>OZ007592.1:427201052-427801052 GCA_963931845.1 Maratus michaelseni
TATACTTATTAGTTCCGTGTTGATATTGTTTTATACAATAGTCGGTTATAAACTTATTTTAACTACAACATAAAATTTCATTAAAATGCTGAATTTGACCTTTTTTTTAAGACTTTAAAGAATAGAAAATTACAGTGAAACTTTTTTTAAGAAATTACAGAAGTCATCGAATATATTCAAAAGACAAATAGTATAAACCTTTAAATAATACATGGAATACTCATTTAAAAAAAAATAATAATAATCCTAAAATAATTATCTTAGAATGAGAGCATTGGCGCCTAATGGGTGCAAAAAGTAATCGACTACATGTTTTCAGACGGCTGGTCAGAAAAGGAATAATGATAGTCTTATGCCGCAAACCCTTTGTTTTTAACTTCCTATCATAACGAATTTGACGAGAAAACATGAATCATTAAATATCGTTAGATATTAACGTATGGGCAATTTTAAATTTAATGATAAAGTTAGCAAAACTGAAATTATGCCAATTAGTACGTTGGTAAACTATTTTTAAAATCCTATGAGAATTTCATAGATAGACAATTTAATGAAGGAGTGGCAAACGCTTATAATGTAGGTTTCCCATTCAAGCAAATGCATAGAGTAAAATGAAAAAATGCAAAGTTAATTCTCTAGCCTGGATATTGCTTTAATTTTTTTATTTGGTTTATGTGGATGACTAAAGATTACAGTTTGCGCGATTAAACAGCTTAATTATTTCTTACATTTATTCAGAATGGGAAAACATAGTGTTTAAATAAAATTTAAAATAAATTAATCAAAAGTTATACAAAGACGTATTTAATAAAGTAAAATGAGATAATTTACAAAAGCATATTTGATTTCACATCATCTTGTAATAAGTAGCTGTTTTCTTAATTCATAGTTCTGTTAGTCTTTATACATTCTGTTAAAACTAAGTTTCTCTAAAATGCCCCAGTTCATTCATATGCGAAATGTGATTATCGGAATTATGCACATGATCTACATAATCATTAGTCACTACGTGAGCAGAATTATTTTTAAGCAATAATAAGCAGTTACGCAGACAAATTAAACTTTCCTAAACGTTACAACTTCATATCAATGCTATCTTTTGTAAAATGAACTCATTTAGTTAAACGTGTTTGGTAACTGTCCTGCTCAATCCCTCGGCACTTAGAAATTCGGCGACTTGTTCAAACGAAGTTATTCAGTCTGACAATCCTTTATCTTAGGTTTTATATTTTTGTATCATTTCTGGTAGTGCTATAAATGCTAAGAGAAATAAATCGATGTAAGCTATAAGTCTAATATTTAGTACTTTAACACTAGAACGCCTGAAATCTTACTACCCCCTGAAACGCCGGCCAGGTGTCATTTTGACACTGGTCCATAAGTAAGCAAAAATTTCAAAGAAAATGTACATTTTAATATTATTTTTACAAATACATATATTGTACACATAAATACTATTATATCTGTAAAATAGGGATAATTTTACAAGATTATATGAAAATATATATTGTACACACAAATAATATTATATATTTAAAATGAGAATAATTTTGAAAGATTATATGAAAATATATATGGGACACACAAATAATATTATATATTCAAAATAAGAATAATTTTGAAAGATTATATGAAAATATGTATGGTACACACAAATAGTATTACATCTGTAAAATAATAATTTTTCAAGATGATATGAAAAAATATATGTTACGCACAAATAAAATTATATCTGTAAAATAAGAAAAGTATTGCAAGATGATATGAACATATACATGGTACACGCGAATAATTATTATATCTGAAAAATGAGAATATTTTTTCAAGATGATATAAAAATATAAACAAGAGAAATAACTACTTACATTACTTATATCACTCACAGTCAATACATTTATAGCTGACATATTTTGTGCATTTGCCACATGTCATTCTTTTACAAGAGAAACACATTTTATTTGTCACATTTCCATGACATTTTTTAACCTCGCATTTCCTACGCTTAGAAGGATTTTCAGTTCGCATTTCATCTTCATGGCTACTGCGTGTTTTAGCAGATTTTGCAATATATTCTGCTCGTAATTCTTCAGCTAATGTTTGTATAAAAGTACGCCTTGATATTTTCCCCCGTCACTTGTTTGAAAATAATCCATGAGTTTATGGCAGCAAAGTCTAACATATTGTAGAATGTGTAAATTGGCCATCTTCTTGATCCTGCTTTGACTGAATATTGCCTTGCCATTTGGTCAACAATATCTACGCCACATTTCGTTTCATTATAAAAACTGACAGTTTCAGGTGTTTTCTTTGAATTATTGGCAATTGCAATATTTGAATGCATAGAACTCAAGATCATCACATTTTTTTTCTTTTTACACTGGTAAACTGTAAGTGTTGTGCCCGATTCTTCATTTTTCAATATTTTTATTGAATATAACACTTCTTTTCCTGGCTTTATACAATCTGGAATTTCTCGTCTGGCCATATTTACCGTGCCAACTAAACTCGTTCATCTTTCCTTTAGTTTCTTAGACAACTCAAGAGAAGTAAAAAAAATTGTCAACTGTGACATTTCTTCCCATATTTTTAAAGGGTTCTATTAGTTTTAAAACTACATACTCAGAAAGTCTCTGACTTTGATCTCGTTCTTCATTTTTTCCTAGGTAGGGAAATGCGTTCAAAACATACTTACTTTCTAAATCTGCAGCTATCCAAAATTTTTGTCCGTATTTATCAGGTTTTGATGCTATAAACTGAGTATATGGACAACGAGTCTTACTAGGAAATAATTGTTCATCAATTGTTATATTCTGGCCTGGCTTGTAACAGGTTATGCAGTTTTCAATAAAACGATTCCATACATCCGAAATCATTGGGAATTTATCCTGCTGAGTTCGATTACGACGAGTTGATTTGATATCAAATCTCAGAAATCTTGATATTTCACAAAACTTGTCTCTGGACATGTTTTCTTTGCAAAAATTTATACCCCATGAAGTAGACCATAATGAATGAAGTTCCGGGTTACTAGCTCCTGAAACTCCACGTGCATATAAAATCGAAATATAAGCAAAAAGTTCCTGTTTTGAAAGAGACCAAACATAATTTTCTAATACTGGACGAGCTTCTGTGTTTGTGCATTTTATTATATGCTCTAAAACCGTTCTGTCTATAAAAAGCAACCAAGCACTCAAAACACTGTCATTATTCACATTTCTTTTTGCATAACTAGTTGGACCACTATTTTCTCGCAAAGTATTTTGGATTGCTAATATACCGGTTGCACTTCCTGAACCACATTCTTTCCACTGAGAGCCATCGCGAGCAACAAATTCTTTCTGATTTCCAGAATCATCAATTTCAACATCCTCATCGCTTTCCGATTCAGATGATATAGCAGCAATAAAATTTTCATCATCCGATTCATCATACATGTCGGATAATTCTCCACCTTCTGATTCATTATCTGACAATTCTCTCATAAGTGCGGTAATTTCTTCCGTAGTAAGCCCTCTCTTACGAGACATTTTAAATTTTACTCAGAGAAAGTAACAAGAACGAAAGAAAACCTCAGAAAAATTCTTCTAATCATAACTCACAAGTAACAGCGTATGCACTATCTTTGTGAGAAATGAAATCTAAGCGGCAGGTGTTGTTGCAGCTGAAACAAATCACGTGATGACCAGATGTCAAAAAAAATTACAGGACTCCCTTGTTTTACACAATGAAGGCACAGAAGAAAAAAATTTAAAATAGGGAAAGTGAAATTATTGCGGTGTCCAATTGACACCAAACCGGCATTATAGGTAAATCTATCCGTAAACTAAGTTTGAATAAACCTAGTTCGCCGAAAATTTTTATGTGAGTTCTACCTACATATTTAATAAAAGTCGAGCGAAATAAAAAGGATCCTTCAAAATTTACAGATTTTAGAAAGAAACTTTCACGCTTCGATGTCGAACTGACACCGTCCGGCGTTCTAGTGTTAAACTAATTAAATTTTACTTGTTTGTTGTTAAATACTTTATTTTAGTCAAGTTAAACAAATTTATTTTTATGATAACAAATAACTATTGATAATTATTTAGAAGCGAACTGAATTTAAACTGAAGGTAAGTCAATCTTTAAATTAAAATAGATATCTAAATCATGAACAGAGTACGAATTAAGTGTTAAATCCAAATAGAAGTTATCGTGTCCCATCTCACAACAGCCACATTCAATTTCCATAGTTCAGCCAAACTTGAAACACAAATGTTTGTATCAGTATTTTTATTAATATTTCTTTAAGATTATGTAATAATGAAAGCAGGCGATTCAAGAGGTCAGATACATCAAATATTTTCCAAAAAAGTTTTATGACCTAAGATTTTTTGTTGTTATTTCTTGTCAATTTTCTTTGGCAGTACCTCCTTTTATATGTGAAATTCGGAATACATAAAACTCTAAAAAATGCTACCATGTACATTCGTCTACGAACACGCTAAGGACACTGTTTTCGAAGAAAATGTGATAATAATGTCGGCTGATTATCTTGAGCGAAATTAAGAAACTTAAAGATGAAATTTCTCAATGGATGTCATTAAGTAGGTGTGAGCTGTTTTCGGCACTGAAAAATAGGCTCAAACATTTGTACCAGAAAAAAATATATATAAAATAAAATAGTTTGAAATAGATAAAATAGTTCATTAGCAAAATATTGCACACTACACCAAGTGTTTTTAGTCAAGATTAAAAAATGACTTACCTCTTTAATAAAAAACTTTGCATTGCTGACGACTGGCTAACGCTAATCGTTGCCGCAGATTAATCTCTGAAAATGAAACATTTGAAGAAAGTATTTTTCACAAAAGTGCTAGACGAACTGCATTAGAAAGGTAAAAAAAAATATATTTTTAAATAAATTTCAAATCTAATGATGATGCAGCAATATTACCTTATGAATATGAAGTAAATGGTATTTAATATTTTGTAGCATCCCCTTTAGCTTTCATAACAGCGTACAATCGAACTTGCATACTATATACAAGGTGTTTATAAACATTTCTGTCAATATTAGCCCAAATATATTTTATACGTGCCACTAACTCAGTTTTACTTGAAGCAGGATTTTCTTGGAGTTTTGTCTTCATTATGCACCATAAGTTTTCGATGCGATTAAGGTCTAGTGAGTTTGGTGGCCAAGGAAGTACTTTAATGTTGCGTTGGCGGAACCAATTCTTAGTTGATACCGAGATAAGCGGGGACGCAAAAGCGTCTGAAAGATGAAATCATCTTCAAATAAATCTTCTGATGATGGAATCATGTAACATTCCAAAATTTCTTGATACATTTGAGAGTTAACCTTTTCGTAAACGATACATACCTTTCCAGGTCCTTCTGCACTCATGCAACACCAAACCATAACACTAGCACCAAATTATACGGAACGTTAAGGCATTCTTTATCAAATGCTTCTTGCTTCATTTTTCAAACTCGAATACCTTGATTATCATATAAAACACAAAACATATTTTCATCACTAAATAATATATTTTTCCAATCTTCTTCGCTCCATAAACGTCTTGATTTACACCAATTCAATCTTATATGGCTTTGTTTTGCAGTGATGAGAGGTTTTGTTTTCGGTACACGAGATTCAAACTTAAATTTATGGCAACGTCTTAATGTTGTCGATGTAGAAACTTCAACTACTTCTTCTTTCCATTTTCGGTGCAAGAATCGCACACTTTCAAAAAGTTTTTTTTTTTTTTTTTTTAACTATATGCTTCAGTTTTCTGTCATTTCTAGCCGATGTTTTTGGTTTTCGGCCGTCATTTCGGCGATTATTTTGAAATTTTCCATTTTTTGAATATTGTGTTAGTATTTTACTAACGGTTGATTGCGAACAATGTAAATAATTCGCTAAATAACATTGATTTTTACCGTGCCGATACAAATCAACCTTACGAAGTTTACTAGATTCAGGAATATCACTCACCCGACCCATTTTAAGACGAAAAAGCAAACAAACTGCAAAAATAATGCTGATTTTTAATACAATCGTCTGAATTTAATAAATGATGCCACCAGTTATGAATTGGTGGTAATTAAAGGAGAATTAATGTGAAATATTTTAATATTTTGAATCACTTGAACAAATATTCTAATATTTTGACTTTTCAGAATAATTTTTTTTCAACTAATCCTTTCAAAAATGATATTAATTTTAAGATAATAAATAAGTTTAATCAACAATAAGTTCTTAATAAAAATATCGTTAGCATATTTGCATTAAAAGACATTAAATTACCAAACGATATTTTCAATTTGTAAAGAAAACTAATTGTTCTAATATTTTGAATATGACCTGTAAATTGATGGAGAAACTAGCTACTAACACTCCTGTTTTTTAATGACATTATTCGTAACTACAAGTATGTGCATTTTTAATAATACGAATTCTGCGATTTTATAAAACGGATGTTACTATTCGAAAATAGTGATACTCAAGAAAAGGGAGGATAAGCAATTACGCAATTATTATTCTCAAAATGTATTCACAAAAGCTTCATATAAACCCTTTCAGGGTCAGTGGCTACACTGTAAAAAATGACAAATGTTTCTGAACCTACGAAAATATAATATAATGACGAATAAATTTATAATATAAACTCATCCTTGTTAACCATGATTCTGAACAGTGTTTCTTTATCTTTGGAAACCTCAGACATCAATGGCATTTCGAGATTTAAAAACCATTTAGAAAAACAAATTTTTTCTAACTGCCCGTAATTTTCGGAAACGTTTACGAGTAGCTTTTAAAGTGTATTAATCAGTTTTCTAAGCCCGGAATATAGTTTTTTCCGATGCTATCCATTCTCAAGTAATCATTTTCATGTTCAACAAATATGTTTATCAGACAAACATGCAAAATTAACAGCCTTAACATTAACATTAAAATTAAGGGCGTATTTCGAACAATGAAGAAAACAACCTTTTCCTCATAGATGGCGCTGAATGTTGCCGGGAAATTTAAGTGTGGGTAGTGCTTTTTTAAAAAAAGGAGGAGATTCAGTCTGTCATTCAATTGACATTAGCCAATAATTAGGTACTGTTTCATTTCATTCTTTCGCACAAAATGACCAATAGATGAAACGTATTTCGTAGTCAATTTTGTTGTCTATACAAAGTCCTGCTTCAAATGAGGTCAGGGGTTTGTGTGCATGGGGGGGGGGGGATATCGTATTACCGCTTTTTCAATTAGTACCGAAAGATAAGCATTCCGTGAGTGTCATTACGGAAAATGAGATAATGAATGAATATTTAATATTTGAATGGTTTATTAGATGTTTTAAGAGAATATAAATATAAATGCTTTTCTCAGCCATTCAACATTGAACTTAAACTCTTGAATTAAATAATTTAATTTTTTTTCTTTTACATTTTTAGCTCACAGGCTATCAAAGCCTGAGAGCTAATGTGCCCGCCCGTTCTGTATGTATGTACGTATGTACGTAACGCGATAACTCGCGATAGAAATATCCGTTTATCTTCAAATTTTGGTTATAGGTTTATAGTGATAAGGCGCTTCCCTGATTAGTTTTGGGGGTTCATTGGTTAAGTATAAAGGGGGAAACGGGGGACTAATCCCCCCTTAATTTATATAAATGGGTTTTTCGTGAAGAATTATCCGATTTGATTCAAATTTTGTTTATAGGTACATTGGGATAAGACGGTTGCGTGATTAGTTTTGGGGGTTCATTGGTTACGTATAAAGGGGGGGGGCTAATCCCCCCTTAATTTAGATAAATGTGTTTTTCATACTAAATTATCCGATTTGATTAAAATTTGGTTTATAGGTTCGTTGTTCTAAGATGCTTACCTGATTAGTTTTGGGGGTCCATTGGTTAAGTATAAAGGGGGGGGGGGACTAATCCCCCTATCAATTTATATAAATGGGTTTTTCGTGCAGAATTATCCGATTTGATTCAAATTTTGTTCATAGGTACATTGGGATAAGACGCTTCCCTGATTAGTTTTGGCGGTTCATTGGTTACGTATAAAAGGGGGGGCGGGGGGCTAATCACCCCTTAATTTAGATAAATGTGTTTTTCATGCTAAATTATCCAATTTGATTAAAATTTGGTTTATAGGTTCGTTGTTATAAGGTGCTTCCCTGATTAGTTTTGGGGGTCCATTGGTTAAGTATGGACCCTTAATTTAGAAAAATGGGTTTTTCATGCAGAATTACCCAATTTGCTTCAAATTTTGGTTATAGGTTTATAGTGATAAGGCGCTTCCCTGATTAGTTTTGGGGGTTCATTGGTTAAGTATAAAGGGGGAAACGGGGGACTAATCCCCCCTTAATTTATATAAATGGGTTTTTCGTGAAGAATTATCCGATTTGATTCAAATTTTGTTTATAGGTACATTGGGATAAGACGGTTGCGTGATTAGTTTTGGGGGTTCATTGGTTACGTATAAAGGGGGGGGGGCTAATCCCCCCTTAATTTAGATAAATGTGTTTTTCATACTAAATTATCCGATTTGATTAAAATTTGGTTTATAGGTTCGTTGTTCTAAGATGCTTACCTGATTAGTTTTGGGGGTCCATTGGTTAAGTATAAAGGGGGGGGGGACTAATCCCCCTATCAATTTATATAAATGGGTTTTTCGTGCAGAATTATCCGATTTGATTCAAATTTTGTTTATAGGTACATTGGGATAAGACGCTTCCCTGATTAGTTTTGGCGGTTCATTGGTTACGTATAAAAGGGGGGCGGGGGGCTAATCACCCCTTAATTTAGATAAATGTGTTTTTCATGCTAAATTATCCAATTTGATTAAAATTTGGTTTATAGGTTCGTTGTTATAAGGTGCTTCCCTGATTAGTTTTGGGGGTCCATTGGTTAAGTATAAAGGGGACCCTTAATTTAGAAAAATGGGTTTTTCATGCAGAATTACCCAATTTGCTTCAAATTTTGTATATAGATTCATTGTGGTAAGGCGCTTCCCTGATTAGTTTTGGCGGTTCATTGGTTAAGTATAAAGGGGGGAAATGGGAGGGGGTAATCCCCCCATAATTTATTGTCGATCTCTTTCTTTTTCGAGGGGCATTATTCTTTGAAATAAGAGTATAATATACAATTACTGTGAATAGCCTGTGAGCTCAATGCCATCAGTTTAACTGGGCACTTTTCTTTTTTTTATTCATTTGAAATATGGGAAAACAACGAAATTAGAAAAGGAAGAATTGGCATTGTCATCGAAAGATTTCTAAGGCGTCGAATAGTAAACGGATTCGACAAGAACGAGAAAAAATGTATCTGAAGAAAATCGTGAAATTGACAATAAAATGTAAGATTTACTGCATTATGTAAACAATATTGATGTTACATTTTAAAAAAATCGTATACAAGAAAATATATGCATGATTCCTGTAGGGTTATAATGACTTCTAAATTAGTCTTTTGTTTAATTATTGATTCATTATTTAAATTTATGGGGTTTTTTTTCTTGCAATATATCTGTCTATAAAATTACATTTCACATAAAAAAGTTTCTTTAACATTTTGTAATTTTATTTTTTTTAAATTAATTTTAATTTTAAACGTATGTAATTTTTTATAGTATTGATGAACCTCTTGCCCGATTTTTTTTTTTACTTTTTAGTTTCTTCTATCTTTACAAGAAGAAAGCATTGGATTCATGAAAATTTTCGACTTCCGGTTTTCGACGGATTTATGCGTTTTAGAATGTCCTGAACACGATTTGATGGTTTTTAGAAAATGTAGGTCTGTCTGTATGTGATAAAAATTTTGTGGGCGCTCTATCTCAAGAACGAATGCACGAAATTTATTAAATCCTTATATTCAGTTAGTCCCTGACATAATTTGGTGCTGATTAGTTTTTGGTGAAAATCGCCCAATAGGTGGCGGTGCTATGCTGCATTTTTTGCGATTTCCGCAATAGCTCTATCTCAAGAACTAATACACTTATTTCCATCAAACTTCAGATTCAGTAAGACATTGATTGACAGTTGATTGACAATTAGACATTGACAGTTAGACATTGATTCAGTTAGACGCTGATTATGTTTTGATATAGATATCTCAACAGGTGGTGCTGCTATACCACTTTTTTCATGATTATTACGATAGCTATATCTCAAGAACTAATGCACGGAATTTCACCAAACTTCAGATTTTGTTAGACCTTGACATAAATAGATGCTGCTTACTTTTTCGTGTAAATAGCCTAACACGTAGCGCTGCTATGCTACTTTTTTCATTATTATCACGATAACTATACCAGCCGAAATAATGCACGGATTTTCATCAAACTTCAGATTCAGTTAGACGTTGACATAAGTTGTTATTGATTATGTTTTGGTCTAAATAGCCCAACAGGTGGTACTGCTGTGCTACCTTTTGCAGGATTTACACGATTTTAGCAATAGTCATATCTCAAGAACTAATGCACGGAATTTAATAAAATTTTAGATTCAGTTAGACCATGATATAAATTGGTGCTGATTCTTTTTAGTGTATGCGAAACGTGTGTGAGATAGAAGAGAGTATTGGGATTGTCACATCCGACTAGTTTCACTGTTGTTTGCTGGGAAGGTTCCTTGTCATTTGGTCTTCACAATTTATAAAATTTTTACTTAAAAAATTTATAAGAAATTTAAAAGTAAAAAAAAAAATAGAAATAAGAAAAAAAGAATTTTTGTCAGTGATTTTTACTTCAAAGAATATATATTTTTTTAAATCCTTCAAAATTTTATTTTTTTTATTTATAGGCAAATTTTAGTGATTTTTAACACTTTCCAACCTAGTTGAAAAGTGTTTATGACTTCGGTTTGTCTGGCCGTCGGCCGTCTGGCCGTCTGGCCGTGCTCTAACTCCCGTAAATAGGCTCGGATTGCTCTGCAATTTTTATATGTTATAGTCGTTATCTATAACATGTTCCCTATTTCAACGAAGTGTGTAGCACTTATAGTTTTTTTACAGGGACACTCAAAATAATTCCATTACATTCCGGTCTATGCGGAAAAATCATTTGCGGTTTATTTAAATAATGTTTCACTATTTTAAACGCATTGAAATTTATATATATCACTAAGGTGCATTAGAAGAAGCTTAATATGGAATAGGGTGTGCATAGCACTTATATTTACTTTACAGGGACGGTCAAAAGAATTCCGTTACATTACGTCTATGGTGAAAAATCGTCTGCGGTTTATTTAAATAATAATTGGATTATTTTAAACGCATTGAAATTTATATAAGGTGCATTACAAGAGGCTTACTACAGAATATTGTGTGTATGGCAGTCATCGTTCATTTACAGGGACACACAAAAGAATTCTCTACTGTATGTTAACAATATTTCCTGGAAGTGCGTTTTAAGTTACTGAACGCGATTTTAAATTTAACTCGCTTTTTGTCTATTACGTGGTGTGTATAAATTCTGTAGATCCTATACAGGGCAGCACAAAAGTTGGCGAACACATTTCCGTATTATTTAACTCCAGACGGAGAATTTTAAATTGTGCTACGCGTTTCCTAACTGAACTAAAATTTAGCATCCTATGTAGTATATATACACATCTATAGATCCTATACAGGGCTGAATAAAAGTATTCGGATTACTTAGATGCTATCTTTTAGCTTATTAAACGGTATGATTTGTAAAATTATTTTGGAAGCGTTGGAAAGTGTTACATAATCTATGCTTGGCGCATGATTTTTCGTTCTTGTTAACATTTTCCAACCTAGTTGGAAAGTGTTTATGACTTCAGATTGTCTGCCGTCTGTCCGTGCTCTAACTCGCGTAAATATACTAGGATTGCCCTGAAATTTTTGTATGTTATTATCATTTATAGCATGTTCCCTATTGCAACTGAAGTGTGTAGCACTTATAGTTTTTTTACAGGGACAGTCAAAAATATTTCGTTACATTACAGTCATTGGGAAATAATTGTTTCAAGTGCATTTTAATGATGCTACGTCATTTAAAACATGATTAAATTGATATATAATTATGAAGTGCATTAAAACATGCTTTTTGTATGGAGTGCAAAGCATTTAATATTTCATTTACAGGGTCAAACAAAATAATTCTGTTATATACTGTCCTATGGGGAAAAATCGTTTGCAGTGTAATTTAGTGATATTTCACTATTTCAAACGTACTGAAAATTATATGCATTACTGAGGTGCACTATAAATTGCTCTCTTGTGTGCATTGCGTTTATTTACAGGGACACACAAAAGATATCGGTTACAATACATGTGCGATATTTATAGTCTAATATGTGATAAGTGCGTTTTCAAATTTGTTTGCGTTTTTTAGTTTAACTCGATTTTTTCATAGTATAGGAGTGTGTTTATAAACTCGGTTGATCATATACAGGGCTACACAAGGGAATTCGTTGTATTACAGACTATGGGAGTGAATTGTTTAAAGGTAGTTTTTAATTGTGTTGCGCATTTTTCTGCTAAACTACATTTAGTAGACTAAAAGAAGTTTGTGGAATACAAATAAATTCATATACAGGGTTACGCAAAGAAAAAGATACATTGTCGTTTACGTTTGGTAATTACTGCGAGTGAGTTTTAAGTTGCCTTTTAGCTTAATATGCTATGTGTACAAAATTCTCCAGATAATATATAGGGCTGTACAAAAGATTTCGAGTGCATTTCATCGATTGGCGAAAATTGCTAAATGTGAATATTTTAACTGAACTAAATTTTATCGTGTTATATATCCACATCTATTGATCATATACAGGGCTGCGCAAATAATGTGACTACTTTTTTGACACTGGAAGGTAGTTTCGAAAACTGTATTTTTCATTGAGGTGTGCGTTTTCTAAACTGTTTACTTACATATCTTCTTTCAACTTATTTAACGGTGAAGTTTCGTTACAGTTTTCTGGCTGTGTTGGAAAGTGTTTCATAATCTATGCTTGACGCATGATTTTTTTCTGAAATATATCTATGTATAAAAATTACTATTCAGATAAACAGTTTTTTAAAACATTAAAATTTTAAATACAAAGGAAATTTACAGCGTAATTTCAGCTCTGTTGAAAAATTAATTAGGATTAAAATTTTATTTTAAAATTTTAAACTTATATAATTTTTTACTACTCATGAATCATGGCCCTATTTCATTACTTTTTTCACTATTTACTGCAAGAAAGGCTCCTTGTTATTTTGTCTTCAGAATTTATAAAATTTTAATAAATTTAAAAGTAAAAAAAAAAAAAAAAAAAAAAAAAAAAGAGGATTTTTTCAGTGACTTTCACTTAAAAAAAAATATTTTTTAAATTTTTGTCAAAATTTTATTTTCTTTATTTATAGACATATTTTAATGATTTTTTTACCTGCAATATTTCTTTCTATAAAAATTACGTTTATGTTTATATATATAACATTTAAATTGGTAATTCTAGGAACTTGAATATCATGAAAAGTGAGACTACAAATCAATGACGTGCAGAAGTGACCTTGAGACCTCTGATCTGCAGATTTGCTAGTAAAGAATAAAAATACTTTTTAATTTACCTTTGCTGTTATGTAATGAAATAACCTATAATTACTAATTTTCATCAAAATAATTAACTGTTTTTAAAATAAATATTAAAGGACTTAGCACGCGCTCAATACGCGAGAGATTGGGGGGGGGGGATAAAAAAATTGGACCATAAAATGGAGTAGCAACATCCAGAATATTGATCTTTGGGCTCATCTGAGCTTATATCAATTGAGAAAATGCGACAGGATACTAAATAGCATGCAAAGTGAGACTAAAAACAATGACATGCAGAGGCGACGTTGAGGTCTCTGATATGCAGATTTACTACTAAATAATAAAAATATTTTTAACTTTACCTTTTTTGTTATGTAATGTAATAACATATTGCTAATTTTTATTAAAATAATTAATAACTGCCGTTTATTATAAATATTAAAAGACTCCACAGCACGCGCTCAATAGCTTAGGTGTGTGTGTGGGGGGATAAAAATAATTGCACCATACAATGGACTGGCAACATATACATACAATATTATACATACAACAACATATACATAGAATATTAATACAGTAAAACCCCGGTTATCCGAAAAGCATGAGTCCAAAGGATTTTCGGTTGCATAGGAATTTTCGAATAACCGGGAGCCTTCCTAATTTTATTCTACCAGATGACACTACTCACCCCTCTCACTTCCCCACAGTCAGGTAACGCACTCATTCTTGCAGGTGAAGCAAGAATCCGTGCTCCGAGTGATTTTTCCCCTCCTGTTTACACGCGTTTTAATTTCCTCCAAACTTTATTTACGATGAGCAATACGAAAGCGCAAACTGGTTTTCATAAGTCAAGGCCTTTGATAGCCTTGACTATCAAAGGGAAATTCCCTACATTCTCAAGTGAGGTGACTCGGGAAAAATAAGGTATTTTGATTGGCTGGCTCTGTTTTATATGGTATTAAACATGTAAAAAGAAATGGCAGATGGCTGCAACAAAAGTGGTTGTGTTCACATAAATGTTTACAAATTTATAGTTAAAAATACATAAAAATAAAAAAAAGGCAAGATTTATAGGGAGAAAATCGAAATAATGTGTAACTCCGCCCTAAATCCATTCCCTTTTCCGTAATTTAGTATTTGATATATATTTATAAATATTTATGTGTGATACCCATCACACAACTTGAAGCTAAATACATATATAAATATGGCATGATCAACCATAAGGAATATTTAATACACAAATATGCGTAAAAAAAGGAAAACATTGATTTTACAACAGTATTAGGTATAGGTATCTTTTTGATTTTTTAAGAATATATATCATCGTTTTTTACAATATTTTTCGCTAACAGATATTGTGAAAAAAACTACCAAATTCTAATTATTAAGTACCCCTAAAACATACTTTAATTTCATGAAATTCGGTTCAATGATTTTAAGAAAAGACGTTTTATGCAAAATTCAAAAATTAGATATTTTCTCAACTAATATTAATATATTTTCATCTGTATTCAAATCGTGCTGGAGACGATGCTCCGCCTACTTCGTATAGCTATTTTATTTATTTTTATTTTTTTATTTGCACTAATGCTACAGTGGGACACTGTACTAATGCTTTTATTATTAATGAATACATATCATAATGACGATGGGCGGAGTTTAAATATAAAAAACAGCGAAGGCGGAGTACAAATATAACAAAAAATATATTAATAGAGGTTTTTGGCGTATTATACGTAAATTAATAGTGATAGCTATATAGTTTGGTTAACCTGTTCTTCACTAAAGAGTAATATCTGATAAAACAAAATCAGCAAATTATGATAAAAGGTATGGATATGTTTTAAACAAATTTTTTACATGCTTATACAACACCACCCTCTATTATTCTCAGATAGACCTTGACTGCTGTAAAGCTCCTATAAAATTATTTGCTATAAGAATCTAACTATAATAATAATAAGTCCTTGAATAAGTGGAAATAAAACTGGAATAATATACCAATTGAGAGAAACGGGAAAAATCTATTGTTGAGAGAAATTTGGGAGAAATATCTATTGTTATGACTAATACTTAAAATGTACAGAATAAAATTTCTTTATAGGATCAGAATGTTTAAATTTTAGCAGATTTTTTTCATATAACATTTTTCTGTTTCACTTACATTATGCATAGTACTTTACTTCATTACGGGAATAATTATAACGTATTCTCCCTATGCGCGTAATAAGGGGTTTTGGGAAAAAAGGAGATCAGATGGATGCTTTATTTGGTTTTACTTGAAACGACCACAGGAAGAAAAAAAACTAGATCTAATATCCCCACCCCTCTTCCTCCACTTTCTCAAAATGAAGCACCTTATGAGGAGTAGTTTCACAAAAAGCTTCAAGTGATTCCAATCGAGATACTGAAATCTACAAATGATTTTTCTATTCTAATTCTGAGAGGCTAAATGACATAATAAGCAGTGTACGATAAGGTGAATACTACTAACAAACGTTACTATAGAATACTATCTATTTGTAAAATAGAGAGTGGAATGAAAGATGATTTTTTCATTCAAATACTTTGCCTATAAAATTGGCGTTTTTTACGAAAGTTTACTGATATGCATTTACATGAAAAAAACAAAAAATGCATATTTAAGGCAAAATAAGTATTAAAACTAGAAGTTATTTCTCTCCTGCATGTTATATATATGCATATATATGTGTGTGTGTGGACACATTTATATTTTTATATATATATGTGCGTGCATGTATTCGTCAGAATCGAAACAAAGGGGGGGGGGAGGAGCGTGCAGAAGAGACATGTGCCCCAGGCGCCAGAATAGAAGGTGAAAGTGGCGCCAAATGAACATTTGATTTGTCGTTTGATACTAATATATATATATATGGTTAATATTTACAAAATGTTTTATTATATCTATCTATATATATATATATGTGTGTGTGTGTGTGCATGTGTGTGAAATTTTGGTAAAATGTTTTGCAGCTGCAAAATCCAAAAGAAAAACTGAAACAAATGCATTAAAATTGACAAGTAGATAAAAAGACTGGTGATGTCAGGTTTCGGCCCCGGACTCCCAAGCCACCAGTTAACCCATAGCGGGCCATATGTTGTGCATCTCTAGTTACTTGTTTATTTACAGGGACGTACAGAATTATTTCTTTATATTGTGCCCTATGCGGA
Organism: Maratus michaelseni; assembly: GCA_963931845.1. NCBI lineage: Eukaryota > Metazoa > Arthropoda > Arachnida > Araneae > Salticidae > Maratus > Maratus michaelseni. The sequence goes on from OZ007592.1 coordinate 427,217,769, forward strand.
AAATGTCTTTGCAATGTATTTTAATGGTGTTACACTACATCAAACATATTAAAATTGATATGTATTATTGTAATGCACTTGCGCTTTATATAGAATACGATAGTGTAACTTCTATCATTTTTTTTTTACAGAGATGCACAAAGGAATTCAGTTTCATTACTCTCAGTATACAGAAATTGAGAATCATTGGTAATTGAAATTGGATTATTATTATTGACAAATTTCATAAAAAGTAACTTTGCAGACTCAAATATGATGTTAAATAAACATGAACTAATTCTGCATGAATACAAAAAGCGTACGTATCCCAAAGAAAGTGTGATTTTATAGGTAAGAAAGTCATAAAATTAAAACATCCATCTGAAATTTTACACATATAAAAACAAGTTAAAATATTTTGGGCGCCAGTATGATAAATTAAAATTTTAAATGTGCAGAAAAATTATAAATACACTTATGAAGCCAGAAATTTTTGGGCCCCTTAAATCTGTTTGTTCTGGGAAAGTGCCCCGCGTGTCTTGCCAGTAATAGGGAATTAATCACAAAATAGAAAAAAAATTATGAAAAAAATATTTTCATTTGAAATTTCCAAAGCTTATAATTAAAAAAAGCTTATAATTTAAAAGCTTATAGATATTGAGTTATTTTCAAACAAGAATCGTAGCCAGAAGATACTTTATATTATTTACTAGCAAGCTACGCCCGCTACCAGTGGCGTAGCCAGGGTGGGGGTCCAGATGCTCTGAATACCACTAATGTTGTAAAGTTTTCTTTGCCGTATGTAATTGGAGAACTTTTCGCGATGATCAAGGAGAAGAAAATTTTACAATATTACTGGTATCCAGAGCAATTGGACCCCCTCCCTGGCTACACCACTGCCCGCTACGCTGGTCAATTTCTCTTAACGAACTTTTAATCAAATTATTGACATTTCATAATTCACTTTTATATTTTAACAGAATAATAAAGCTACTATAATTTGTTACTCGTGCTATAGCCAATATACACGTCAGGACACGTCGCCCTTATCATTATCTTTTTACGCGTGAAGTTTCGCCATGGTACTCCATTATGAAATTTGGTAATTTTTGAAATTCAATATTTGAAAAATGGCATAATCATTAGATTTGAAATTTATGTCAAGCAATATACAATTTTTTACCTTTCAAACGCAGTTTGTCTAACAATTTTATGACAAATACTTTTCGAGCTATTATTTTTTTCAGTAACTTCAAATATTTCATTTTCCGAGATTAATCTGTGGCAAAGATTAGAGAAAAACTCAGTCGTTAGTAACGCATGGCTTTATATTAAAGAGGATGTTGGAGCAGGGATTGTCATCATCACTTTTGAAATCGGTTCTGTAGTTCCAGAGATTCCATAGAAATTGTAATTTAGAATGATTTTAGAACACTTTTCGCTCATTTCACCCTTTTAAATTCCGATTTTTTTTAAATTTATTCTCAGAGAGCAATTACATCTTATAAGTAACTACAATGCCTAATTTAAAATTTCTAGCTCCTTCAGTATAAAAAAAAATTGCAATTTTAGAACGTTTTTCGCTCCTGCACCACTCTGGGATTAGTGGCACCGACGTAAAATATTAGCCTTTGTTAAAGCAGGGATTGTCATCAAAACTTTGCCACCATAACTTGTGAAATCGGTTCTGTAGTTCCAGAAATTACATAGAAATTGTAATTTCGAATGTTTTTAGAACGCTTTTCGCTCATCTCACAGTTTTAAATTTCGAATTTTTTTAGAATTTGTTCTTAGAGAGCATTTACATCTTATAAGTAACTACCATACCAAATTTCAAGTTTCTAGCTCCTTCAGTATAAAAAACGTCGCAATTTTCGAACATTTTTCACTCCTGCCCCCCATTGGGGTTAGTGGCACCGACGTAAAATATAGCCTATGTTGAGTAGGGATTGTCACCATCAATTTGCCACCATTACTTTTGAAATCAGTTCTGTGGTTCCAGAGATTCCATAGAAATTGTAATTTAGAATGTTTTTAGAACGCTTTTCTCTCATTTCACCCTTTTAAATTAAAATATTTTTTTTAATTTGTTCTTAGAGAGCATTACATCTTATAAGTAACTACAATGATAAATTTCAAATTTCTAGCTCCTTCAGTATAAAAAAAAAGGGGAGGGCACTCCGGGAGTGCCGACAGAAGTGAAAACTTGAAAAATTACGTGTGTATTTTTTAAATCGTCAGGAAATGTTTTATTGTGCAGGGAATACTTTTAAATGAAGTGTTTTTTTATTCATTATTACAAACTACTACTACAAAAATTATATTACAATTTTCATTTAATGCGCTATTGTACATGAAAAATAATGCATATTATTTTACATACAAAAATTTCGGGAACCAGACTTCAGTCGCACTATACCCCTTACATTTTTCTGCTTTATTATACCGCTTACATTTTTCTGCGTTACTATGCCGCTTACTATACCGCTTACATTTTTCTGCGTTACTATGCCGCTTACTATACCGCTTACATTTTTCTGCTTTACTATGCCGCTTACTATACCGCTTACATTTTTCTGCGCTACTATGCCGCTTACTATCCGCCTACATTTTTCTGTATTACTATACCGCTTACATTTTTCTGCGTTTACTATACCGCTTACATTTTTCTGCGTTACTATACCGCTTACATTTTTCTGCGCTTACTATACCGCTGACATTTTTCTGCGCTTACTATACCGCTTACATTTTTCTGCACTTACTATGCCGCACACATTTTTCTACGCTTACTATACCGCTTGCATTTTTTGCGTTACTATGCCGCTTACATTTTTCTGCGTTACTATGCCGCTTACAATACCGCTTACATTTTTCTGCGTTACTATGCCGCTTACTATACCGCTTACATTTTTCTAAGTTTACTATACCGCTTACTATACCACCTACATTTTTCTGCGTTTACTATACCGCTTACATTTTTTCTGTGTTACTATACCGCTTACATTTTTCTGCGCTTACTATACCGCTTACATTTTTCTGCGCTTACTATACCGCTTATATTTTTCTGTGCTTACTATACCGCTTACATTTTTCTGCGCTTACTATACCGCTTACATTTTTCTACGTTTACTACACCGCTTACTATACCACTTACATTTTTCTACGTTTACTATAGCGATTACATTTTTTCTGTGTTACTATACCGCTTACATTTTTCTGCGCTTACTATACCGCTTACATTTTTCTGCGCTTACTATACCGCTTACATTTTTCTACGTTTACTATACAGCTTTCTATACCACTTACATTTTTCTGCGTTTACTATACCGCTTACTATACAGTTTACATTTTTTCTGTGTTACTATACCGCTTACATTTTTCTGCGCTTACTATACCGCTTCTATACCGCTTACTATACAGCTTACTATACCGCTTACATTTTTCTGCGTTACTATACCGCTTAATATACCGCTTACTATACCGCTTACATTTTTCTGCGCTTACTATACCGCTTACATTTTTCTGCGCTTACTATACCGCTTACATTTTTCTGCGCTTACTATACCGCTTGCATTTTTCTGGTCTTACTATGCCGCTTACTATACCGCTTACATTTTTCTGCGCTTACTATACCGCTTCTATACCGCTTACTATACAGCTTACTATACAGCTTACTATACCGCTTAATGTACCGCTTACATTTTTCTGCGTTACTATACCGCTTACATTTTTTTGCGCTTACTATACCGCGGTGCAATAGCGCACAGGCAAGCATGCGACGCGCGACGCGCCCGCCCCTCCCCGCCCTACCTTATACCTAACTATACACAATACATGTACATACTTATATACAGAGGTGTCGGTTACAGCAACAGTGTCGCGAGTTCAATGATTTTTTCCCATCTCAAAAAATGCCCAACGCGCCTAAAGAAATTTTTACTTCAAATTTACAGAGGTGTCGGTAACAGTGTCGCGAGTTCAATGGTTTTTTCCTATCTCAAAAAATGCCCAACGCGCCTAAAGAAGTTTTCACTTCAAAAATATTTTCATTTGAAATTTCCAAAGCAATATTAAGTTATTCTAAAACAGGAATCGTAGCCAGAAGATACTTTATATTATTTACTTGGGACTCCAGGACATTTTTATACATTTTAAGTTACAATGACTGTCTTTCAAATGGAAGTATAATGAAAGAACCCATTAGCACTTTTCAACTTATATCGGCAAGGGGGGGGGGGGGCGTTTTGGGACCGGCCCCGTACTCTCACTCCCGATATCCTCTGGCTACGGCCTTATTGCAAACATGATTCCTGTTTACAACACAATTAAATGTTTTTCGTGAGACTCAGAACGTTATTGAAATTTAAGTCACCCCGCCCCCGAAATTAAATCCCGGGGACGCCACTGACAATTAGACGTATTAAGCTTTCAATTCCGAACAAAAGCTCGTAAGAAAACCTAAATAATAAAAACACGAAAAAAAGAATTTGAGTTCTGTTACTGCATAATTTATTCAATCAACAGGACCAGAATAGAGCATGGGCACGTTTCCACTGTTTGGGTGGCAGAAACTATGTTGTTCTTCGTTTGTTAGCATTTAAAAATCCATAGCAATTTTCTCAATAAATATTTTTTATCCGACCACGATTATATTCAGCAAAATGCAGTCTTGTTTGACTATGTACGTCTTTATCTGATCCGTCCCTCCCCCATTTGCCCCCTCCAAAGCATGTAAAAAAATTAAATCTTATTTTTTTTTTCATAGCATAAAAATTTTGACCTATTTGCTGCTTTCTAGTGATAATAAATTAATAATCAATCAAGTAAATTAACCCTCTCTCGCCAAAATTTATGCTTTCTTCTATCGTGTATGATAGCATACAAAATAAATAAATAAATAATAAAGATGGAAAGAGGAAAAGAAAAAAATGTACATATAAATACTGTTTAACATTGTTTAGTAAGGTGCCTAAACGATTTCCCGTATGCGTCACTCTCAATTTGTGGAAAAAAACTTTGTTTCTTTCTCTCCGCCTTCCCCCCCCCCCCCCCCAGCACCAAACACAAAATTTCTGTTGTTTGTTATTCAAGTATTCCCATTTCTTTACGCATTTCAACATTTTAAAAATGCATTTTGATGCTTAGTAATAATAACATATGTAGATTTTATTTTATATCTTTCGGCAATGTACTCGCTCGAATTTGTATGATTATTATTATTATTTTATTTTTATTTTTATTTTTTTACGAAAATCTATCCAAACAAACTATGGGACTTCCGTTTTAATATTTGCCAATTTAATTTATGACATTTAGACAAATTAAATTTGTATTTCTGACCAAAAGTTCATGAGAAAACCTAAATAATATAACCACCCCCCTCCCCCTTCTTTTCCGTCTTTTAAAACCAGTTTGCAAACCAGAATGGCGCAAGCTCCAGACCCCTGTCTATTAATCAATCAACATTCATCAATAACACAGCAAAGAAGAAAAAAGTCAAAAGACTAAACTTTTTTCGCTCATAACCTTATCAGAAAAGTCATTAAAATTATTTCCATGAGAATCAAAAGATTAAATAAACGTTATTGAAACCTAAATAATATGAAACGCCCCTCCACTTACGTCTTTCAATAAGCTCACAAACAATAGATATTTCGTAAACCGCGCCTCTACTGACACACAGCGAATTGAATGTAAGAATTTAACGAATTGGCCAATGATGTGACCCTTGAATACAACTCCGCCTTTCCCCAAATAATGCACAAAAATATCTGAAAAGCTATTGTAGCGCCATCTGTCATCGCACTGAAGAAATATTTACTTACGTTTAGGGTTACCATATCAAACATTCTCACAAAAGATTTTAATAATTCGCCAAGAGAATTTCACTTAAAAACCTAACTTAACAAAGTTCAAAATTTCCAATTTTTGGTGTGTACTTCCATAAGGTTAATTTGCATATAATACTGCATTTTTGAATCTTTTTGTGGGAAATGTGCGGAGAACTTAAGTATAAAGTAATTTTCATGAAACACTCAAAAAATTAAACTTAACAAATTTAAATTTAAAAAAATCTGGGTGGGGACCTACATAAGGTCAATTTGCATAACATACTCCATTTTTGAATATTTTTCTGGATAATTTCTGGAGTTGTTGTCGGACAAGTGATTGCCTTGGCGACAATTGTTCGAAATACACCCTTAAGATTATTTCTTTACTCTTTCATGTATAAATTAACTTATGCAGCTGAAAACGTTTACTTGAGAATGGATGACATTCGATAAATAGGTATTCCAGGTTGAGGAAACTGTTTAATACACTATAAAAACTATTCGGAAACGTTTCTGAAAAATTTGGGCAGCTAGAGAAATTTTTTTTATATAAATAATGCTTTAAATTTTGTAAATTTATTGCTTTCTGGGGATTCAAAAGACAATGGAACACGCTTTTCGGAATTTCGGATAACTCGGAAGATGATATTATATTTTCGTTCGTGGTTATAGTATATTTTCATAAAATAAGAAACATTGATCATTTTTTACAGTGTAGAAGGTCTATACACCAAATTTCTAATTTTTTCTCTAGGTGTGCAGTGTCTACAAATTATATCCACCTACATGAAAAAATATCCAATACTTATCAAATGGATATAGGGATGAAGCACCAACCCAGCTTTTAAACATGTGCCTGTGAATTTTTGAAATGATTATGTTCAGAGAAAATTTGTTATTATTTTTAATTTAATTGTGTAGCCAAAACACTTTGGTAGTGTAAATATACTAATATGCACATTTTAAATGCATTAGAGTAACACACAATCTATGATACATAATTTTAGTTTGATTTTTGAGAACGTTTTTCATGTGGATGGGTGTTTTAGGAGCCACACGCTCAGGAAATTTATTACTCTGGTATGGAATGGGAACTGCATTTCTTTCCTTTGAGATAAACAAAGAGGGGAAATGATCAGGATCCATAAGCCGTGGTTTTGGCTCATGAAATAGTCTAAAATTCGATTTTGTTATACTGACTTAATTATTTCACTTTTTAATATTAGAAGGTTTTTCCTGTACGATTTCAACAATATTTTTTGCATTTTGTTTGGATTTATATAACTTACACAAGCTCCAAGTTCGTATTATTCTTAGTTTTTTATGAAAAATACGCAATTTCTCCTAATTTTAACTCATTTTTTAATATTTTACTTTGCAACACTTTTATTTTTACATATATTGTACATTTTGATGTATTTTATAATATATGTAAAGAAGAAAGTGTTGCACGATTGCGCTCCTATAAATAATTGAGGTAAAATTAGGAGAAATTGCGTAATTTTCATCAAAAACTACGAATAACACAAATTTTAAGCTTGTGTAAGTCATATAAATCGGAACAAAATGCAAAAACTATTGTTGAAATCGTACCGGATAAACTTTCTAATATTAAAAAGTGAAATAATTAAGTCAGTATAATAAAATCGAGTTATAGTCTTATTTCATTGGCCAAAAACACGGCTTACGACCCTGATCCTTTGGGCTATTGTAGGGTGTTGAATATAAACAAAGGGGAATAGTAGAATGTAAATAACGATATGAACTATCAAGTGATGGTAAGAGGATTTCTTAGGGAAAAAGTCCTTTCGGCCTGCACTGGGAGGAGAAGGTAGCTTTCATAGTCCCACTTTTTTTTTAATCAACTCATTTTACTCAAACAACCGAATGTAAATTGCTTGGAATTCGATTACAGAAAATTCAATCCCGGTTTCCGTTAATATTGAATTTGAATGTGAACTTCAGTATGAGAATTACAGCTTAACAAAAATCAGATTGTTTCAAAATATTAGCCACCCTAGAATTTCAAACTGCCATATCTCTGACATTTTTTAAGATAAAACCAAAACAAAAAATGTTCCGGAATCAATGTATCACGATCTAACACTTAACGGAAACAAATTTTTCAATTTATAATATTTTATACATATTTTTGATTACAAAAAAAACAAAACATTGATAAAGAAATCTGTAATTTCTTCTTATCTGGCGCACCTTCTTTCAATTATTCTTTTATGGAATTCAGTTGTTTTGTAAAACTCTTCCTAACAGTTCATCTTAATATAACATTATCATTTAAGCTTGTTAAAACCATGTTATCCTCAATACAAGTTCTGTCTCCGCGGACGCCAAAGAATGACAGATAACTAGTTTGCACACTGGCATTCAAGTTCTTTACGTGATTGATAATTCAATAAAAATGCAAAACTAATAAACATAAAATAAAATGCATCTATTCAAGTCAAAAACTATAAAATTTACACGTTTCGTTAAAAAATACCATTTATCTTATTCTATAGAGACCTATAATATTAAAAATGTTTGGTTTTACTTTTCAATGTTTTATCCAGTTCCTACATCTTTGAAATACAAAATAATTATAAAAACATAAAATTATCGTTGCCAATAACATAAAAAATATATAATTAAAATAAATGTGATGAAGTTGCTGAAAACAAATAGAGATCGGTTCATTACGTGACACTTTATGTATTTGCTCCTCAAAATTTCGTAGAAATTTCATGCATCCTGAGTTTTTAATATGCATGTATATATATATATATATATATATAACAAAATTAAAAATTTATTACGGTCTGACAAATTATTTTCCATTCCATCCTATTCCAAATTTCTCTGTAATATTTATTTCCTCCGTTTATTAATTATCCTAACTCTATTTATTCCAAAAACCTCATATCTAAATTCAATATTTAATGACGGCTAGCTAACTAACAAAATTGCGTCTTTATCTTTAAATTATTAAAAGCTTCCTAATATTCATCCCTTAAAAAACTCGTATTCTTTCCTTTTTATATTTCTGAATTCCTAATAAGTCTGTATTTATTTTAATAATTTCCGATATTAACTGTAACTCTCAAAATCATAAAATATTTTTCTTATATTAAAATGTAAAACATTTTATTTTAATTCCATTCTGGCTTTGATCCATTTCTCTTATTTTCTTTTTTTCCTTTTCGTAAACGTAAAAATTATTCCATAGCCTCAATCCAGTAATTAACGATAATCAGTTATCTTAAAACTCATCTGGTTCACAGCTAATCTATAGAATATGGTGGAATGATCTCGAAGCGTCTTTGGCGCACTTTCAGACCGGAAACCGTTTTCCTCAATATTCTGACGCTTCCTGTAAGGAATCCCGGTCCTTCATTGGCACATCGGCCGTCACGTGACCCACGTATTCATACTTTAACGTATTAATAACATAATTGTGAATTTACATTTCCCTTAAATAAATTTTATCAAGCTTTTCAACTTCTTAATGCAAATTTTTGACTAATGAAGAATCTTTTTCCGCGATATTTTACCGGGTATATATTTATTAAATAAAAATAAAATGCATAAAATATCACTGGTGTAAATGAAAGCTCATGAAAAATATACCGTGAAGTGCATTTTCAAACAAGATAAGGACATTTGACCTATTAAGAAAACATTATGCAACTATTTTTATTTCAGTATTTAACTATAGCATAATGTTTAAAAAATCTTAAATTTTTGAAAATTTAATTTAATTATTAGCTAACGTATACATATTTTGTGATAAATTAAAAAACTGACACATTTTACCTTTTGATGCGCTATTGTATTATATAAATGGAAAACGAAATATTTTCAAATGTAATTAATTCATTTCGCGTGAGTGTTTAAAAATATAGTATAATGCTTATTCGAATAAATGCTTTAAAACAATGCACATTGATGAAATAATCACAATTTGTTTAGATAAGATTTGGTTGGGTAATAATCTTAAGCGAAAATAATAAGTTTTTTTAGATTTAGAAAATTTCTTCTGAAAGATTTTCTTACATCCCTCAACTTTGAACAAGCTTTAAACATTTTTCAAAATTAAAAAGAAGTTTTGATTGTGTATTTTTTTTTTCAATTTTCTGTGTCTCTTTACCTCTCGCGAGGTACTCACAGACTAGTTTTCCAATATTTAAGTAAGGATTATGTTAAACTGGTTGTATTACAGAAGGCACATATGAAAACATTTTACAACGTAGCTTGCCTGATTAAAAACATAAAATTTTGTTTTTTGAGTTACGGAAGGCTAAATTTTCTATAAATAATCAACAACGGTACTTTGTTCTATCTACAAATTATTGTACATCTCTATACGATTGATGCATAATGTGTGGACAATGTGAATGTGTTGACATTGAGCATACAATCTAATGAGGACTATATGTGTGACATTTTACCAAGAAATACAGAAAGACAATGAAATACTCTTATCTCTAGTTATCCAGGCAGTACAAAAGTGGTGCAATAAATGATATTACTCAAGATACGTACGCATTTTTTTATAATTAAATACATAGAATATAAAGAATATAAATTAACGTCTCACTTGTTAAAAATAGACCAATCAAATACACCTTAAATTGTATCACATTTCATGCTATAAAATATATATTGTGAAAGAAACTTGAATTTTTATTAGTTCAAAATGAATCTATTTTCCAAAAACATATATCTACCTTCTGTATATAATCCATCTATTTAAAGCAGTTTGGTAATTTTGTCAAATTTCCATCGAAATTGGACCGTATACGCATGCGTCAAAAAAATCTTCCGCCAATGAGGTGAGGGATATTTCCTGTCTCTAGAGTCACATTAGATTAGGAACTGTTTACAAAACGAGTGTACGACCCTTCTGTGGGTATGGCGTCGGCAAGAAGTTTAGATTACAATTGTGAGGTATTTTTTCATTTTATCTTTATTTATTTTGTTTTTATTTAGTTCATGAACATAGAAATATATATCTATTTCTGTGTACATGATTGAATTCTTTGGATATCTCTTAATTCTTTTTGTTCGCGAAATTATTTAGTGCGAGTAATGTAATTGTTGCATGCTTGGTGTATTTTTTGCTACTGAGTACTATTTTGCTTATGAGTTTTTATAAGTATTTTTTTTTTTTTTTTATTGAAGGGGTTTATTTTCATTTGGAAAAACAGAAATTTCATTTTTTGAATATAATATTTCAGATGTTTTAATAGTTAACATTCGGCTGTTTGAAAATGAGGTGCCACTTTTTGTTGTTGTCTATTGATAGACGATGTTAGAGAATCAATGCATAAAATACTCTGCATGTACTCGCCTAATACTAAATATAACCCAATGCTAAATATAACCTAATACTAAAATATACAAAAGGCTGTTTCAGCATCTTACAAATTTCTATTATGTTTCATTCTAAGAGTTCCTAAATAAGCCAGACTGCAAATATATTTCCAGAAAAAAAGAACTGATCGTACTATAAATAGTTTCCAGTATAATTATATGGTGAATCCAAAGAATTCAACAAACCAGAATAAATAATGATAAAATGAAAAAGTACCAAATATTTATTGTAATCCAAATTTCCAAAACACCACTCACTCGGGGGGGAGAGATTGTAATTTCAGTAATTTGGTGGCACAAAAATTACACGAATTTCTTCAGTTTGCTGCGGGGAGAAAAATTGCAAAAATCAACCAGCAGCTGCACGAAAAAAAAAAAAAAAAAAAAAAAAAACTCATCAGCAGGGACAAATTTAGAAACTTGCTGTGTCGCCAATCCATATATTTAAAGCAGTTTGCATTAGAAGTGTATTTGAGATTTTTTAAGATCGGTCATTCCTCTCGAGTTACTTTAATTTTGAGATTTTTTAAGATCGGTCATTCCTCTTGAGTTACTTTAAATATGACAAGTTTGGTTTACGATTTATCTTGGATAACTATTATCAGGTAATTTTTCATTTTATTATTTTGGTTTATTGAGTTGATGAACATAGTAAACATAATCATGATTGAGTTCCTTGCTTTCGTGAACACAAAATTAGAGATACATTCTGGTGTATTTTTTTCTTCTTTTTATGTCGTATGTATATTGAAAATTAAAATTTTTTAAACCTAAAAGTAATGGTCGAGATTTTATTAGGATTTATTTTTTGAAGGAGTTTATTTTTACTTTGAAAAGCTGAATGTTTTAATATTTACATTCGGCAGTAAAATATCGAAAAGTTTTGATTATATAAAACGGTTTGAAAATGATTGCCACGTTTTTGTTGTTGTTTATTGATTTTTGCTTACATCATGTGCTAATTTCCAAAATAATTTACAGAGCCAGTGTGTAAGTGGCCATATGAATTAGTTAAAATACAGCAGAATGTAAATGATTTTCTGTACGATACAAACAGCATCCAAAGGATTCAATCATGAACACATGTTCATCAACTCAACAAACCAAACTGAAAAAATACCTGATAATAGTTATCCAAGCTAAAAAAAATAAATATTTTTGACTTCAAGAGATATAAAAAAGGTTATTTAGTTTTTTTTTTTTTTTTTTTTTTTTTTTTTGTAATCTTTTTTACCACTTCCCCATATACCATCAGTTTCATAAGAAATCTCTGTGAAAACATATATTTTACACTTTATTGAATGTTTTCATTTCTTAATTGAAACATCAAACTCAGTTTAAAGTTATAGTAGAGTGTAAAATGTATATTTTCATTAAGATTTGTTATTGAATTAATTTTGCTTCATAAACAATTCTTGAATCTTTTGATTTATTATTGCTTTCATTATTGGGCGATAACGATTTCATTTTATACCAGATTGCATCTCTGTTCTGGGCGATACTTATTAAACTCATAATTTGTCACTAAATGGTGATTTTATTGACTTTGTGCTTACAAATCAAGATGGTATCTTGATAATATACATCTTTGCCCAAGAATGCGACAAAAAAAAAAAAAAAAAAAAAAAAACTATTTTTGATTTTAGGAAAACTTAAAGAGGTTATTTAGTTTTTTTTTGTTGTTGTTGTTCGGTTAATTTTTTTTTTGCCACTTTCCCATATACTATCAGTTTCATAAGAAATCTCTATGAAAACATATATTTTACACTTTATTGAATGTTTTCATTTCTTAATTGAAACATCAAACTCAGTTTAAAGTTATAGTAGAGTGTAAAATGTATATTTTCATTAAGATTTGTTATTGAATTAATTTTACTTCATAAGCAATTCTTGAATCTTTTGATTTATTATTGCTTTCATTATTGGGCGATAATGATTTCATTTTATACCAGATTGCATCTCTGTTCTGGGCGATACTTATTAAACTCATAATTTGTCACAAAATGGTGATTTTATTGACTTTGTGCTTACAAATCAAAATGGTATCTTGATAATATACATCTTTGCCCAAGAATGCGACAAAAAAAAAGATAAATTTTCAAACTTGGTATAAGAAACTTAGGTCTTCTCTATTATCCCATCGTCCACTTTTCATAACAAAATACTATTGCCAAACTGTATGATTAAATGCCAAAAATGCAGTCCCATTTACTTGATGTCGGAAGTATTATACGTGTTTGTTATGTCATCAAGTGGTTTTTAATTCAACATTTGCGTGTATTAATGACAAAGTTCTCCCGTTTATTTGGCGTTACAGTTTGGCGATAGTTTTTTGTTATGAAAAGTGGTCGATGAGATAATAGAGAAGTACCAAAACTTACATATATGAGTAGATTCCTTGACAGTATTAATCATTACTCGATATTTTAAAACTGCATCATATTTGTAGAATTATATTAATTTAAACAATGCTTCTATTAAAGTGTGAAGAAGCACATACTTATATGAAGAACCATATATTTACATAATCATTTTCATTAGCAATCGAAACACCATAAGATTCATCCCCGATAATAAACGGACTATAAGTGGTCTAATTTTGTATTACGTGTTCTACGATATTTTTACGTACGTTTCAATAATTATTTTCTGTACTATATAAACAAAATGATAGAGATCTAAAAAGACAATTTCCATCGGGATTGATTTCGCGAATGTTAAATGAGCCTAAATTCAATTTTAAACAGTAAATCCGAAATGGACACCTAAGTATTCATACAAATTATAATAAATAAAATAAATGCCTTCTAAACACTCCACAGTGAGTTCTATATAAATACCTTCCTAGGTTTAATGCAACGTGCAAGAAAAAAACAACAGGAGATGATCCAAACACGTTTCTAGAGACAGTAATAGACCCTCACCTCATTGGCCGGTCCTACCGGAAGATTTTTTTGACGCATGCGTACTGTGTCGAATTTTGTTGAAAAATGATTTTGAAGAAAAAATCGGGAAATTCACAAAATGGTTTTGGGAAAAACTTCACCAAATGGTTTCAAATTTCTTTGAGTGACAGCGGGAAAAAAAATTTCATCTTACATTCAATCATCGCAATTGGCGAGTGTGACTATTAAGTTTAGCCAGTACTGGCAATAACATCAATCCCCAATTTTCAGTATTACTTGCCGATTGGTGAGTGTTAATTTTGTCTTATATCACAAACTGTATTTACATATACTACTAGATACAATGATTATGAATCATGATTTTTCTGTTATTGGGCGAGATTCATGTTTTTTAAGCAATTCTTTTGACGAAATTCGTGTTTTTTCAGAGATCCTTTGAAGAATTTCGCATTTTTCTCGCGATCCTTAATGAAATTCACATTTTACAGCGATTCGTTGATAAAATACATTTTATTCCGCAATTTTTAGACGAAATTTAGTAAAAAAGCGTGATTTTTTGGTGAAATTTCCTTTTTTGCGATTCTTTGACAAAATTTACTTATCTTTCACGATCCTTTTGCATGATTCACGTTTTTTCTGTGGTCTTTTAACGAAAGTCATGTTTTCCCATGATCCTTTGATGAAATTAGTGTTTTTTCCTCAATCATTTGACGAAATCTGTGATTTTTTCCCCCCACGAAGATTGGTTAGATGTTTTTAGTCGGCAGGTGCCCTAAAAAGTCTGTGACGCCCGTTGCTGCATCGCACACATTCGTCCATGGGGCATTGTTTCATTCCTGACATTTCTGGAAAGAAACAACGTTCAACTCATTGGCTGAATTGTAAAGGGCGAAATGTGTCAAACATTAGCGGAAAGAAAGTGCGCAATTCGTTCGTTCATGGAAAAAATCGTGAAATTCATTAATTGATAGTCGATAAAATGCGAAATTTGTCAATCGATAGCGGAAAAATAACAAAATTCATTAATCGACAGTGGAAAAATCGCAAAGTTTATCAACTGGTTTCGGAGGAAAAAGTTTTCGAATGACTTCGAGAAAAAAAATCACAATCCGTCAATTTCGGGGAAAAAATCGTGAAATTCGCCAAATGGTTTCGAAATTTGTCGAGCGACAGCAGAGAAAAAAATTTTTTTCCATTCAGTCATCGCAATTGGTGAGTGTGACTATTATGTTTGACCAGTGGTGGCAATAAAGTCCATTGCCAAATTTTCAGTATTACTCGTTGTTTGGCAAGTGCTAATTTTGTCCTATACTTCAAAACCCTTTTGATCATCACATCAGTGTGCAGGACAATTTTTTTACGGGAGACCATTTGATGAATTTCGTGATTTTTCCGTTATCGATTGACCAATTTTACTACTATCAATTGTTGAATTTTATAATTTATCAACTATTGATTAGCGAATTTCATGATTTTTTCCATGAACGTTTGACAAATTACGCAATAAAATATAAGAATATCATTAAATTGTCTTGGGTAAAAAAAAAATTTATTGTCAAATGCCTTCGAGAAAAAAGTTGCAAGTTGAAATGCCTGTGACCTCTTTTTCATGTTATGCATCTCTGGGGTCCATCCCCTCACTCCCCCCCCCCAAGTGGGACACTTTTCAAAATTTTGCACACACCCCTCATGTGATATATCGCTGGAAAAGTCTTTGACCACTTATTCACGTTATGCATCTCCGGGATCCATCCTGCCACTCCCCCCCCCCTAAAGGGGGCTCTTTTCTAAATTTTGTTGACACCCCTCATGTCATATATCATTGGAAAGGTCTGTGACCACTTAGTCATATTATGCATCTCCGATGTCCATCTCCCCACTTTGCCCCCCCTCCCCCCAAAGGGTACTTTCTAAATTTTGCAAACAACCCTCATGTTATATATCATTGGAAAGGTCTGTGACCACTTAATCATATTATGCACCTCCGATGTCCATCTCTCCACTTTGCCCCCCTCCCCCCCAAAGGGTACTTTCTAAATTTTGCACACAACCCTCATGTTATATATCATTGGAAAGGTCTGTGACCACTTAATCATATTATGCATCTCCAATGTCCATCTCCCCACTTTGCCCCCCCCCAGCCCCCCAAGTGATACTTTTCTAAATTTTGTTGACACCCCTCATGTCATATATTGTTGGAAAGGTCTGTGACTGCTTAATCATATTATGCATCTCCGATGTCCATCTCCTCACTTTGCCCCCTCCCCCCTAAAGGGTACTTTCTAAATTTTGCACACAACCCTCATGTTATATATCATTGGAAAGGTCTGTGACCACTTAGTCATATTATGCATGTCCGATGTCCATCTCCCCACTTTGCCCCCCCTCCCCCCCAAAGGGTACTTTCTAAATTTTGCACACAACCCTCATGTTATATATCATTGGAAAGGTCTGTGACCACTTAATCATATTATGCATCTCCAATGTCCATCTCCCCACTTTGCCCCCCCCCCACCCCCCCAAGGGATACTATTCTAAATTTTGTTGACACCCCTCATGTCATATATTGTTGGAAAGGTCTGTGACTGCTTAATCATATTATGCATCTCCGATGTCCATCTCCCCACTTTGCCCCCCTCCCCCCCAAAGGGTACTTTCTAAATTTTGCACACAACCCGCACGTTATATATCATTGGAAAGGTCTGTGACCACTTAATCATATTATGCATCTCCAATGTCCATCTCCCCACTTTGTCCACCCCCCAAGGAATACTTTTCTAAATTTTGTTGACACCCCTCATGTCATATATTGTTGGAAAGGTCTGTGACCGCTTAATCATATTTTACATCTCCCCACTTTGCCCCCCAAGGGGTACTTTCTAAATTTTGCACACAACCCTCATCTTATATATCATTGGAAAGGTCTGTGACCACTTAATCATATTATGCATCTCCAATGTCCATCTCCCCACTTTGCCCCCCCAACCCCCCAAGTGATACTTTTCTAAATTTTGTTGACAACCCTCATGTCATATATTGTTGGAAAGGTCTGTGACTGCTTAATCATATTATGCATCTCCGATGTCAATCTCCCCACTTTGCCCCCCTCCCCCATAAGGGTACTTTCTAAATTTTGCACACAACCCTCATGTTATATATCATTGGAAAGGTCTGTGACCACTTAATCATATTATGTACCTCCGATGTCCATCTCCCCACTTTGCCCCCCTCCTCCCCCAAAGGGTACTATCAAGTTGTTTGCCGTCAAATTTTGACGGGTTCCATCTAGTATATTTATGAAGCAAATTTATAAAATGTTTTTCAAATGCTAACGGTAACATAACTTTAGTATGTTGTTATAGGAACAGAGAATATGGTTTTGTTTTTCGATGGTTTGCATATCACGGACAGTTATTTTACAGTGCAGCGGAATAGAATTCGGTTACGCTGCCGCGTATTGGATGATATTACATATAATTATTCAGGTTATTGTGTCAGTATGCTATTTGAACATAAAACAAAGTTGTATGTGTCACTGAAGCCTATTACGGCATGTTATCGACTGAAAATGTGGGGTGTAACGCTTATAGTTTTTTCTATAGTTACTGTTAGAGAGCGAAACGAAATAACTTAAATGCGTTACATTTTTCTCCATGTCTATTACTTGTGATTGTATATACTATGTCTTCATCCTAGTTTTCGGTCGCAATCTAAACTCACTTCCTTTCACTTAAATCTTTAGAATAAGTTTCCGTGATTTGGAAAATTAATGTTTCAATAAAAAAATTCTCATAATTTGTTCTTTTTATGCTGGCAGCGCCCCTGATGGGAAATTTCAATAACAAACAGTTTAAAGTGATTTTTTTTTTTATGTTTTCTCATAGGTCAACTCACATACTCTAAGTTAATATTACATAGAACATATAAACCCATTTTTCGTTTACGCTGCCTAGTGAGAAATAGAGTGATTAAATGTAAACCAATATAATTTTCTTATATTTCACAGTATGAAACTATTGTACGGAAGTTAAAATATATAAGATACACTCAACACAATTTTCTTTTACATTTGTAACCTCTCCTGGCGTGTAACAAATTTTAAATAGAACTGTTTTTTAATGTTTTTGATACATAACTAAAACTTTAAAAGGGAACTATTTTCCTTTTCTCATATGACAAAGCGTGTAATCCTAGTTAAATGTTGAAATGACATATTAAACTTTTTTTTTTTTTTTACTCTGCTAACCTTTCTTCTCTCGTTTAGTATAAAATTATTTAAATGAAATACGTTAAATAAAATAGTTTAAAAAGATCATTTAAAAATGATTTTCTGATGTTTTACTATATATAAAAGATTTTTTGAAGTTAGAACTATGTAAGACAGATTCACACAATTTTATTTTTTGGTTTGAAGTCGTACTCAAGTGCAATTATTCAACACATTTTTTTTTCTCTATACCTGACGAGAAATTTGGTAAGTAAAATTAAATAAATTTGATTACCATTTCTTTTTTAATAAATCTTCAGAATAAGATTCTGCAATGATAAAAAGTTATCTTTTTGACAGAAATTACCACTTGATAGTTTTTTTTAACCCTAGTGGGAAATCGCATAACTTATTTTAAGACGGATTTTTTTAAGTTTTCTGATATGGCAACGCATATTCCCCAGAGATTAATTAGATAAGAAATATATTCCTCTACTTTCTTTTACACCGATAACTCCCTCTAGCAAGAATAATAGCAATAGAATAACCAAATTTAATTTAATTTTTTTTTTTTTTTTTTTTTTTTTTTTACGTTTTACTCTATCTATACTAATATTATAAAGGAGTAAAGATTGTTTGTTTGTTTGTTTGTTTGTAGGGGGTAATCTCTGGAACTACCGAACCGATTTCAAAAGTGATGGTGACAACCCCTGCTCCCACATAGGCTATATTTCATGTAGAATTATTCTATTTGCTTCAAAATTTGTTTATATGTTCATTGGGTTAAGACGCTTCCCTGATTAGTTTTCGGGATTGATTGATTAAGTATAAAGGGGGGGAACGGGGGGCTAATACTCCCTTAATTTATATAAATGGGTTTTTCATGTAGAATTATCCCATTTCCTTCAAATTTTATTTATAGGTTCACTGTGTTAAGGCGCATCCCTGATTAATTTTCGGGATTGATTGGTTAAGTATAAAGGGGGGAACGGAGGGCTAATACCCCCTTATTTTATATAAATTGGTTTTTCCTGCAGAATTATTCCGTTTTCCTTCAAATTTTGTTTATAGGTTCACTGTGTTAAGGCGCTTCCCTGATTAGTTTTTCGGGATTGATTGGTTAAGTATAAAGGGAGGGAACGGGGGGATAATACCCCCTTAATTTATATAAATGGGCTTTTCATGCAGAATTATTCTATTTGCTTCAAAATTTGTTTATAGGTTCATTGGGTTAAGACGCTTCCCTGATTAGTTTTCGGGATTGATTTGTTAAGTATAAAGGGGGGGGATGGAGGGGGCTAATCCCGCCTTAATTTATATAAATGGGTTTTTCATGCAGAATTATCCAATTTTCTTCAAATTTTGTATATATATTCATTGTAATTAGAGATTTACCTGATTAGTTTAAGTGGTTCATTAGTTAACAATGGGGGGGGGGGGTAACGGGGGGATGACCCCCTTAATATATTGTTTATTTCTTTATTTTTCGATGGGCTTATTTCAAATTCTTTGAAATAAGAGTATAATATACAATTAGTGTGAATAGCCTGTGAACTCAATGCTCTCAGTTTAACTGTGCAGTTTTATTTTTATTTTTTATACTGAAGGAGCTAGAAATTTGAAATTTGTCATTGTAGTTACTTATAAGATGTAAATGCTCTCTAAGAACAAAATAAAAAAGAAATTGAAATTTAAATGGGTGAAATGAGCGAAAAGCGTTCTAAAAACAGTCTAAATTACAATTTCTATGAAATCTCTGGAACTACAGAACCGATTTCAAAAGTAATGGTGGCAAATTGATGGGTATAATCCCTACTCCAACATAAGATATATTTTATGTCGGTGGCACTAACATCAATGGGGTGCAAGATCGAAAAATGTTCGAAAATTGCGACTTTTTTATACTGAAGGGGGAAGAAATTTGAAATTTAGCATTGTAGTTACTTATAAGATGTAAATGCTCTCTAAGAATAAATTTAAAAAAAAATCGAAATTTAAAAGGGTGAAATGAGCGAAAAGCGTTCTAAAAACATTCTAAATTACAATTGCTATGGAATCTCTAGAACTACCGAACCGATTTCACAAGTGATGGTGGCAAATTGGTGGTGACAATCCCTGCTCCAACAGCCTCTTTAATGAAAAACTATGCGTTTCTGACGACTGGGTTTTTCGCTAATTGTTGCCACAGATTAATCTGAGAAAATGAAACATTTGAAGTTACTGAAAAAAAAATAGTAGCTCGAAAATTATTGGTCAGAAATTTGTTAGGCAAACTGCGTTTGAAAGGTAAAAAATATTATTTTTCTTGATATAAATTTCAAATCTAATGATTATGCCATTTTTCAAATATGGAATTTGAAAAATTACTAAATTTCACAATGGAGTACCATAGCAAAACCTTCTTGCGTAAAAATATAATGATAAGGGCGACGTTTCATGGCGTGTATATTGGCTATAGCACGAGTCACATATTATAGTAGCCTTATTATTCTGTTAAAATATAAAAGTGAATTATGAAATGTCAATATTTTGTTGGATTAAAAGTTCGTTATATGAAATTGACCAGCGTAGCGGGCGTAGCTTGCTAGTATTATCATATTAAAGTTAAAAATTAGTTGGGCAGATTAAACACATTTTTTTATAACGCCACTAGTGTGAAAGAATATTACTAAATTACATCGTCTGGCGAGAAATAAAGTAACTTTATTAGAATAAAATGTACTATGTATGTTTTAATGTATGAAGAGAAACTCAAGTTAAAAATAGGTTGGACAGATTGAACATAAACTTATTTCTCTTTATATTGTTTCCTGGCGGGAAACAGCATGACTAAGTTAAAATATTTTTTTTTTTTATGTTTTACTATTTGAAGCTTAAATTAAAATCTGTAATTAATTGAAGCTCTAATTTAAAATTGGTGGGAAAGAATCAGCACATTCTATTTTCGTTTACTTGGTGAGAAATACCATAAAAAATATTTGAAAATTATTTATTTTTTTGTTTTCATATGAGGATTTCAACCTGAGCTGCTAATATTGCATATATTTCCGTTGCCTTAATATCTATTCTATTGAAATATGAGATGATTTTATTGAATTAAGGTAAGACAGATTGAACAAAAATAAAGATTTTATGATGTTTATTTATTTTTATGATGTAGAAAATTCATTCTATATCTAGCATAGTTTTAACAAGAAACTTACAGCTTTGCAACATATAGTAAAAATGCTCTAGGATATATTCTTGTGTTGTTTTGTTTGTTTAAATGTAATTTTCTGGAAATAAAACTTTTATTTCTATTGCAACACTGTATGTATTTTTCTAAAGTGATTTAATGTATAAAAATGTAGACTTTTTTTTTTTTTTTTTTTACGCATGCATACATATATAATTCATTATTGTCCTCTTAATAAAAATTAATAACAAATTTCCAGGTAGTAAATATTTACAATATATTTATGCAATTCTTATTCAAAAATAAAAAATCGAAAATAATATATTAAAAAACATTAAATACGCTGGATTGTATTCAATTGAAACACGCAAAAAATATATATATATATATATTATTTTTCAAACAGTGAGTAAAATGATATTGAGTATATTTTCTTAAAACAATCTTGAAATCTAACTTAATGCAAGTTCCTTTTTTTTTTTTTTTTGAAAGTGCTATCCCGCATTTAATATAAAGCGGGAAATTCTCTTGAGAGGAACTACTCAATTCTGATGTCGTAACAGGTTTTGTATAAAATATGGTCAATTTATCTTCATAATCGGATATTCTCTCAAGAGTTGCTCTCAGACATTGGAAACATTACCTACAAAATCATTTTATATGAATGTGAATACCATTAAACTTTAGTCGAATCGTTTTGTATGAAATCCCACTCACTATAATACGTCATCTGGTATATAGAAAAATTAGCTATAAATCTCGTCTTAATTTCGTTTACAAGTGAAAAACGTTTAAAGACAAATTCAAGCCTGCGTATTTCCATTCAACACACAATATCCCTGCTTAATAAAATAAGTCTAGGATTTCGATATAAAAGAGGAATTAATTATTTATTTAGATTCCGTTTATTTATTTATTGATTGATTCTTTAAGGTATTTTTACAACGAGAATATGACATCTTTTTTTCATGCAAATGATTTGATATTTATGTTAAAAGGTTGCAGAATAGAAGCCGTTCCCGTTAGCGTCCATGGGTGATAACTGTTTTAAATGCATATTAACGGCATTATGTTATTTCAAAATTTACGAAGTTCTCCTAATGTATTAACCTATACCACGATATGCTCCTTACAAAAAATGTTGTACATTAACGTTAATTTTTTTTTCATAACAATTAAAAAATACTGTAATTTATGGGAAGTTATTGTGCGTTTGACTGTTGTGTGAACGGTTTACAAACACACTGAAATTTCAGCTCCTTCCTTGTAAAAGTGCAGAAAACATTAATTTAACTAAAAGTCCGTCTGCCATTTTGGAACATGTTCTTAAAATATCGGAAGTAACGCCAAATGACACCAAATCATCGCATATCATGGTAAGATTTAATAAAATGCTTCCAAATTTGTCGCTAAGCGTACACAGTAATATATATTTTCAACCAGATTATAACTCATTATTTTCTCGAAATTCATATTCAAATATTAAGAACACATTGACGTTTATTAACTTTATTAGTCGTTTTGTATTGCATTAGTAGCTTAAAAGTTTGAGCATATTTTGAAAAATTACTCTAGAAAAAGGAAAATATTTCTTAAAAAGATCAAATTTCCTTTGTATGTTTGCGTGCGTGCCTGCGTTTGTAATTCTTGAAACAAATCTTTAATTTTTGTGTATCTGAGTAAAAAAAACAATATTCTGTTGAAATAGAAAGTTTAAAAGTTCAATATTTTACAATCAGATCTCTTACTCAAAGACTGATATGAATATATATTTTTTCAATTATAGGTCTTAAGAATGCTGCAAAAAGAAGGAAAACATTCTTAAAATTCACTGGAAATGTTTGAAGGAAACATAATGCTACGGAAAATGGGAAAATGAAATTGGAAAAGATAATAAAACTTCTGAAAGAGTAGAAACATTTGACTTAGTGAATAGAAAACAACTTTATTGAAAAGATTCGATAACATGCCATGTATCTTTTGTTATACGAAATTGGAGCTTTCATACCTTATTCTTCAAAATAGGAAAATTCTGATGGAATTCTCAAACTTTCAGAATAGTTAAATTTCTTGAGGTAAAGAGGAATTTTTTAAAAGTTTGTTTCAGTAGCTTATTTATTTTTCAGAATTAATGTAACTCTGTCTTTCTTAAAATAAATATCATGTATATTCTTTGAAAATAGGTTTATTATATGCATGTAATCGCCTTTTACATAACTGAATTGCAAATCGCATCATATTTCTTTGTGTTAAGGCCAAAAAATATATTTATCAAACTGCTCAATTAATAAGCTCAGTCTTGTTTTATACACAAGTCTGAAAAAGAAAATTAATTATCACTTTCTACATTGATTACTTTCTCCTTACGAATCTTTTAAGAAAAATTATAATAATAATTATGAAAATTCATAAACAAGGTAACTCGTTGTAAACATAATTTATTCTGCCAGCAATGAGAACAAAAGTATTGACTTGATTACCAAATTTAGTTTGTTTTGCGCACTTTTTATGCTAAGGTACTTCATGTTTTATTATTTTTATTGTACTCATACAATCGCAGACATTTACACACACATGCTAAAGCAGCACTTAAAACACACACAAGCTGAAATATGTGCGTTTAGAGTATGGTTTACATATCTGAGTATGCGCATTAGAGGTGATAGGTACTCAGAGCGAAGCCGTGCGCACGATAGGGCTCGGGACGAAAGTTGAAATTCATTTGCTCACAAATTGAACTAATCCCAAAACGTTCTTATGTCTCATACACATTAAACAGTTCAAAAAACGTATTTTGTTTTTTATTATGCTTATTAAAATAAAAATACAGCTTGAATGTGCCACCTGTTATATGATTAACACGAAAAAAAAAACACCAACTTTCGTTAAGGTCTGGTAGAATATGGAGTTTGATGAAGTTCGGTGCATTAGTTCTTCATATATTACTGTCCCTAGAATTGTGTAAAACCTGAAAAATGCAGCATAGTTACGCCACCTTTTGGACGAATTACACCAAAACGTAAGGCGCAACAACTGATGTAAACGTCTAACTGAATCTGAAGTTTGATGAAAACCAGTGCATTAGTTCTTGAGATAGAGCTATTGCAGAAATCTTGACAAATGCAGCATAGCACTATCATCTGTACGGGTATTTACTCCAACTTTTCATAAGCACCAATTTATACCAACGTCTAACTAAATATAAAGTTTGATGAAATCCCATGTATTAGTTCTTCAGATATGACTAAAGCTGAAATCGTGTGAATCCTGAGAAACACCAAAACCTAGTCAACAACAACTTACGTCACGTCTAACAAAATCAGAACTTTGATGAAAATCCGTGTATTGATTCCTGAGATAGGGCTATTGCGAAAATCCTGAAAAGCAGTGCACCTGATGAGCAATTTACGCTAAACACTAATAAGCGTCAATTTATATCGTGGTTTAACTTATTCTAAAGTTTTATTGAATTCCGTGCATTAGCTCTTGAGTTTGAGCGTCCTCAAATTTTTTTGTCACATACAGTCACACCCATACACAGAGACAGACAGACATACTTTTTCTAAAAACAGTCAAATCGTGTTCAGGACCTTCTAAAACATATAAATCCATAGAAAATAAACAGTCAAAATTTTTCATGATTCCAATACTTTTTTCTTGTAAAGATAGAAGAATGTAAAAATGGGAATAAACTTGGTATTTGATAAAAAATAATGTAGTTTTAATGTAGTTAAAAGATTTATAAATGTTTTCAGTTTTTGGAAGGGAATTAAATTTTTAGTGATGAGATATAAGAGATAAACATTCTATCTGAATCTTAAGCCTTTGCTCTCCCAGAGTTTGTAACATTAAGAAGCCGTGGGATATCTTTAGTCTATCCTCGCTTTCTGTTTACAGTGCTTATCCAGAATTGCTGGAACACAGTACTTATGTCTTTCTTTCGTATCTTTACAATATTTTAAAACAATAAGAGATGCACTTCTCTCAGCGGTTTGTTATAAATTACAAGTTTGCTATTTTAAACAGATTTTCAAGAACATGAAAATCCGAAACGTTGCCGTGAGGGAATATGTATGATTAATACTGATTTAATATGGGTTAATAATTATGTAAGAAGGAGATTCTTAAATGATAAAATTAATCTTGAATCAATATAAATTCTCATTTACATTTTCTACTTGTGCTTTCGATGTCGGCGTCGGATCTGATAACAAAATTAATTTTTAGTGTTCGGGCAGATATCAAATCGTCGGGGTTTGGCGGGCCTGGTCTCTGAAAAAGAGAGCCCGAACTTATATCTAACACCTATATGTCTTAAAAGTTCTATTAACTTGCCAATGCCCGTTATCACGTCTATGTGATACGTATTTGAATGCATCTTTAACCCTCTAAGCGTGTAGAACGTAATATTCCGTTCACTAAGCTCCAGGTTTCACTGCAATATATTCAATGTTTAAAATAATATAATTCTATAGATTTAATGAATTTTCAAAACATTGAAGAATGATTAATACTTTCAAGGGTTACATTCATATTTGTAATTAAGTTTTATTTATAATGCTGAAAGAATCCTATTTTTTTAGCATTTAAAACAAAATGCAGAGAAAACAACATTACAATTTTACCCTTTTTCAAAACGCTCAGAGGGCTAGGCTTAAATTTTAAGTGAATATGTACCATGGCATCTTATTAGTATCTAGAAAAGTTTATCTAATCACAGAAAAAAGTCCCATATTTTTCGGATTTCTAGACAAGATATTGCAACCTTCCACAATTTTACACCTTCTCCAAACAAAAAAGGACTTGTTTTTGTCTTTTTTCTTCGACAAAAGTGTCAGAAAAGCAGAAAGTATTATCATATTTATTTTTGCCGGAATGTTAAGTTAACTAAATGTTGAATTAGTATTTGTAGGATTTTGAATGTTTGATTAATTTTTGTTGATGTGATGCGATCTTGATTTTTTGGACTACAGTAGAATCTCGTTACAACGAATTTTTCATTTAACAAACAGTATTTAGATTAGAAAGAAATCCCATATACTTTTCCATTATAAATATATTCACTTTAAAGAATTACAGATTAACGAATTTTTCAATGTACCGAAATTATTGAAGTCTTAAAAAGAATGCTTAGTTCAGTTTAACAAACGCCAAGTTCACAAAAAAAAAAAAAAAAAAAAAAAAAAAAGCAATTTTTATCGAAAAACTAGATTTTCGAAAGATTTTTTTTTTTTTTTTCAGTACCCAACGACCTTCGAATGTTCAGCGTATCTCGCAGCTGTTTTTCGAGAACCAGGGAGAAATTGCTGCCTTATAACGAACCTCTAAAATTACGAAACTTTGGCTTTC
This sequence comes from Maratus michaelseni, assembly GCA_963931845.1. Classification (NCBI taxonomy): domain Eukaryota; kingdom Metazoa; phylum Arthropoda; class Arachnida; order Araneae; family Salticidae; genus Maratus; species Maratus michaelseni. The sequence continues at coordinate 427,244,586 of OZ007592.1, forward strand.
TATTCACAGCTAATCTATTTTAGTTAGTTCCCTCGGTTTCTATTCGGTAAAAATGTAGGAAGTCCAAAGAATTTATTTTTGAAGTAGTATCTTACATAAAAATATGGTGATAAATACATATTAGTGAACTTTTTATCTGCAACAATTCAACAATTCACATTAGAAAATAGCTTTTTTTTTTATGGTAAAGAACAGAAAAAGAAAGCAATTTTCATTGAAAGAAAAAAAAATTATTATACAAGCTGGAAGAAGGCAGGCATTCGAAAGAATTTATGTTACTATTTCTGAATAAGCTGCCATTTTCTAAGATAGGGAAAAAAATTGAAGTTTTCTCTGATCTAATATGTGCCCAAACAGGAAAACAATGCAACTTGGGAACTACCAAGCTATTTGTGGGAATATATACAATTGGTTTAAAGATATAAGACAAAAACGTTGCCCAATTCAGGAAATATATAAGATGGTAAAGCCAAATATGTTTCAAAAGCCATAAACATCATGAAATTTGAAGATATTTCTGTTGGCTGTTTCGATTTCGTGATAGGTGTGGAACATAAAACAAATTTCTGGAGATAAAAAAATGCCCACTTGTTTGTGAGAATAATTTCAGTGCCTGTGACGTTTTTGCACCAATTTCTACCAAGTCAAAGTTGCACTATAACAATGAAAGTTGAAAAATGTAAAGGCAAGAAAAATCTAATGCGGATATTTCGGTTTTGTTCTGTTGTAATGACATCAATATAAAAAAAAAAAAAAAATATTTTAAAACAGTCTAAAGCTCTTTTGCGGTATCTACACGCTACGCTGTTTTAAAAATGTGAAGAAATTTCCATTTCATTATTAACGTAATGGTCGCGGCTTTATGGTAAAATGTCTTTTTTAAGTGACTTAGAAGTTTGATTGAACAAATGGGCAAAATTAAAAGAAAAATAACATTGCAGAGATAAAGGTGCTGTACCCTTAGTTACAGTAAATTTATCTAACCTGAAAGTAGAATTTTTACCACCATATAAAGGCATTCTAAAACAATTACCAACGTGCATTTCAGGCGCCGACTAATAAAAACAGCTTTTTCAGACTTAAAAATTAATTTTCCGCAACGGTGAATTTGAGATAGGCAATTGATGTGATACAGGCTGTCTGTAAAATGTATCCTCTACCTCAATTAAAAACTGTTGGAGAAATTTCGGCATTGTACATTTGACAAATAAAGTACAAACGACTGCGGAAGTACGTACTTATTGCATTCAATTTCCTTGATCTCTGGACCGCAGCTACAGAATGTTTTTAACTTACATTATGAGATTATGATTGCATTGAATGTGTGAAGGAGTCGCCACATGCCTTGACCTAACTACAAATGAAAATTTTAATAAAAGAAAGGAAAGCAAACGACAGTCAATGTTCAGATAGCGATCGTTCATCCAATACTGAAAATTGTGTTATACGATCAAAAGAAGCTCTGTTGAACATTGGGTCTTTTAAAAACGCATTTACTCCGGCAAAAACATGTGCTGGAAATTTTGTATACAATGTTGAATAATAATAAAGATTTTTTTTAACATTTGTTGCCAACTTGAGAAATTATGAATTTTTCTTTTACAAATAAAAGTTCGAATTGAAAGTTACATGAATATACATTAGTTTGAAATTTTCAGCTCTCAGGTATATAGGATAAATTATAATTTCTTAATAGTAAAAACTTAAATCTTCAAATTTAATGAATTTAATATTTATCTTATAACGAAAATGTTAAAAATAATATACTGTGTATTAATTCTTTATTGACATGTATGCAGAAATTTAATATAACTTTAATAATAATATATAATTTTATTTTCTATGAATCGAATTTATTTTTTACATCCGCCATACTAGAATTTCACATTAACGAAGATTTCAGAACAACGGATTTAAACAGCGGTCTCTACAAATTTGTTGTAACGAGATTTTACTGTATAACCCATAGCTGACAGTCCACATTATCAGTACATGTTCTTTTTCATAAAATTTGTTTTACATTGCTCTATTTAGTGAAAACAATACCATACGACATATGAATTGGAAAAAATATATGTAAGTTTATTTATGAACATTGGAGTGTTAAGTTTTCTTAATTTACTTCAGGGAAATAAACAGTGCATGACACTTCCGATTGGAGACATTGCCCCCAAACGTGTATTTACATTTATTTCAGCAATGATTGCTAACGCTTTGAACGGTGACGAGTATTCTCGTTATTGATTTAGTGTGTTTTGTTTTATCCAAAATATCTAATAGAAACTTTCAAAGTAAATGTTGTTTTAATTGTTTACGTACTGTCTGTCATCAAATATTATAAAGGTAATGTTGAAAAATTATGGTATATGTTTAAAATAAAAAGCGTCTTAAATTGTAAAAATTGCCAAACAACATTGTGCTCAGCAGCTGTAAGTCCTGCGTTCCATAAATTACTTTAAGTTTGCGTTTTCCGCCCTAAAATGTATATTCAAATCGAAAAATGTTGGCCGCTAAATCACTGGCGTGTTTTTGTAACTATCTCAACTAAAGATTGGTGAAAATCGATTATTGTGAAATAAAACTTTTCAAAAAATATTCTATCAATGAAAATCGAATGTGGTTTTATGTTTGCATTTGATTAGAGCCACTTTCAGATTCCCATTATGTCTAATTCGTTAAATCCGTATTGAGCCATAGATGGATTATTAAAAACGTTAACAAATGCAATATTTAATAAATTTATTTCCATGTTGATAAATTTAATCTTTCCAATTATTTCGAAAAAAAAATACTGCACCCAGGGCAAAATATGGAATTTAATGCACATGTCAAGCGATCTTTATTCATCTTTTAATACTGTGGTAGAAAAATACTGAATATGTATTATCATACTTTTTCGAACAGTGACTTTTTTAACTGTATTTGACATAAGTGAAAGAAAAAGTCAGAGTTTTAGTCACAAAATTCTGAAACTAATGTTATACAAGTGTTTTTCAAGTAAAGTATAATTGATATTCGATGACCCATTTTCATTCCTGCACTTTAGAAAGTTTCTGATAGCTCTTTCGGCATCTCAATAATGCAGTGACAAGAACACCAGTAATAAATTTATCATTTTTGCAACGATATATTTTCCAATATTTCATTATTTTATTCCTGAAAAAAAAAAATTATTGCAAATATAATTTTGTAAAATAGTATAATAAATAAAAAAGTATTTGAAAATTAGAATATTTTGGAGAGTACTTTAATGCAGATTTTTAAAAGAATATTTTTAAAACGTAACTCTTAAAATCTATAAAATTAATTGTGAATGTGGTAATTTCTGTTTATTTGGCAGTTCAATGATTTAAAAACTATATTTTTCATAAAAGTTAAATAAACCTTTCGTTTTTGTGATTTCGAAATTTTCAATAGAATGAATGCATTTTAAATTTATAATTAAAATACATTAAAAAACAAACATTGGATAAATGCATTTTCTACTATCGTAATATTCTTAGATTGATTAATTGTACATTTTGACCACAGGATATTTTACCAGTGGATTTTACTTAACGTTCTTCTATACTTCTTATGCCTTGTAAATACCATTACATTTATATCTTGTAAATTTCATTATTTGCTGCATACTTGATGCATAGGAATCAACTGGATATTTATTATATTAACTTCTGTTTATTTAAATATACATTTTAGTATAGTAGGTAGAAATAAGGTTACCTTCCTATTGTTTTAGATGTAATCATTGTAAATATTTTATATAAAAGCACTGTAATATGCGCACACATAAATTTACGAAGTTTGTATAGTGAATAAAGCCGTATTATATTCATTTCTCCGATAAGCTTTAAATTACTATCTATATGCTAAATATATCTATTTTTTAATAATATTTCACAATACTACACTGTTGCCAATACATTCCAAACTGGTATATTTACACAGTGATATATAAAATTTTCTATGAAAAGCATACTAATCTCGTTTAAGGAATTTAACTCACATACTGATTTCAGTTAAAGGGTTTTTGTATAATAAGAATTTCTTAAAACCCTCTAACCGTTTTGCCCGTATTTTTCCGTTTCACAAAAACCATTTAAATAGGCTTTTAAAAAACATTTTTAACAAAATTGTATTTTAAGATATATCTAAAATAAAGAGATATGAAGTGTATTTTAGAAAGAAACGGTGAAAGAAAATTTTAATTAATTTTAGTTTTACAAATATTTTTATGAAAATAGAGGAAAGCCCTCAGACGCTCAGAGGGTTAAATTCCATCAAAAAAGAGAATAATTCTGTAAGAAATCTTCTTTGATGAAAATCGTTTAGCAAATTGTTTTTAATAATGAAGCGTGAAAGGTAAAACGTAGATAAGTTTTATACAAACAAATAGGGATTTTGCACTTTCGATAAATACTTTTATAAAATAAATAAAGGCAAAAAAACTGTTTCTTATTAAAACAGAAAAAAAATGCGCAAGACACTGTGTTTATCCACTGCCTTGAAAGTTGTAGCACATTTCCTTTGCGCCTGATGAAGAAAGGAAATGTTTTTGCATTTCTTATAGTTATGGTGCTGATAAGAAACATTTTGTCTTTATTTCTGTATCACACCAGATTTTCAATTTTTTATTGGAGTTTTATAAAGAAAGAATGGTTTTTCTAATATGTAATTTAAAAATTTAAAATACGCTGTAACGATTCGAATTCTTCAGATCAATTTTCTAAAAACCTGGCTCTGAGAAGTTTCCCACGACGCGGCTACATCATAAGAAAATATAACTCTTCGAATAAGCAACAAGAGATAAAACTAGAAAAATAAAAGGGGAAGGCATCAATTCGTTACAGTACCACCATTATAAATTGTTAGGGCCACCAACAAACAGGTGAGCAGACTTGAAGTCTCCTAGGACAAGTCGCAGAACGTGAAAAGGAGAGAGAACACGAATTAGCTAAGATTACAGCTTCTCAAAAATCAGATGCCGTGAGTTTTACGTGCAGTCAGGGCGAAAGAGAAAAAAAAATCTTATTGAAAAATCTCATTCCGATGTTTGAGGTTAAGAAATCCAGCATATCGTTATTTCTAAATTTGTTTCAAAGACAGGCCCTCAAAGCTAAAATAAACAAATCAGAGTGGGTTCCCAATTTAAAATGTTTATTGCCTGTAGATATAGCAGAAATTAAATTGGAGGAACCGACGGATTCGTCCGACAATTTTAATGATATAAAAGACAAACTACTAGAAAGATTTCCCTTGAGCCCAGAGGATTTCGAATAAACTTTGTCACATGCCAGAAACAAGAGAGTAAATCTTGGAAATACAATCAAAAAACTGTTAGACTATTATGATGCGGTTCGTAGATCTTTGAAAAGATTTACGTTTAGTAAAATTAACCATCACGGAAAACCATTCGAGAATCCCAAATTTGTCGAGAAACCGCTATTGGAAAAAGGGAAAACCGGAAATCAGGTAAAATTTGGGGAATAAATAAGAAACCAAAACTAGAGAGCAGATTTTTGAAAAAACAGAAGAGGCAGGTGTTGCTTTGAATCTAGCAGTTTTTCGCGTCTCCGTTATTCCTGCCCCGTACTTAAAAAAAAAAAAAAAAAAAAAAAAAAAAAAAAAAAAAAAAAAAAAAGATGAAACGATAGCGCATGTGAATCATATAGGAGATGTCGATGATTGAAAATGCTTTGAACCTTTTTTGAACAAAGATAAAATAAATAGTCAGACTATAGATATTCTTATGGATACCGCTTCCAATGTGGATTTACTTTCGACGAGAATAATCAGGAAAGACCAATATACTGGCGCGATAAGTTATGTAAAGCAAGTTCTTTATAATTCACTAAGAAGTATCCCTATTTAAATTTCCAATTAAATTTTCAGCAGGAATGGAACTACGCCATAAATCTTTAAATGACACTACAAAGGATTTTAATTACTTTTCACTTTTTTTAAACAGCGTATAACCAACAGAGTGAAGCAGATTGTGTCGTCTAGATGGCTTAAATGGTAAAGCACTTGGTGCGCTATAACAGTGTATCTGGGTTGGATATTTGTTGTATTGAAGGCAATCGAAGGCTCTCTGAATGAGTAGATAAGAACTGTAAAAGCAATTCTTTTGGATACAAAGAACTGGGCCCCTACGAAGTGCAATTTTCAGACTGGGAAGAAAAGGATTAAAAAAGATCGGCAATCAGAAGAGATTATGGAGCGTTTCTTTCCCCATAGAAAAAGAGCAGTTTCCAGAGGGAAGTCACTAAGAGATATCTGGAGATGCAAGAGGTTTGTTGAGAGGAGACGGGAGTTGGATGTTGAACGAGTTGTTGAAAGGTTCTTTTTGAGCGGACCTCAGAATGGTTTTTCTGAAATTATACTTTTACAACATGGATATGTTCATCATATTTTTTGCTTTTGTTTTTTTTTTAATGTTAATTTACAATAAAGTTTTTTTTTTCGTTTCAAACGATAATGGATTTTATTAATTATATATACATCGTCTCACGTTACCACAGCTATAGTATATATAATTAATTGGTGGCAGCAACTGACATATGTGATCTAGAGTAAATTAGATTACGGATCTATGTGTTAACCTGATTAAGCAGATGAAGAGCCAGTGGAAAATGGACAAGCAGAGTTGTGGAGTCTTGAAGTCTAATTGGAGTCGTGGTTTTTTCTCGGAGTTCTAGCAAGTAGAGAACTGGAAAAAGAACTTTATCGACTAAAGCTGTGTGGTGTATGAACAGTCAACTAGAGACCTGGTGCTACGTATTTGTGCTTCAAAATCTACAGTGGAATGAAGATATGCGGCGTACCATCTCAGTTGTCTACATACGGATCTAAGGTGAATTTAGTGCCGCATCAGTGAAATTAGTGTCTTCAAATCTTCAAACATTTGTGTGTATATCATCTTTAAAAGTGCTTGGAAGCCTGGTATCAGTGTGGAGGAAATATCTGCATCTGGAGGTGAGCTCTTTTATGATATCTTCTATAGAGGTCTGTTTTAAATTAAATTTTGTGTATAAATTTTAATTTTGGGGAACAAAACTCTATGAGAAATTTAATTCTAGGGAAGCTATTAATTTGGTACTTAAATTTTTAGTTAGAATTTTTATGTTTGGTTGTTTTCTGGTATCTGTTTGGTATAATATTGGGTTAAGAAAATTATATACTTATGTATATGTTAAAATTTACTTGGGGTATAGTAAATTGCTATTGATTAATTGAGATTATTAATCAGGGTATTTTAATCATAATTTTGTATAAAACTTTTGGAAATAAGAGTTTTGTTTATATACCTTTTATTTATTACAGTAATAAAGTTATAGCTAAATTTTATGGGTATACTGTGGATGATTATGATTAATGTTTCAAAATAAATTGATGTTATACTGTACTGTTGAGTATAAAATTTATTTTGGGGGATATACTCAGTTTGAAAGACGTCACTGTTGCATGAGAATTTGCTATATTGAAATTGTGCCGTTTTTTAATACATTATTATACGTATAGTGAAGAAAATTCTATTTCTGTATTCATTGTATTATTGTAAATTGAATATATCTGATATTTTGAAATTTATTATATTTTGGGGGAAAATATGGCAGAATATTTAATAAAATATAATAAAAGTGTCTTGCTATTATTAGCAGAGGAATTTGAGACCAGTGTGTCAAAAACGTGTAAAAATCAAGCTATAATTCAGGCTATTGTTAGTGCTGAAGATTATAAAGAAAGTTACGCAAAACTTGCAATATATTCTTTAACAGGAGGCAGAGCGGAAAGAACAGGAAAAACAAATCGAATTATATCGTAAAGAAAAAGAGAGACAAATTGAAAAAGATCGTAAAGAAAGAGAAAGGCAAATTGAATTAGATAGGATTGCGCAAGAGGAAAAAGATAAACTTAGGAAATTTGAATTAGATAAACTTGAAAAAGAACTTGAATTACAAAATCTTGAAAAAGAACAGCAATTTGAATTAGAAAAAATGCGTATTCAAAATTCTGCGGATGGTGTTAGTGTTTCATCTAATGAATCAATTGTAGATTTTCATAGAACTCCTAAGGTAAATTTAAAGGATTTAGTTCCGCGCTTTGATTCTAAGTTAATTGATATAACTCTTTTCTTTATGATTTTAGAAAGGCAAGCCGAGAAAGCTAAAATTTCTCAGAAAGATTTGGTTAGTCAATTAATTCCTTTATTACCTTCTGATATTGCCGAAATTATAGTAAAACAACCAGCAGACACATGTGATGATTTTCAACATATAAAGAAAGTTTTGTTAGATAGGTTTAGGCTAAGTACAGGCGCCTTAAAACAAAAATTTGAAACTCATCAAAGAAAACCTGGTGAATTATGGGTGGATCTGATTTATGAGTTAAGGGGTTATCTTGATAATTGGTTAGAGTCGTTAGAAGTGAGGGATTTTGAATCCTTAAAAGAAGTAATGCTCATAGAACAATTGAAAAAACGTGTACCTTTTGAGATAAAAGAAAAATTTATGGATGATTGGGAGGAAATAAAGATTGCTTTTAAACTCGCGGAAAAATCGGATAAATTTGAGAGTATAAGAAGAGAATTTAAGAGGTCGGATAGAAAACCTTGGGAAAATAAATCTTTTCAGGATAAGCAAAAAGACAGCTTTAATTTTAAAAGTAGAAATGAAATTAAACCGAAATCGGAATTTGAGAATACGAAAGAGAGTGGGAAAACTGATCAATTTAAGAAGGACAATGCTTTCGAAAAGCAGAGACAAGTCCAATGTTACAATTGTTTGGCAGTTGGTCACATCCGTCCAAATTGTCTGGAATTGTTAAAAAGTAAATCCAATTATGAGGACAAAAGCGTAGGTTGGATTATTACTAGTGATCGGAAAAGTGAAAATAATAGGGAAGGTGTGGAAACCGAATTACCTATGGTTGATTTATGCGTGGATGGTAAGAAAGTAAAAGCGATTAAGGACACAGGTGCGCAAATTGCGGTTTTTGATGCTAATGACATTAAGTGGAGTGCGAAGAAAGTGGGAAATGTCTTTCTTATACCGGCCCTCAGAAGTAGACAAAAGGCGGATTTGGTGTCCGTGCCAGTTGCTTTAATAGAAGATGAAAAAGAGTATGTTGAAAAGAATGTGGTGGTTGCAGTTGTGAGAAAACTAAATTCTCCGTCACTTATAACACCTGCTGTTTATGAATTATTAAATTTAGGAAATATGGATAAGCAAAATTCAGTGTGTAAACAGGTGGAAAATCAGAGAGAATTAAACGGGCAGGGAACCTTCAGATTGTCTAGCGATCATGAGCAAACATTTGTTAGAAAAATGGTTGTAAATGAAATCTGTGAAAGGGATAATAAGTCAGTTAATGAGATAGAGGTAAATTCATCGGGAGACGTGACTGATAGGAATTTCGCAAAAGGGTCTAAATTGATCGATACAAAAGATGATGCGTCTCAAACGAATAATGATAAAGGTCATGTAAGGAAGGTCAATTTCGGGAAAAGAATTCTGAGCATGCTGTAAATATAACCAGGTATTTTGTTGGTAGTATGGGAGTTGAGCATGTTAGAAATAGAATTAGAAAGAAATTGAGTTCACCTATGACTGTGGCCAGAAAAATTAACTCTGGGATGAAAGATGATAATAGAGTAAATTGGGGGGCTAAATGCCAAGAAAATGGATATGGAAATTCAAAGTTAAAAAGAATGGAGCATTCTGTTTTTAAAACAGCTCACAAAGAAAGATTTATTAAAATCAAACAAGAATTGGATAGGAAAAATCATGATTATGAAGTTGTAAGGCGAAAATTATTGTCGAAAAGATTTTCTGATAGAAGTAATTAAGATATTGGTTTTCGGGAGAATTCTCTAAATTAAGTTTTATTCTAAATTTGGGAGTACTCATTATTGTAATATCTATATTGGATTTATTTATCATTTAATGTTTAATATTTTCGTAATAGTAAAACTTCATTAATTTAATAATGGCATAATTCAGTATGTTTTCTTTTTGTTTGTAGAAGTGTCCAAAATTAAGCTTTTAAGCAAGTGTTTTTTAGGAAAATTGTGTTTGGCATTGCGTTATATATCGAATTATTCTTTCTTTTTATTATTTTTTTTGTTAGAATCATGTAAAGTGTAATCTGTATTTGGTATTATATGTATGTGAAATATTTCAAAATTGTTTCTTAGGGCATCAATTGTATAAATTATTCCTGGAATTATACTTAGGTATTGTAGGTAAGAGATTATAGTAAATCCTATTGACAGTGTGGTCTATCAAATACTGAGTATGGAAATGTGTTTGTATTCTATGGGGATTTCATGTGTTATTCTAAATTCCTTTATACTTTGATGACCTCTTTAGAAGTTGATTGAAGGAGCTTATTGTATCCATATATATGCCAAATTTCTTCCAGAAATTTTTCCTTAGGGGGGAGGTGTTGTGATGAGTTGACATGAATCAACTAATCCCTTACTTGTAGAAAAGGGATAATCTCCTTGGAATGAAAATAATCTGATAGATTGATCCCTTTTGAGAAAAATTCTATCGAATGGTGAATTTCATTGTCACCTTGCGATAAGCCAAGCTGGAATGTATTTGTTGTATTGAAGGCAATCGAAGGCTCTCTGAATGAGTAGATAAGAATTGTAAAAGCAATTCTTTTGGATACAAAGAACTGGGTCCCTACGAAGTGCAATTTTCAGACTGGGAAGTGAAGGATTAATAAAGATTGTCAATCAGAAGAGATTATGGGGCGTTTCTTTCCCCATAGAAAAAGAGCAGTTTCCAGAGGGAAGTCACTAGAAGAGATATCTGGAGATGCAAGAAGTTTGTTGAGAGGAGACGGGAGTTGGATGTTGAACGAGTTGTTGAAAGGTTCTTTTTGAGCGGACCTCAGAATGTTTTTTCTGAAATTATACTTTTACAACATGGATATGTTCATCATATTTTTTACTTTTGTTTTTTTTAATGTTAATTTTCAATAAAGTTTTCTTTTTGTTTCAAACGATAATGGATTTTATTAATTATATATACATCGTCTCACGTTACCACAGTAGAGATGAATTATTATGTGTTGGGAAATAACAATCAGAAATTCTTAGAGAGGGAGAAATCTAATTCCCGATTTGAAAACCCAATAGTAACTAGTCAAAAAACTAAGTGCGCGACAAGGAATCTGTCTTCAGCGATCCAGTCGCGATAGAAATCATTTTCAACGATCTAAAAACCCAAGCCTGGTCAGCTCTAAGAAAAGAATGAAGAAAAAATCAGTAGTTTAGGAAAAATTGTAAATCGCAGTTTAAAAGGTGCAGGGAGATATGTACTCGAAGAGCAAACGTTAGACAACTCAACAAAAGAGATTAAACAGAACAGCTTAGAAGCGAAGTCGAATCGTAATCTCAGCGCAAATCATAGAAAATCGCAAACGCGAAATAAGGAAAAACTGCCCCGTGATATATCGCCTTTCAAAATTAAAAACGAGAATTTGAACTTAAATCAGACGAATGCAGGAAAGTTTTTGAGTACGAACGAAAGCGAAAGCAAACAGTGTAGAAATTTTTTGCGAACAAAAGACGAAATAGGGTCGAAAGCGAAACCAATCGTTACTCACCTAAATATGTACATAGCGGACGAGAAAATTGTCAGTCAACATCGAATTCCCTCAGTTAAGAGAGAGCCAGTGAAGACCAATACAGGCGGTCCGAAAGGGTCATATGATGGGTGGGTGATAGGGAAAGATAAGAAAACATTAAATTCTCATATTATGAATAGTGAAAACAAACATTTCAAGATGTTTGGTTTAAGAAAGGAGGATTTGTGCGAAGCTCAGCAAACATTAGAATGAGTTCAAAAAAGTGTAGGAAAGAAAAGGTCACCTTTCCAAATAAGAAATGAATTAATGTTTCGCGTAATTACAAACTCCCCGGGAATTCAATGTAAGAAATTAGTCGTTCCGTTTTAGTTTAGAAAGGATATTTTGTACTTGTGTAATAAAAGGAGGACGAATCATTTAAGTGCTTTGAAAACTAGGAATGTATTTCAGAAATATTACGATTGTCCTAACGTAATTAGAGAAGTGAGTGTGTTAGCCTAGAAAAGTAAAGTGAACTTTTTTATGTAAGACTCTGTCAAATATCATTCATGTATTTCCAAAGTTGTGTTTAGTGTTTTCCGCGCCTTTCAGTCACGAAAAACACTGCCGGAAAAATGGAGAAGAGGTAACGATTCGAATTCTCCAACACATTTTTCTAAAAACCTAGCTCTGAGGAATTTCCCACGACGTGCTACACGAAGCTATAACTCTTCGAATAAACAACACGCGAGACAACGAGAAAAAAGAAGGTGAAGGAATATAAATTCGTTACAGTAACGCCTTTATAAATCGTCGGGCCACCAACGAGCATGTGAGCAGACTTTAAGTCACCTAGGATATCCAGAGGGGACATACCAAAGGCAGTAACAAGAGAGTCCCCCACCAAATGACAAACTGGGTTAAAGATGACATAATTGAAACGAAAAGCGATTTGACGTTCCCACCCCCCTCTTTTTTCTTCCAGAGAAGAGAGAAAAGAAAAAAGTATTGACGAGCAGAGAGATTCGGACAGAAAAGCGTGTGTGTCTTATTTGACAGTGGAAGGAAACCAACTCGCTTGCTTCAACTTTATGGCTTGCACAGAAAGGAGGAACTTAGCGTGAAGAACTCCAACCAGAGATTTTAGAAGAAGTGATCAATCAATGATCTTACTATGAACGCGGCTTGTGTTGTATGGCGAGAATCTTTCCCCTACAACGGTACTTCTAAAAATACAGCTAAAGAGGTGTTAATCAGAAACTTTAGCACCGAACATTAAATGATAAGACTTTATCGAGATAATCTTCTAGGTGACCCAGAACTATAATCTTCAGAATACACATTTTCGGTTCTTTAATGTATTCACCAGTTAACGAATATGAATTAATTAAATATTTAGTTTCCTGGTAAATATTTTCTGTGATTGAACACGCTATTTACACTCTACTACTCCATCTTTCCCCGCATCGTGTTCCATGATTAATCTAGATGTAAAGTATAAATAATTCTTTTAAAAGCGATCCTCAAAAAAATCATTAAAAAATATCAGATAATTTCATAGTGTCATTTTAAAAGTCAAATATTAGACTAGTTTAATAAATAACCATTGACGGGCAATCTGTAGTAGCAAAGCAAATGAAATGAAGTTTTCAGCTACAAAGCTTTCAAATTTACTTTCAACATTTTAATGTAGAATATAACTTCTTTGCATATATGCCTATTAAGAAGAGTTTTCTAGCGTCTAGCATATGATCATAAAATTTACATTTCCTTATAAGCTGAAGAACACATTACAAAATCTGAATATTGAGAAACAAAGTAACACCACTCGCCTTGTTATTGCAGAGGTCCAATCTATTTTTACAACTATTGTTTTATTTTTTTGCAAAATAATTTTATAAAGATTGACATTGTTTCGTTATTTTAAAATGTAAATCTGCGACATTTATATCCATATTTATTATAGATGTAAAACATAATTTCCAAAACAATACTTTCATAACCTATTCACGAATATATATATATATATATATATATATATATATATATATGTAGCATTTTGACGAAGATGAGACATTACGAGAAATATTATTTCATGAGAAAAGGGTAGTCTGTTAAAGAACTAATATATTGCAGTCGGTAATCACGATCATGGCGAAGTAGTGAGGCAATGAAAAGACACCAGAACAGTTTCTCCAGTAAAGTCCAGCCAATTTTAAGATGAATAGTTTATTAAAAATAAGAGCGATGCAGCATATTTCCCACAGGTATAAATCTTATAGCCTCGGGCTTCACGATGGTTCACTTCATTGATTTAAAGATGTTAAATGGCCAGATGAATATTCTACGACATAAAAACATCAGATACATATTTGTTTACACTTTCAGCTACGTCAAAAATCAAGTCTCCGACCGATGCGGGCGAGTTTTGTTCTCTCCGCGGAGACATACAGACAATTACGTCACGAACGCACAAACCAATGAGTGAGAGGCGACCTATAGACCAGCGAATGAGGCTAGAGGGAGGAGCTAAGACAGTAAAGAATCCCTCACTTGAGCGCGTATCAATTTTGAAGTGAAACTACCTCAGCGCGCGAAAGACATAGCATAATAATAAGAAGAAGAAGAAGAAAATGGCTTTTTAAAAAACATTTGAAATGAGAAAGCGTCTTCAAATTTTATAGATTGGGAAGCTGATAAAGGCTACGAATGGACTTAAAATTTTAGATTAAGATTTGGAATAAAATAATTATTAATATACGGATATTTACTTTTAAAAGGATATTAAATAGGAATAAATATTATTAAGAATTAATAAAATACTGACTATGTCAGAAATTAGATTAATTTAAAAGATTAATGCGAATAAAATGGAAGGATACGAAGGAAATAAATTTTTTATATAACATTACCCCCCCCCTCCCCTAAAAATCGAATGACGGGTAGATCCGATGATCTAGAAGTTCATGAAGGCAAGCAAGAATTTGGATTACAAAATATTTATCTGGTATTCTAGTTAATGCCAAAAATTCTCTGATTTTATTAAAGTTAATTCAATAGTTATTTTTGTAAACGCGAACCTGTGGGAATTGTTTAAATACAGAAATACATACAATTACAATATAAATAAGTTAGTAACAAATAATATTTTTTCACTCTTCAAACATAAACAGTGAAAAGGATGAATATGAAGTAAACAAAACATTTTTGTCTAAGCAGTGAAAAGTATAAATGTCTAATAGTCCTCTTAATCAGTAAAAGTCTGAGTCATAGACCTCTCATTTCCAATAAAAGTTTCTTGGTATGCATATGAAGTCACAGATATGTCAAGTATTAGCCAGTGATACAGTTTACGGCAATACAGTGTATTGATTCTGTAGTAGGATAATTCCAGTTAATCATAAAGTTCAAAAACATAAGAAAGTTACATCACTACTAAGTTCAATAAACAATTAAAGTGCTGGTTTGTGATGCTTGATAAGTGTACTTATTAAGTAAAGTCCAGTCAGTTAATAAAGTTCCATCAATTAGATATGAGTATTAGATGTTTTGCTAGCAAAATGTGATTTTTTATCATAAACTAATTGACTATCAATGGTTCTCTTTTATCACAATTCTCAAGAATATTTTCTTTGATAATCTTGTCACATAATAAATAACAACAACAATTATAATAACAACATAACAATATCAACAATAACAAACAACTTCAAAATAATACTAAATCATTAATTCATCTGTATATAATTTAATTCCTCATTATTTTTCAATATCAGTGAGGAATGAAAATATACTTAATAAAAGGAAACAAAATAAATAAATAGTAAAATAAGAAATATCTGTGGAAAATTATCAACAATTCAGTAAGATAATGTGCTCATTCTGTTTTTAGTCAAACAAGAGAAACAAAAGTTGTTCAATGAAAATAAGACCTTGAAGTGAATGGTGGATAATAAGTTTAACTATTACTATTAGTAGAGAATTTTATTCTATTATTATAATTTAATTTAATCCAGTGAATTTTTATTCAATTTATTTTAATTTAATGTATTATTCTAATCTAATTCAATTCAGTATGAGAAATTCTCAATTAAAACCAATGAATTATGTAAGCATAAAAATTAATTCGAATACAAATTTCAACAGTAATATTCCCAGGGAATTCACACACTATTATACTAGTGTGCTAGGAAGACACTGTCACACTAAAAAGAATTAACATAGTTTATTTTATTAATTTTAATTAGTTTTATATATCTATTATAAATTTTTAATTAAGCTATTAAATTGATATCTATTACATGATTATTGAGAAAATTCTATAAGAGAAAGAGTCTAAAGAATAAGTTTAATTTATGTAACTTAACCCTAAGAACAAAATTTAAATTATATTTTATCAATAATATCTGGCAAAACAATTCATAATCCTTGACCTCTTCTTACTGAATCAGAATGTTATAAGAATGTTGATAAGAACCAAATTTTTTCCTCAACCAGTAATCTTATCCAATAAAATACATAAGAATCTATTAAATTGTATTTACTATCTTTGAACCATCATAGTAACAAATACAACAACAATAATAATAGTACCATCAATAGAAAGAATAAATAACAACAACAACATCAAAATTTTATTTACATAACATCAGAAACTTTTTGAATGCAGCTTACCTAAACTTTTCAATTTTTCTCTTTAATTCTTCATCATCATCACATATTAATCATTACATCATATTTAATTTGAGTACTCAATTCTAGTAATATCATTTATTCAAAATTTCCTAAATGTACACAATTGTTTTCCAAATGATCATTACCTCAACAATCATGGGAGTTTGCTTCAATTTAGTAAATTTCTTAATGCTAAAGATCTTGGCAAATATTGAATTTATTTTTTATCCAAGCTACAGAGAAAATGAGGTGTAATCCCCATTGGTCAGCCTAAGATTTATTAAAAGTCAAAGTTACCTAATAGAACAATTTACTACAGTAAAATAATGCTAATTTCTCCATCATGTCTCAGTAAATTAACTTCTACCTGATCTAGCATTCGGTTAAATAATTATCACCATCAACAAATCTCTAACTCCTTATATTAAGTATTAAAATAAATTGGTAAGTGCATCATTTTTCCTAACATTTAATTCAAAATAAACAACATAAATAATCTATTAAA
The DNA here is from genome assembly GCA_963931845.1 of Maratus michaelseni. NCBI lineage: Eukaryota > Metazoa > Arthropoda > Arachnida > Araneae > Salticidae > Maratus > Maratus michaelseni. The sequence goes on from OZ007592.1 coordinate 427,261,345, forward strand.
ATAATTTACATAGTTAAATAACAATACTAAATAGTAATTTATTTTAATTTAAATTAACTGCCTAAGAAAGTGGTCAATAGTAAATTGCCAAAAGAAGAATTTACAATAAGTTGTTATAGATAATTGATCATACCATGATGGCTAAGACCAGAAAAGGAACAGATATTCATACGAATAAATAATAAAGTTATTAATGATGCACCTTTAAACACAATAAATCATGAAATCAACAGACATCCCTGCATGTCAAGCAAAAATCATTCCTTAACCCAACATACCAACATACAGAAATATACTGTCCGTTCCTGAAAATTAGCAATTAATCCTTGCAGTAGAAAAACCACTAATATTGTGCAAAAGTAACAACATAATATTTAATTTTGTGAAAATAAGTAATTAAAATTTATTAAAATTACCTTAGATGGTTACTGTAATGCATATAAAACCAGAATTTGTAATTAAATTTCTGTTATATTTATTGTAAAGCTCATTATTCCACACTCCATTTTCTGTAAATTTCTAGTAAAATCCATCCTTTAGTCATCATCCCTACTGAATTCTATGATTATAAGGATTTGGAACAAAAATAGACTTACACCAGAAATTTCATTCAATAAAATATAGAATCCCAAGTTATTTTAGTGTTATAAACTTTAGATTGAATATACTGGCCCAAATTCCATCTGAAAAATTGAATTTTTTACAAATTTACGCATTTACCATTAGTTTATTGGTAAACACCATATTCCACTCTCAAAATACTGGTAGACATCTCTGAAAAAGCTTCCCTACTGAATTCAATTAATTATAGGAATTTGCAACAGAAACAATTCTACATAGTAAATGAGTCAGCAAAACATAATTTTTACTTATAAAAGTTAGAGTAATTTAAGTTTAATTTAATAGTAACCCCCCCTTTTTTTGTAATCTATCTTATAACAAATAATAATATTAATAATATGTAACATCAATTCTTACTATATTAATCTTTAACTTAACAACAACTGTAAAATTATCTAACTCAAAATAATAATATAATTTCAAAATAATAAATTACTAACACTTTAAATATAACAATAAGAACATATTTACATAATTTACACTAGTGGTTTACTAATCCAATTTAACTTTACTCTTATGGTACTGATAAAATTCGTGAAAATAGCTACACATTATCTTTTGTTCGACAAATTTTACTAAACATTTACAACATTTGTCAATTTTCCTATTATCTACAATTCTGTCATAAATATCAAAATCAATTTCATGTTCCGCTATATCACTTATCGCGAGTTCACCTGTCTTACCTTCAAATTTGTATACTTCATCTATAAGAATTGTCCGAATATCTTTTCGTGTGATATCTCTGTTGGGACCAGAAAATTTCAAAGTACCCGAAAGTCTACCCGTGTACTGGCGATTAATTAAAGGACCCATTATATTCTTATGCTCATCTGAAAGATAGCTGATATAGTGTTTCCCAGATTGATCGAATTTCCGTTCATATTCCGCTCGGATTTCTATTAAGGCATTAGTACTTATCCAACGATACATCTTAGTAATTACTCAAATTTAATATTTAAAGCATAATAATATAATCTTAATTCTTTCTTCACGGGAAATTAATATAAACAGTAAATAATTTTCTTAGAATAATTAATAATATAAGAACAAATAATATTCAACAGTAATAAAATATCAAATTCATATTTAAAATCATTTCACTTAAATAGTAAATGTAAAACTACTAGTATAATATTTTTATAAATAAATCCACGATATATGCATAAATATCACAATTTAGAATGAAATAAAATAACAAAACATTTTTTAAAATAAGTAGTATTATTTCGTAAGAACAATTTTTTTTTACTCTTGATTTGTACTCCCTGACATAGCATCAATAAATAACAAAAGTAAATACCTCCATCTCTAATAAATAATGATAATAATAATAATAATACAACAAATAAGAAAATCTGAGCGAAACTTAAATAACATAAAAATAAATAAAATAATAAATAATACATACAATAATAAATCTTTTCAAACTTACGTAACTCCGTTCACAAGTTGTCTGCCTGTTTACTTTTTAAAATTTTAACACGACCAATAATTTTATTAATTAATTTGTAGAATGATAATTTTGCATCATTTTTTCTGTAAAAGAAAATATTATTTTAGATTATTCCGTCATAATTGAGATGTTTTGTAGAACATTCACACAGGCCTGTATCTGGTGTTTCCAGGGATAAATTATTCCAACACTTTTTGAAAAATTCGATGCATATTTTGGTGAGAATCAGTTGCACACACCGCAATGAAAATGTACAGCATCCGCATTCAGCAACATATTCACAGCTTCTCCGTTTATCAGAAGATCAGAATTACAAATAATCGACATACACTTCGCGAGAACTATACGCACACACTTCGCTATGAAGATGTACAACAGTAGCCGGCAATACATTAGCAGCTCATCTGTCCATCAGAACATTGGCATGGCTCAACGCAAGTTCATAGCATCCTGACGGGCTTTTTTGTAGCATTTTGACGAAGATGAGACATTACGAGAAATATTATTCCATGAGAAAAGGGTAGTCTGTTAAAGAACTAATATATTGCAGTCGGTAATCACGATCATGGCGAAGTAGTGAGGCAATGAAAAGACACCAGAATAGTTTCTCCAGTAAAGTCCAGCCAATTTTCAGATGAATAGTTTATTAAGAATAAGAGCGATGCAGCACATTCCCCACAGGTATAAAATTTATAGCCTCGGGCTTCCCGATGGTTCACTTCATTGATTTAAAGATGTTAAATGGCCAGATGAATATTCTACGACATAAAAACACCAGATACATATTTGTTTACACTTTCAGCTACGTCAAAAATCAAGTCTCCGACCGATGCGGGCGAGTTTTGTTCTCTCCGCGGAGACATACAGACAATTACGTCACGAGCGCACAAACCAATGAGTGAGACGCGACCTATAGACCAGCGAATGAGGCTAGAGGGAGGAGCTAAGACAGTAAAGAATCCCTCACTTGAGCACGTATCAATTTTGAAGTGAAACTACCTCAGCGCGCGAAAGACATAGCATAATAATAATAATAATAATAAAAAGAAAATGGCTTTTTAAAAAACATTCAAAATGAGAAAGCGTCTTCGAATTTTATAGATTGGGAAGCTGATAAAGGCTACGAATGGACTTAAAATTTTAGATTAAGATTTGGAATAAAATAATTATTAATATACGGATATTTACTTTTAAAAGGACATTAAATAGGAATAAATGTTATTAAGAATTAAAGAAATACTGACTATGTCAGAAATTAGATTAATTTAAAAGATTAATGCGAATAAAATGGAAGGATACGAAGGAAATAAATTTTTTATATAACATATATGTGTGTGATATTCATACATATTACAAGAAAACAACTTCAGAGTAACACTATATTCCGCGCGCTAGTTTTTCATGCATAATCTTGACATACTTACCGTGAATTTTGAAAATATCTAAAAAACAGAAACTAAATTTGCACGAATATAATTAAAGTGAAACTTTTTTTAATTGAAAAGTGATTCGACGATTTTCTTTGTATTTGAAACCTGTGTTAGAAGTTTAAAAATAGAACACTTTTTATTTAACGACTGAATAAATATTTCATTCATACTGAAAATTATTTGCCATAAAAACAAACAAACAATACTCAGATTCTGACATCTATAAATATGTCTCAACATAAAGGATGAACAGAAAAGCTATTATCAGTAGTTTTTCTGACTTTGGAAGGATAAAAGTGTCTGCTTTGAAAAAAAACGGACAGGAACCAACTATTTGTATTTCAAATACAATTATAGTAGAATTCAAATCATATATTTAGTACAACTTTTCACAAGATCAATTAATTACATTTTAAAGGCATTGTCTTTACAAAACAAAAGAAGTGCATTAAGTAATTTTCGAAATAATTGAAGCATGGAACGTATTGTGAAGTTTATAAAACACGCTAATATCATTAAAAAGCTATCGATAAATCAATTACTAATTTTATTGATCTGAATATTAAAAATTAATTAAAAATCCCTTATTAATTAACAATCCCTTGTTAATTAACGAATATTAAAATATCGGAAACCAATATTAAAATAACTTATTTTACTGAAAGAAATATATTATTTCGCGCATACAGAAATTTATTGATTTTTAATAACTAACTCATTTATTGATTTTTAATAACTAAATATTTTGAAGAGAAAAGGTCGATAATTGACTAATTATATTTTTAAATAAGTTCCCATTTAAGATATGCCAAAATATATATTTTGCATATTTTTAGAGTTGAGTAAAAACAACAATTTCTCAGCTTCGAAAGTATAGCACCAACCATGAGGCAATGCCTGGAACTAAGGTGTTGTTTAGACAAAACCTTCCAACATTAGACACATTTCCACCGAAACCGCACACTCGTACGCCAATTATATGATTTTATGTTGCAATTCTAATTTGTATTAAATACTTTTGCCCCAACATGTATATATTTAAGCCATATTTTCCGAATAGCACGATTTACTGCCGAGCAGTGTCGACTGTTGGGCAGGGATTTTTTTAATCCAGATTGCTTAATAAGTACCAATTTTTTGATATAAATATGTTAAATGTGAATGTAGTTAATGTTTAATTTGACAACAGATTAAAAAACCGAATATTAATACTTGAAAAATCGTGTAGTAATAAAGAAATTTGATTTAACCTATTCAGTTCTGAGTACTCAAATGGGGGCTCAATCATATAATAAAATCACTAATTATTATTAAAATGCATATTTAAATGCTTAAGAGATAAAAGTAAAACACAAAAAGGTGTGTAAAAAACTTAATATTATGATCGACATGTTTCGAAAGCACAAACGGCGCCATTATCAAGATGTGCATGATAAACAAACTATTCTCGCAAAAATATTTGAAAATAAACTTGAAAAACATAAGTCACGAAATCATATGTGAAATAAAATCAGCTACTTCAAATAGTCAACTGTAAAAGTGAAAATTACTATTTTCTTATTGCTTTAAAAATTGATTTTAAGAAAAGTAAAATATTTTATCCGGCAAGACTTTTTTTCCCATCTATTATCGGTGAATCAATAGAAATCTATATGCGTAACGAGAACATACGCAACGAATCAGCTTCTTTTGAAAAACCTAAAATCCGGCAAGAGGTCTTGTTCAATATTAAAAAAGTAATAAGAAAATATTAATTTTCACGTTTACAGTTGACTATTTTAAGTACCTTCTTTTATTACACATCTGATTTGTATATTATTCCCTTAATATTTTTATTGAACGAATTTAGGTTATTGATAATTATATTGATATTTTTGTGGGCTAGTAATTTTAGATTGATATTTTTAAACCTAAATTACCCCTCCCCCCTAAATTATCAATTTCAGAAAAATGCTTTTTTCTATCATCTATTTTATCATCTGGTTTGTGCAAAAGAAATGAATGAGTATTTGTAGAATAATTTTATTTTCAGATCTCAAGAGGTTAAAATAGAAAGAAATAACAGAAATAAATCTTGGAATAAATGGATTAAAAATAGTATGTTTATTAATTTTAATAATTCATTCATAACCTTGTATTATAATAGTTTTCGATAATAGTTTTTCCATCTTTATTTCTACAAAATCTTGCATTATTCACAGTCGGACAAAAGAAAAGAAAAGAAACCCCGTTTCATTTGCATCCCAAAATTGTTCCAAAAGGAACAGGAATAGTAATTCGAATAGTAAATTTGTCTTCTTCAAATTATTGTTAAACAAATAAGATCAGTGGGTCGTCTCCATAGTGATGTACCAAATTCTGACCTTTTATTTCCGACACTGAATTTCGACACAATATTTTACTTTTTCGGTAAAATTTACCATAGAATAACAAATGGGAAGTGATTCGGTCTAACTTATGGAAATATAAATGTTTAAATGTTAAAACTGTTAATGTTAAATGCAGTAATAGAGGCAAAATAGATTGCAACGTGGGCAGGTTTTTAAACCTAACTAAAAAACTAATTGTCGGAATCAGCTGTAATTTTGGATTTGCACATTTGAAGCTTTTTCAAATCAATTTCTTTTTTAAACTATATATATATAATAATCCAATTCGATTTTTGAATTTAACACATACAATTCTTGAAATTGTGTTTTAATAAGTTAAATATTTCTAAAACATTAGAACCAAATCTTAGTGACACATCTACCGTTCAACATTCAGCTAACGGTAAGTTTTATAGAAAGGCTATTCATCTTCTTGACATGCTTTAAGTGTAAATAAGTAAACCAACGTAAAAGCAATATCGATGACAAAGGAGATACTGTTCGAAAGACAAAGTATAAGATAAATTGTCATGAGCAATTTATTGTGAGATATGGGGAACTAGACTCTGTGTTTTATTTCAACCGGCTATAAATTTTTGGTAATTTTTTTGTTCAGACTTTGCAAAAGAGATAAAATCGGGAAAATTTAATTTTATCTTTAAGTTGAACGATACGTAGCGTGTAACGAAAAATAAAAATAAAAATGATATATAATGAATTACTCTAGAGACCCTCGTATATTTTTATTCAAATGTTAAATCGAACATTTTCACAGAATGTTGTTGCATAAAAGGGAAAGAAACAAATTTCGTCAAAACACTACAGCATCACTGAGCGTACCTCTGAGCCCCCTTTTATTGTATTTTGAGGTTTAGAATAACCGGTATATAATTTTTAAAAATAATTCGTGTATAGCTTATTTATTTCTTCGAAATGAATAACACGTATTTCATTCAATTTGTATTCAGAGTGTTCCATAGCAATAAGCTACATTAGAAAAAAAAAATACCTCGAGTACCTCGAGATAAAATTTCAAAGATTTTTTGATATTTCTTAATTCGCATAATTGAAGTACCGACATCATCCCCAATATCCTGACATTTACCGTTTTCGCAGCATTTTCTGCATAAATGTAATTGTCAACTGTGTAATTATTCCCCGGTATACAAGTATTTCTGAAAATATTCCAATATAAAAAAAACACCGTAGTGTTCAATGATTTATGTATATGTGAATTTATTTTCAGAGTGTTCCATAGCAATATGCTACATTAGAAAAAAAAATACCTCGAGATAAAATTTCAAAGATTTTTTGACATTGCTTAAATCGCATAATTGAAGTACCGACATTATCCCCAATATTCTGACATTTACTGTTTTCGCAGCATTTTCTGCATAAATGTAATTTTCAACTGTGTAATTAATTCCCGGTATACAAGTATTTCTGAAAATATTCCAATATAAAAAAACACCGTAGTGTTCAATGATTTATGTAAAGAAATATTAATTATGGAAATTCATAATCTTCTACAGGATGTTTGTATTAAAAATGTATGTCAATGAATTTATGCTTCTTTAAAATTAAGTAATTTGAATATAAAAGTTAATTGAATAATTTCCTCCTACGAGGGCACATCAATCTGGTGTCAGCATTAAGCAATTAGCATTGAATATAAAAATGCACCGTTGCTTTATACAGGAAATTTTGTAAGTCTTTCTGGTAATATTTTACCATAAACTGATTAAGGCAAATTTTATATGTTATTTAAGAATATCAGAAATAGAATGTACTGTATTCCATAGCTACACGTCTACGGTATTAAGGAGTTTCCATTACAAAAAGTGAAAATCTGCCTATTGCAGACTTCTGGAGAAAAGCAATTGCGGAAAAATTTCGGAATATTTTCAAAGATCATGAACCCCAGACTCAGAAACCACCCCCATTCGAATGTTGATATATATAAATATAATATGTATATATATATAATTTTTGTGTAATGCTGTAGCATTCGCATTTATAAATCGTTTGAATGTAACTGAGCATGTGTATTGGAGGTGGAAGGTCTCGACCGTCAAAATGGTGACGACTTAAAGCATTTAAATAAAAAAAAAGTAAAAAAAAAATGGTACTTCAGAAAGTTTTTTCATCTAAGTGTTCGACTTTGATATTAGGATTCATGAGAATATTTTTTGTCTTTATCTTAAACGATGGCTGAGATATAACAGTTTGAAATTATAGGGGAGCAGATATTTTGAAACATTTTGATTTGTATCACGCGATAGAACTCGTAGTTATCAGCCTATGTGGATGTGACAGATCATGCATACAATCGCTTGCTACATAGTAGATGATCGTAAAACTGGATTTAAATACCTCATTCGTTGAAATGTACGCTCACGGAGTCAAATGTCCAGTTTCATTTTCAGTTCCTGTTGTTTAACTTTTGGCAAATTTTTAACGACCAATGCAACTGTAGCAAGCAGATAATTTGTTCTAAGCTGTTTCGAAATCAGTACGTAAGAATTGGTAGCTGAGTGATATGTTGTTTGTCTCTAGTTCTGTAGACCTGAGTTCGTATCCAAAATTTTATTTTTATTTTTTAATTAAGTTTTTAAAAATAATTTGAATGAAAGAAAGGGAATTTTTTTTATTTTTCAATATTTATTTAAGTTATGAAAATAAAACGATATTAACAATTTATATAATGCGAATAGTTTTAATATCCGTTATAGTGATGGCTCTATTCACGAATTTTCTATTTTTAGAGATTCCAGTACAACGATTTAGACAAATCCAATGATTTTCTTATATTTGTCACGGGAGATGTGGTTCATAAAGACATACCGGTGCAGCTTACCAACTTATACGAGTGAGACACGCAATGTCAATGCCTCTGGTTCGTATGTAGGCCAGGATACCTTTTCACTCTGATGGTTTCTCGTCTTATATAGCAAAAATTCAGAAAATATAAATTCATTTAAAATTCTACTATTATGGAATTGCCTTTTAATAAAAATATAGGGTCATCAAAAAGTCTCGAAAGCCGTGAAATATATTTTATTTAAAAAATATATAAGATTGCTAAGAAAGTTTTCTTACACTCTTCGTTTGTGTCTGCAACATCGGATTCGTGTTCTCTATAAAACATAAAAGTTTTTTATTTTATATTAAAAGAAAACTGTTGAAATAATTATGCTACAGTAATTTTTTGTAGACACAAGGGGATACACGTGGGCTTCCCTGGTTACAGAATATTGGTGAAAACAATTCCTTAATTGAAAACTCTAATAGATTTTATATATTTCCCGCTACTAACATCAAAAAGCATTTTTGTATAGAAAACATGAATAATGCATTCAAATAGATTTAAAAAATTATAAAAGCTATCCTTACATATTAGCCGCAGGTCAGGAGTTAATAGCGAAGAAATCTCCAAAGATTTCCCTAATTACAGCAGCCTTTTTTATTCTGATGATTTCAGTGTAGTACGATGACATGTCTGTAAATTTGTGTTTTATTTATATTATTTTACTTATTTGCTGATGAACTTTCAATAGCGTTGTGAAATAGTAACCGGAAACAAATGCTTAACTATTTATACTGTTTCAAGTGTAAACGGGTGAAACTGGCGTAATCGGATTGCAATTGATAAAGATGGTTTTAAAAAAGTCCTTCCGGCCCATACCGGGAGGAAAATGTAGATTTCATAGTGCATGTTTTTAAATATTCAACTCATTTTACTCAAACACCAGAAGTTAAAATGCTTGGAACTTGATTATAGAAGATTCAATCCCTGTTTTTCGTTAATACTGAATTTGAATGCGCATTTCTGCATGAGAGTAACAGCATAACAAAATCAGATTATTTCAAAATGTCAGCCACCCTAGAATTTCAAACTGCTATATCTCAGCCATTTTTTAAGATAAAGCGAAAACAAAAAATGTTTCGGAATCCTTGTATCACGATCTAACACTTAACAGAAAAAACTTTTTCAATTTATAATTTTTCATACATCTTTTTGAATAAATAAAATAATAATAATCTGCCGCGATTTTGAAACAAGATGGCGATGCAGCTGGCCAACGAACTCGGTCGAGACCTTGGTATGTTCTGTACACATGATCAGTCACATTCATATGGATTCTTAAATACAAGAGTTACAGCATAACAAATATCATATTGTTTCAAAATCTCAGCCATTTTTTAAGATATATCCAAAACAAAAAATATTCCAGAATCATTGCATACCGTTCTAATACTTAACGTAAACAATTTCTTCAATTTATAATATTTTTGAACACCTTTATGAATTTGTAAAAATTTAAATTTTTTTAACTGGCCGCCATTTTGAAACAAGATGGTGGATGAAGTTTGCCAACGAACTCGGTGGAGAACTTGGTATGTCCTATACACATACTCAGTTACATCCAAATCGGTTGGTCATAAATAAGAGAGTTATAGCATGACATATGTCAGATATATATATATATATATATATACATATATATAACCATTAATGAAACATTACCGAAACACCAACAAAAACTATGAAATTATGAATTAGTATGTAATAATTAATTGACAACAATAGTGTTCCCCAACACCCTGAGTATAGATATTCCAAATACATATTTAAAAGAAGAAGAAATTAAATTAAAAATTGAAAAAATGAAATTTGTGGAATTTAGACAGAATCTTCAGGTCCCAAATGCCTAAATACCACAAATAAAATGTATGGTTTCATCATCATATTAGCCATAACATTGCAAAAGAATATGATTTTGGGACTACCACACCATAATAGAGAAAAAATCTGTGAAAAAATCATAAAGTTAAAAAAAATAAAAACAATATTAAAAAGGAAAGACACCTTACCCTTAAAAGATGGAAAAAACTGTGAAATTTAATCATAAAGTTCAAAATACAACAGGATTAAAAAGGATATCGGGAAAAGAACACGACAGTTACCAGATATAATACATGATCCATACAGGAGTCATCACATAACACAGGCAATGAATTTCAGAAAATCATTACATGTTGCCAAAATAAGTTTTAAAAGATGATTGACCATGGAATATTATTGTACAGCAAAGCAAAACTCAAATCAGCGCCCTCTGTAGAATATTTAAAATAGAACTATATATATATATATATATATATATATATATATATATATACATGTACGGATACATACATATATATATATATATATATATATATATATATATATATATATATATATATATAATATATATATATATGTAGATAGGTGATACGTAAAAAGTTAATTTACTGAATTAATTGAACAACTAGACTTCAAAATAACAAAAACAAGAACTTTAATGCCATTCTAGGAAATCAATTTCACAACGCTTCGTTGATTATTTCTTCAATATATCTTACACTTCTCACATAAAAAATACAATATTCTTATTGTCACATAGTCTAATTAGGCCTAGCAGTTCCCTAATTGACTCTTTCACACTTCAACGCTTCTTCGATGATAAAATTTATAAGACTGGCTCTTTTCCAAATCTCGCGATTCAAAATATTTATACCTCGTGCGTTTGAATCATGGATGATAGTAATAGTACTAAAGTGTCAGTTAATATGACAATCATGATGTCATAAAGCAATTGATTTATTAACACTGAAATCCTACAAATCGGTCATCCTGACGTGATGGCGTCTCGACATCAGCATCTTGATTTGTGATGGTTTTTCATGTCTAACAGTTATTTTTTGATATTTTTATTTTTTCTGGATATTGCTCTCTGTCTTTAGGATCGGCATATCTAATATCTCTGTAATTCCTTTTCGGACATTGCTCTCTACCTTTAGAAACTACATACCTACTGCTTCTAGAATGATAAGAATTTGAAAAAGCATCTCGTTCACTATAAGCTCCTTTAAATCCATGATGAGAATTATTCTTATGTGATGGTTTTGAATATTTTTGTTCATTATAACTAGCCTTGTATAATCGTTGGCCACCATAATTATAATTATTTTGACCATGATAGTGACCATGATAGCCTCTATTCATGTATCTAGCGGAAAAATTTGGATTATACCTTGCTTTTGAATTAGGTAAAGTATTTTCTGTTATGTCTTGAGGTTTCAAAGAATCTTTAGTCTCCACGTTTTCAGGAATCTCATATTAATTTTGGTAAGACTTCTCGGAGCTCTGTTTCCCATATCTATATTTATTGTAATTTCCATGGTTAAATGACTGTTCAAAATATCTCTGGCCATATCTATTATTGCTTCTGTTATCAAATGGTCTATTGAAATTTCTGTTTTTTACCTTATGATCAAAATTCTTATTGCGATCTTTCACATAGACTTTTCTACCATGTGCAGGACTACTACTTTCATAATTTTCTTCTGGAGATGGATAGTCAACATTACATTCATCGGATAATTCTGTATCTTTTGTCTTATTCGGCTTATATGGTTTTATTAATTTTCTTATTTTCTCTCTGTTTGCTAAATTTGTAATATGAGTCAAATTCACCCCGTCGATTTTAACCATATCTTCCCAACCTCGATTATCGTTGTTTATACTTGCTTCATCAATTTTCATCGGTACTTCGTTAATTTTAATTTATCCTACTCTAACTTTGTTGACGTTTATTATTCTAACACCAGCTTCCGTTACTTTTAACTTCATGCCTTCTACTGCCTTTCTACCTATTATTAAATCGCAGTCCGTCTCTTGTACCACGTAAAATTTATCCTTGATTTCTGTATCGTCCACGTAGACGTTATGCCAGAAAAAACCTGTTGGCTTAATTTCTTTTCCATCTATGCCTGATATAGATATATTGTCGCTGGTTAGTTTTGGCGCGTTTATTGCAGTATGATACCTTGAATTGGCGATTGAAATATCGCTTCCTGTATCGATTATTACGTTTGTTTTTATTCCGCGAATATCTAAGTTCTTCCATTTAACATGCCCATAACTATTTTTCTTTGCATGTTTTGGGTCTCATCTGGGTATTTTGTTTCTCGCCAATTTTGATTATGTTGCAGGTAAAAATTTGAATATTCTTGCTCTGTATTTTTTGCCATGGCGCATTTTGCACTCACGTGACCAGGGTTGCCACACGTAAAACAGATTATATGCGACTCTTTGCTTTCGTGACCTACATAAATGCCTATTATCAACTTGGCGTCTTTTCGAATTGGCGTAGTCAGCCACTCTCGATCTTCTGTCATCAAAATCGCTGCTTGTATCCTTAACTGATTGTTTATTGTAAACCCTTCGTGCTGTTTCGTAATTATCTAATTTATTAACTAATTCATCAATTTTCTTTATTACTACTAATTCCTCTATAAAATGTGTCTTTGTTTCCGTAGGTAAATTATGCCTGATTTGATTACCAACAAATAATTCCGCTAAATCTTCAAAGTAATTTACTTGAAGACCTTCAATCCATTGTTGAAAATACACCTTTATCTCATAAGCGAAATCGCGCCAATTAGCCGTTGGCTCCTTTTTAGATGAGAAAAATGTCAGCCTATACTCTTCCGGTGATAGTTTGTAGCGTTTTAGTAGAATATTTTTTCTGTAATCATAATCGTGAATTTCAGGTTCGTTTTCCCTCGTAACTATATTGATCACATCTAACGGCATTAGATTAATTAAATAATTTACCCATTCATTTTTTCAATGCCCGTTTGCGCCATTTGCCTTTCGTACATAGCTAAATATAAGCTAATATCATTTGAACTTTCATATTTAGTTAATAATCTAAGCCAATCAAATTGCTTACCTGGATTTGTCCTTGGGTCTTCCTCAATGTGTTCTCTTGAATTTTCTTGTATCTTCATTTTCTTAATTTCAAAATCTCTTACGCTTTCGCGGTCTTTTTGCTCCAATTCTACTTTTCATTTTCTCTCTTCCATTTCCATTTTCAATTTATTTTCTTCAATCTCTGCTTGTAATTTCTTCTCTTCCAGTTCTGCTTGTAATTTCTTCTCTTCCAGTTCTGCTTGTAACTTTTTCTCTTTCTCTTCTTCTCCTGTTTTCTCTTTTCTAGTTGCTATCACTACTTCCAATCGATCTCTTATAAATTCTTCTTCGTAACTCTCCCAACTCTTGATCAGCTTTATTAAGACGGGTATTGTTGTTTTTTCTGGTGCTTCAATTCCGCATTCTTCGCAGAAGTTTATTAGATCAATTCTCTTAGCTTTATTTAGAGTTCCCATGTTTATCTTTCAAAAGTTGTACTTGAAGTAATACGATTATAGACGAACACGAAAGTTATAGACAAACACTATTTATTTCAATACGCGGACATAACATTTACACACAGATAGAATAAATCAACGTTGAAACTGAGTTACATCTTATATTCGGATAATAAACATCGCACTTTGTTTTACCTCGTACCGTTACCAATAGCAACATATTAATTATCTGTTGCCAGATATTACCATTCTCCCACGCTTGAAAATATAGTTAACAGGAACAAAAATCTTCGATGATTAGCGCATAACAAAGTCATGCAAATAAGACGGCAGTCTGCGCTGTCGGGATGATCTTCGAATCAAACTATCGGTGTTGCGTTGAACAGGAGATCTTTGGTCAGTTAGTAGTTGATGTTGACGTCTTTCGGGTTGAGTAAAAGTGCCGGAGTTATCTGCATATTGTGCTGCTGCAGATATATCTGGAGCAAACGAAACAGCTTTCTTTGTTATTTCCGATAGTCTCAATTGATTGATATGTCTTTTTAACATACGTATATCCATTGTCTAAAGTTACTTTGTAATGGAGTTTTCCATATTTTGCCTAATTTCCTGTAACACTTCAACGCTTCTTCGATGATAAAATTTATAAGACTGGCTCTTTGCCAAATCTCGCGATCCAAAATATTTATACCTCGTGCGTTTGAATCATGGATGATAGTAATAGTACTAAAGTGTCAGTTAATATGATGATCATGACGTCATAAAGCAATTGAAGTATTAACACTGAAATTCTACATATATATCTATAATATACCTATACAGGTAATACCTATTTCATTTGATTTATATATATATATATATATATATATATATAAATCAACATTTCAACGGAGGGTAGTTTGAGGGTCTGGGGTCATGATCGATGAAAATATACCAACATTATTTGGAATTGCTTTCCACCGAACGCCTGCAACATGTAGCTTTTTGTAATGAAAGCTACCTAAAAATCATTCTTTAAAATTATTTTAAAAACCTTAAAAAAATCACTAAACTGAGATACAGTTATCAAATATTAGTCCAGTCAAATAAGATTTTTTTCTGGACATAAGTACGAAAGTTATAAAACTTGGTAATATTATTTGGGAGGGTCTACTAATGAACATACTAAAAGTCCTGATGAATGGGGGGTGAGCGCGAGGAGAGAGAGGTAAAAGAAGGTATCATTTATCAGTTTTTTGTTAATCTCTCATAATCAGTAAGTCCTAAGGAAAAATTGATAATACAAAAGATAAAGAGAATTAAATTCTCTACAAAATAGGTTTCATACATTTTTCTCTAGCATCCATAGTTAACGAGATAATCGCATTCAAAAATCAAGAAATTTGTCAAAAGTCACGCCAGCGCCAGAGAGCGAGCCAACGGCACTTACATTGCATTTACTTAACCTAAACTTAAACGAGCGTTAATAAATGCTGTGTTCAGGAGAATGGAATGCTGAAGTATAACTTCAACAAATCACTTTTTTTGTTAACTAAAACCAAAAATGCAAAATGCTGAAATACATCCAGTCAAATTAGGCAGATTTTGAGGCCTTTTGGGACATAATTCCGAAAGTTTTGATGCTTGGCAATATTGTACGGGAGAGTCTATTAATGAGCATACTAAAAGTTCTTATGGATAGGGGGCGATGAAGTAAAACAAAGTACCTATTTTTTGTTTTTTGTTACTATCTCGTAATCTATAAGCCTTACGGAAAAAATTGCTTTTACCAAAAAAAGGACAAATAAATTCTGTGCAAAAAAAGTCATTTTTCTCTGAGAGTTAAGTCCTTAGTTTACGAGATAATTGGGTGGGTATATAGAGGTTCCAATATGATGTGGAAGAAGGGATAAAAAATACAGGATATCTGCAACACCTTCATAAAGTACATTAAGAAACACTATTGTGGAAAGAGCTGCAGAATTGTTTTCGATGGATATACTGGCACTGTAAACAGTACCAAACTAGCTGAATAAAATAGAAGGTGATCAGTGAAACCGTCAGTTGAGATACATTTTGAAGAACATACTGTCATCAGTGTGCCCCAAAATTAGTTTCTTTCAAATAAGACCAAATAAGACAAAGTTCATTCCCAGTCTATCCTCTAAACTAAATGACAAAGGAGTCTCATGGCAGCAAAGTCCTAATGACGCTCTGATTGTTCAGACTGCTATAGATGCACTGAGTGAGAGTGAAAACGTTACTGTTGCTGGACAGGATGTGGATATACTTGTTCTTCTCACAGCCTTAACCCCTTCTGATAAAAATATATACTTATACAAACCAGGCCAAGGGAAACTCGTAACTCAGGTATTTTCATCACAACAACAGCAGCAAAAGGGCCTTAAACACGTTATACTACTTGCTCATTCATTCTCTGGCTGTGACACAACATCATCTTCTTACAGGAAGGGAAAATGTGCTATCTTGGAAATGTTGATGCGTCGTAAATCATTAGAGTGTGTAAATTCAGTTTTTGGTGACTCAAACTCGTCACGTCAGCAGGTGGCAGAGGCGGGGCTATCTAAGTTCTTCTTGATTATATATGGAGCTCCACATACTACAACGTCACTCAACTTACATAGGTTTCATGCCTTCACAAAGTCCGTTTCAAACATGGGAACAGAATTAGCCACCCTGCCTCCCACAGAAGTAGCAGCGATGCAACACTCATACCGGGTTTTTCATCAGATACAGCTGTGGCAGGGAAATGAACTGTCTCTTGAGATTTGGGGTTGGAAACGCAAGCTCGATCATACGTTAGTGCCTATCACAACCACCGATTCTGTTGCCCCTGTGGCAGTACTAAACCTCATCTTCTGTCAGTGCACAACCGGATGTGGGAATAAATGTGGATGCAGAAAAACAGGAATCACATGCACTGCTGCCTGCCACTACTGCCACGGAGACTGCTCAAACAGGCCATCATCTGTTGAGGAAAATTCCTAATGGAAATGGAACACAAATCAACATCTTTTGAAATTTCCCATTGAACTCGGGGTAATGAAAATGATCAAGGACTTGAGTATATTGTTTATTTTTATATCATTGTATTTTGTGCATTTTTCATTTTGTATGTTTTATGTTAACAAAAAATATCATTTGATAAAGTTATTGTTCAGGCTTCCATTCTTCTGACCACAACATTTTTTAGTGTTCGTTTAAGTTTGGGTTAAGTAGGTATAATGTAAGTTCGTGGATTCGCTCTCTGGCACTGGTATGACTTTTGACAAATTTATGAATGCAATTATCTCGTTACCTATGGACTCTAGAGGAAAATGTATTGAGCCTATTTTGTAGAGAATTTAATTGTCTTTATTTTCTGTATTAGCAATTTTTCCGTAGGACTTATAGCTTACAAGATATGAACAAGAAACCGAAAATTGGTACCTTCATTTACCTCCCCCCCCTCTCGCGCTCACCCCTACCAATCAGGACTTTTAGTATGTTCATTAGTAGACCCTCCCAAACATTATTACCAAGTTTCAAAACTTTCGTAATTATGTCCCAAAAGGACCCAAAATCTGCCTAATTTGGCTGGACTATATATTGCATTTGAAATAACATTTCTTTTCTATTCAATGATGTAAAAACTGAAATTGTGTGATATTTAAAAGTTACAAAAATGAAGTAAAAGCAAAGCTTTTAGGTATGGACGCCGTGATGACGTCAGCGTTATTCGCCGACATGTATTTGTTTTATAATATACTAGCTAATCCGCCCGGCGTTGCCCGGGCTCGAAATATTAATAATCTGTTCTATACGAATATGACTGAAATCTGTAAGGCTATCGAAATCAAGTCGAATGAGGCAAACCCCGTCGTAATCGGGCTCATAAAACCCAAGATCGGAAAGCGCATCCTGGAGGTCGAAAATGCAGCTAAAATATTTAAAGCTATAGATATCAATTCGAATGAGCCTAACCCCGTCGTAATCGGGTCCATAGAACTAGATATACTCCTATAGTTCCACTTTCCACCGCCAGGGGGCGCAGTCTGTTCTGGAAGAGGCCTTTTCAGAACACTTGCCCCAACCAAATTTCCTAGTAGAATTGAAATTTAACTACGGGTAAACATTGCCAAAATAGCAGAAATCGCGAAACTGGGTTACGTAATCTGTTGTCGTGATCTGTTTTTAAAGGGTTAACGTAGATATTTTTAAAAACCCAACCGTGCATTTTGAAGAAAATGAACGTGTCTATGATCTGGAGTCTACTGTTTGTCCGTGCTTGCATTTCCCGAGTCGATGCCGATTATTAAGTCTGGACCAAAAAAGGAAATTCGCGCGAGTGAGTTTTGGAAAGGATATTTTTTTCGGAGGGTTAAAATTAATTTTTTTCAAAACGGATACCAGATTTTAAAAAACAAAGGGATATAGATTAGTCACGGTATTTTTAGTTTTTCGTATCTTGTTTATAAACGCCAATTCGGATTTTTAAAGATAGGAGAAATAGTTAAAAAAACGAAATTGACTTACGGTTAAAAACGTTTTCAAAAGGGTTAACGTGATTTATTTTTTAAACTAAAGATTTCTGCCTAAACCCGATAGAACGTAGATGTCTTTAGGTGTGTTTGCTTTTTGTTTGGTTATTTTAGAATGCCGATGTCAGATTTAATATATAGCAGAAAATCGGAATTTGCAAAAGAGAGTCCTGCGCACGAATTTTTTTTGAAGTGTTAATATTCGTATTTTTCAAAAACAAAAACAGATGTCGAAAACGGAATAAATGTAGATATTGTCTGGTATTTTTAGTTTTTCGTATCTGTCTCTGAATCGCCGATGCAAATTTTTAAAAATTACCAAAATCGCAAAAATCGCAAAACGGCATACAGAAAATATACTTTTTCGAAGGGTTAATTTTTGCATTTTTTAAAACCAAAGGTGGCTTTGAAAAGGACAAGGATAATTCTTTAATTTTGTTACCTTCGTTTTTCCGTATCTTTTGTATTCCGGTAGATACAAGGCTCGGAAAACGGAAAAAAATAAAAAAACATGAATTCGATGCTTTTAGATTATTTTTTTTTTGAAAGGGTTAAATGTAAAAATTTTTCAAACCAACCAGATCATTCGAGACGTAAAAGTATGTTCTTTTAGAATATGTAGACGGTTTTTTCGTATTTGTAGCCGTTTGTCCATGGCGAATTTAGAAATACTTAAAAAAAAGGAATGTCTTCTGCTTTCATTCTTCTGTTTCGGAAGATACGGAAATTGGTTTTTGCGCAGGTGCCAGTTAGCTTCAGAATAATGACTTTTTTATTTGTGATCTTTGATCAGTTTTTAATTGATAACTAATTTAATTGTCAAAATTGTAAAATTCTGAGGCTCAGGTAAACCAGGAGAGGGCTTGGACTACCGAAATCTAACATTCCAGGCTTCTAGGTGGGCTAGATTTTGCTAGCCATCTCCAACAGACACACAGAGACACACACACGGCACACGGACACACACACGGCACACGGACACACACACGGCACACGGACACACACACGGCACACGGACACACACACAGAGCGAAACTTTCTTTTATTAATATAGATATTGGATGAAACTTTAAACGAGTTGAAATTATTTAAGTGTTTAGAGAATTTGCAGTACATGAAACATAATGGTAATACCTATTTTACATGTCGCATAAAAAATTACTTTGTTTTGAAACTGAAAAATATTTTTATAAAAGTATTTTTTTAATTACTGTTTCCTACTTTCCGTTATATTCTGTTCAGACTTTTATACGTAAGGCGCATTGTATTAGGGAACAAATATAAAAAAAAACAATGGAGAATTTTTTTTTATGTATTTCCTAAAAACAAAAAATATCACAAGTTTAAAATACTTCAAAATGAAACTCACGTCAGTTTTCAAATGCTCCCGTGATATTTTACGAAGACAAATTGACACATATACGTTCTTCGACTTTTAATATCGCATATAGACATGGCATTTGATATGTAAGAAAATCTGATATATTTTTCCGTAAGCGAAAATTCTGAATTCCTCAAATCTGAGGTACTGTGAGTAAATTTCGATTAAAAACATACGGATATTATTCGAGTAAAAAAGTTCGTTTACATTGTTTTTTTTTTATTTGCAATATTTTGTAAGTTTTGTAATTTAATATAAATGTATTATTTGCAACTTTATACAAGCACTTCATACGTTTTATCAATTTTTCATTTTAATTAATGCATTTTTACTTAGAACAAACACGTATAAAAATGTAAAATAAATTCGGCCTTTTAAGCACTTTCCAACATAGTTGAAAAGTGCTTATGACTTCGGTTTGTCTGCCGTATGGCCGTCTGGCCGTCTGCCGTCTGTCCGTGCTCTAACTCCCGTAAATATGCTCGGATTGCTCTGCAATTTTTATGTTATTGTCTTTATCTATAGTATGTTCCCTATTGCAACGGAAGTGTGTAGCACTGATAGTTTTTTTACAGGGACACTCAAAAGAATTCCGTTACATTACGGTCTATGCGGAAAAATCATTTGCGGTTTATTTAAATAATGTTTCACTATTGTAAACGCATTGAAATTTATATATATCACTAAGGTGCATTAGAAGAAGCTTAATATGGAATAGGGTGTGCATAGCACTTATAGTTATCTTACAGGGACAGTCAAAAGAATTCCGTTACATTACGTCTACGGAGAAAAATCGTCTGCGGTTTATTTAAATAATGTTTCACTATTTTAAACGCATTGAAATTTTTATATATAACTAAGGTGCATTACAAGCGGCTTACTACAGAATATTGTGTGTAAACCAGTCATCGCTCATTTACAGGGACACACAAAAGAATTATTTACTGTCTGTTAACAATAATTCCTGGAAGTGCGTTTTAAGCTACTGAACGCGATTTTAATTTTAACTCGCTTTTTGTCTATTATGTGGTGTGTATAAATTCTGTAGTTCCTATACAGGGCAGCACAAAAGTTCGCGAACACATTTCTGTTTACTGACAGAAACTCCAGAAGGATAATTTTAAACTGTGGTACGCGTTTCCTAACTAAACTAAAATTTGGCATCCTATGTAGTATATATATAAATCTATAGATCCTATACAGGGCTGTATAAAAGTATTCGGATATTTTTCCGAATATTGTATCTGTTGGAAATTCCTGAAATTATGTTTTTAAATATGTTATGCGTTTTCCAAATTGTTTACTTAGATGTTATCTGTTAGCTTATTAAACGGTATGTTTTGTAAAATTATTTTGGAAGCGTTAGAAAGTGTTACATAATCTATGCTTGAAGCATGATTTTTCGTTCTTGTTAATCTTTGAAATATTTGTTTTTATACCGTAGTCTTAGGTGAAGATTTTGCAAACAAAACGCGTGTGTTATCACACATTAATAATTACAGTTGCGAGAATGTATCGAGAAAATAAAATAAAATCTTAGACTTCAAATCATATTGCAAGTATCGAGTAGACAATGAATATTCTTATTGGTTATTTTTTAATGATTAATTTCTAGATTAAAGATATAAATGTTTATCTCATTCATATTTTAGGGATATTATTTGCAACATCAAGTTTAAATTAATAAAGTGCTGAGACGAAATGAATGAAAAATGACGCTTACATGTTCAATTATCTTTAAAAATTGCTCATCTGAAATATTTCGAAAAATAGGTAACCAAAAAAAAATTAGACTGAAAGATTATTTTATTTCAAATGCATTATTAAAGCTAAACTTAAGCATATAATATGCAGCATTAAGCATAGAATTCATTTATATTCTATACATTAAGCATAGACTATATGTGAATTCTTTACGTGTGAGTTTGTCATTTGCGATACGTGCAACCATTAGTAGTTAGTACTCTCCAAAATGTATATAGACTTCTTCAAATACTAGGGGGCTCTGCCCCCTACGAGCTAGGCTCACCAACCCCCTTTCTGAAACCGCATGATTTAAAAACAATCTGATTTGATCAATTGTAAAACGATTACGGAAGATTTTATTATAATTAAACGACCAGTGGCGATCTGCTGCAACCGGGTTTCCATTCATTTTCCTTTGACTGAAGGATTTTTAGGTCGAATCAACTGCTGTCGAAACATCTAACAACTGTTTTCCAAATTGATTAAATAAGATCGATAAAACATTTAAAAATTAACTTTTGTAAAA
The DNA here is from genome assembly GCA_963931845.1 of Maratus michaelseni. Taxonomy (NCBI): domain Eukaryota; kingdom Metazoa; phylum Arthropoda; class Arachnida; order Araneae; family Salticidae; genus Maratus; species Maratus michaelseni. The sequence goes on from OZ007592.1 coordinate 427,283,593, forward strand.
TGGTTAAGTAAACAATGTCGTTGCATCGTATAATTTTAAAACGATGCTATAGAAACTTGGTAAATAAATAAATAAAATAAAATAAAATAAAAATAAATAAATAAAATACAAGAAATTCAGAAAAAAACAGTATCAAAACCCCCACAGTGTCAACTATCAGTGAGTTTAAACAATAAAATTTACAATATATTAATGAAAACAGAAAAAAAATCTTTTATATTTATTTACATTATTTTTCTTAATTATCCCTCTCGGCTAGTGAATAAATGTGGCACAAATGTCATATACGCACTCTCTTAAAACCAAAGAGTGGATTTGGCTTCTCAGAAAAGAGCTGTAATTTATTGGATCGTGAATGAGTTGATTTTTAAACGTTTCACTCATCTTGATTTGAATTTTTATTTTTCTAATGCACTCCAGAATAGAGAATGCTAAACAACACATCTCGATAAAAAAATCAATCATTGGCGAGTTGAAATGCCAATGCGACTGACGTGACCATTCGCTGAGCAGACGACAGGCGTGTGACTTCATCGAGTGGAAGCAAGCATTTCGCCTTTACAACACGTTGTTGAGCGTTGAAGTATTATTCGCGTTGTTCAAAGGGGCAATTTTAAAGAAGGAATACTTGAAAAAGTAAGAATTTCTGCTGTTTTAAATAATCTAATCATGTTTTTTTATAATGATTCTGTTTTATATTTATTGTTATTTTATATATGTCGTGATATTTTTCAGTTTATATCAATATTTTTAACAAATATGTCTTAACCCTAACATGTAGGACTATTTACACGAACGAACATTTAGAGATATTTTGAGTTGGAAGGATAAATATTAAAAAATGCTCTAAAATATAATTATACAAATTATTTTTGCCTCTCATTTTAAGTTTTTTAATGTTGTTTCAGTCAATATGATTTATAAATAGCTTTTAGTAGCAATTTAATCTTTTAAAGAAAATGTCTCGGCGGTACTGTGCGTTTGTTTATATTTATATATTTTTTATGATGTTTCAGAACTCTAAATTTCATAATACTATAAATTGAAAATTGACTTGTCTGACTTTAAAAATATTGTTTTAAAGTAAACAAATTATATTTCTTATTTTATTCTCAGTCTGAAGAATTTTTTCCTGGATATTTTTATTGACCTGCCTTGTTTTTCGAATGCGCATACATAAGTTTTTTTAGTCATTTTATGTTGCTGAGAGTTAGATTATTTGAAATGTATGTCAAATATATAAAAAAAGCTTAAGAATATCTATTTCATGTTGACGAAAACTTTTGAAAAGTAGCTTTATTAGCATATATACTATTTTTCTAATATTTTAAAATAAATATACTTGATTTGTGAAGCTGTATAAATCCCATATTTTTTTATCATATGTTGTTAAAAATAAGGTAAATATCTCATTCCCGTATATTCACTGTGTGAATATTCCTAAATAGTACTAGGATAAAAACATTTAATGATAATATTGATATAAACTGAAAAATATCATGCAATATATCTAATAATATTGCATAGAAAACATAATCATTATATATATTAAAAAACCCATGATTAAAGTATTTAAAACAGCATAAATTCTTATGTATTCAAGTATTCCTTTAAAATTCGCTTTTTGGATCAAGGGATATATATTTCAAGCAGCTCAAAAACAACAACAAAATAAAATATAAAATTACACTGTTCACTTAATTGTTGAATGTACACATATATGTATACATTCAACATGCAGCTTACTTTTTATTATTTTTTTTTTTGAAAAAAAAATATAATCTGTATCTGTTTATGAAATCTATTATTTTACAATAAAATATTACATCTTTACCATGAATTTCAATTCCCCTTCCCCTCCTTTCTAGAAAAGAACTTGTATTTCGGAAGCTATAAATAATAAAATATATCAGAGGTATAAATAATAAAGCATAATTTTTATAGAGTATAAAATAAGGTAGTTATTTATCATTATTTTTATTTGAAAACGTGGCAAGAATTCTGTGTTACTTTGAATTTCGTAGATAAAAATAAATCAAAGGTTACTGAATTTCATTTTAAATGGCTTGATTTTATTTAGTCAGTTAATTAGAAATCCCTCTAAGTTTTTTTTTTTTTTTTTTTTTTTTGTAATTTTTAAGTGAGTTGACTCCTCTCAAGAATGAGTTTATTAGAAATCACCCAAGGGGTTTTGGATTAACTCTTAAATGAGTTGATTTCATTCATGTATGAATAGGTTACCAATTGCTCAAGAATTACTGGAATAAATCTCATTTCACTCAAGTTTGAATTCATTATAAATCACTCAAGTGCTACTGGATTTAACCTTCATTGATTTGATTTCACTCAAGTATGAGAAAAATAGAGATCACTCAATCGTGAGTTGCTTAAAAACAACTCGTTCTCTCGAGTTGTTTCAACTCTTCATGAGAAGCTCACTTTCAAATCATGAGATGAGTGGATTTCGGCTCAACTTGAGTTATTTTGGCTCTTTCGTTTTAAGAGAGCTCCACGTTGGCGCGATTTTTTCCCCGCCAATTTGGCGAAAACAAAAATGGTGTTTATTTATTTTATTTTTTATTTGAATTCTATAAATATTTTTTATTATGCATATCAATATTTATTTATATCAAACTATCGTTTTTTTCTTTTTATTTCTTTTTTAAAAATAATAGAAGCTATTTCATTTATTACGTTATTTTATTTCTATATTGAAATAAAAAATTACATGCTATTAATAACTAATATTCAAAAACAAAGTTTTCGCCAAATTGGCGGGTGAAAAAATCGCGCCAGCGTGGAGCGTATATGACATCTGTGTCATAAATATTTGTGACGTCAGTTGAAACTGACCTATTGTATGTAACTGTTCATCGCAACATTTTTCAATGCTTTTTCTTTTTGTAGTATCATGGCACTGCCGTTTAAGGATGCAATTGTTATTTTAATTAATGAAATAATTAATAAATCAGTAAAATCTAATGAAAAATATAGGTAAAAGATTTGTCGAAAAAAAATTTTTTATCGTGTAAATATATTTTTTAATTGAAACTTGTTTCGAAATATTGTTATTTGAGCATTTTAAATATGACGTAAGTTTTCCAACTTAATGCTTTGAAAACGCATAATAATTTAATAGACGTTTTCAGTGTGACGTCAGTGATGACGTTTTGGTTGGATACTCCAAACAAGCGGTTGCTATGTTTCATTTCTTATTAAATATAAATCGTAAAAAAAAATTTACCACTGCATATAATGTATTGAAACACTTTACCGTGAGATATAGCTACATACATAAAATATAATAGAAAATACAACATAGCAACCATTTGTTTGGAGTCCGTTTCCAAGCAAAACCTCATGATTGACGTCATGACTGAAATCGTCTATTATTTCTCTTATTAATATTCACGCGCAAGTATATTTTTTATTACGTAATTTTCTACATTTACTGATTGTAACACGTGATCATTTAATTATTATTTTAAAGTTTTATTTCTGTTTTTAATAGTCGCGTGTAAATACATTTCTTAATTGAAAGGGAATATTATTATGTGCGCTGTTTTACAAATTGGCAACAATTCAAATAATGGATTTTATGAAATATGAAGTAAATCTTCTTCAAAATAATGAAAATTTTGAATAAAAAATTGAAATATAACCTCAAAAAATGAGTCGAATTGAAAAAATAATTGCAGTCTGCACACTGCTACTTTGTCAACTATATCCTTACAAATTATGGTTAAATTCCTGTGCATAGTTTTTGTTTCTATAAAACTTTTATAAGAAAATTATTTTGACCAACTTTAATATTAAATATCTCTTAAAATAATTCTTCGATTTAAAAACTGTTTACTTCAGCGTGTTTATCGAACATTTCTTTATAAAACCACCAATTTTCAAATTTTTATTTGCAATAGTTTTCTGGCTATTAGTCCAGAAAGACTTCAAGGCACAAAATCTTTGAAAAACAGCTGTCATGAAAAATGAAGTTATGCTTCAAACTAAACCTAATTTTTTTTCTATGTTTTTGGCTATGGCAAGCAGATTCTATCAGAATTTGGGGATATTTCGGCGAAAGGGGGCGCTGTGATCGATATTTTTGTTCCATTTTCACTATTGTACCATCGAAAAGTGTATGAAGTTATGCTTCAAACTAAACCTAATTTTTTTTCTATGTTTTTGGCTATGGCAAGCAGATTCTATCAGAATTTGGGGATATTTCGACGGAAGGGGGCGCTGTGATCGATATTTTTGTTCCATTTTCACTATTGTATCATCGAAAAGTGTATGAAGTTATGCAGATAATTGAACCAATTTTTTTTCTATGTTTTTGACCATAGCCTGCAGGTCCAGGTTGAATTCGGGGATATTTCAACGAAAGGGGGCGCTACCATCGCGATTTTTGTTCGATTTTCACTATTGTATCATCGAAAAGTGTATGATGTTATGCAGATAATTAAAACAAAAATTTTTAACATGTTTTTGGCTGTAGCCATCAGGTCCTACTAGAATGTGGGGATATTCCGCTGGAAGGGGACGCTGTGTTAGCCATTTAAAGATTTCAAATTCAAAAAGATGTATAAAAAAATTAGAAATCCTAAAAGTTTTTTCCGTTAAATGTTCGGCCTTGATCCGGAGAATCCGAAGCAGTTTTTGTTTTGTCTCTATATTAAAAAAGGCGGAGATATAGCGGTTTGATATTTTAGGGTGGTTGACATTTTCAAACAAGACAGCAGAATTCATCCATAAACGGGTTTAATTTATGAGTTTTAGTTAACAGGGTTTCAGCAAATTTTCTTTCATTGTTGTAACCATTGTTCCTATTCTTAAGTGCTTAACACTATATATTTATATTCACCAACGTCAAATTCTCGCCAAGCTTGGCGGCAATTGACGAAGTATCGCCAAATTTGGCGACAAAAATAGGTTGTCACAAATGAAGCCAACTTGGCTGTAGAAGACTAATTTGGCGATATTCTCATTCAAATTCAATGTTGACGAGAACTGGGAATGAATCTTCTTTAATTGGGTTCCACGCATTTTAGCTTCGTGTTTTCCAGTAAATTAGCTAAATTCGTGAAACCAAGGAATAGGAAGGCTATCTGTTCCGATCGGTACAGGCCAAAAGAACTTTTCGTAGTTTAGTATACATCAGTTGATTGCATCCCGGTAACCCGATGATTCGCAAGCAACTGACGTACAACAGAATGACGAAAAATATTGATTTTACTGGCGATGTGAGGACGAAATTAGAAGTATTAACATGATTGAGATAGAAGAAAGTTTTGGGATTGGCACATCCGACTAGTTTTTTAATATAGAGAGATAGTTCATTAAAGAAACTTGTTCGTGTTTCTGTGAATTCTATCTGTGTTATTATCTGAATTAGTATCAGTATCTGTCAAGCAACATATTCCATACATCTTGGACATTGTTTTCTCCATCCTATACTCCTTGTCTTCTGAGTTTTATTCATGTTCACCTTTAAGCATCTGCAGCTGTGTTTTCGTCATTGTTTTCAATTTTGTAGGCTCAGTGCCGCATCATCATGTGCTCTTCACAATATTCCTCTGGGTTTTACTCATATTCACCGTTGTGTTGTCATGCTACAATATTTTAAGTTTCATTTCTGTTTTCTTCAAACCGGTGTCCCTATCATTTGATAACTGTTTATATTGCATCATCTTTTAGTGCTAAAAATTGTCAGGCAGTCACTTGCTATTGTGTTATAATCATTGTTTTTATCATCCTTTGTCCAGTGTTTATCTACTGTTCATTACCTCGCTCTCGGATGCGTTTACCGGTCGGTTCAGCTTCGGCAGAATTATGTATTTTTTTTCTTTTTAATATCTAAATAAAAGGGACCGGGAGGGACATGTTTGCTGTGCAGATCTGGTTTCCTGGCTTGAGCAATCCCTTCCAGGCATTAAAAAAATATATATATATGAATGAGGATACCACGATTATAAAAAATGTTGAAGATACGCAAATGCACATTTGCAATGAGGCCACTAATAATGTGCAAAAATACGTCAACCGATTTAACATTTCCATAAGTATTTGAAATAAAACAACAAAACAATCTCAATCGTTCGATTCTAGTCACTAATACAAATTTACGAATTATTTAAAGGAAAATCGCTGGATAAATAGCTTTTAAGCAATTTAAGACAAAGAAATTATCATAATTCAAAATTCTGTAGCTAAATTAAAAGTTTAGTATAATGCAAGGTAAATTTAATAATCAGAGTAGATGAAATATTAAGATCAAAATATTAGTAGACAATTAGTAGCTCGCCCTATTTGTTTATTTACAAACTTTTCTTGACCGTTTATTGCTTCTCGGATAAACTAAGAAGATTACATTACTTTAGAGTATCTTTATTCAAATAGAAAATCGACAAATGGGAAGATTCGAGGAGAAACTTTTAAGAAAACAAAACTAATCATTCTCTTTATTTCTACTTTCCGTGTCTTATTAAGTACAATAAAGTGATGTAAAAATTTGCAGTAATTCATTAAAATGTCTTTATCTTATAGAATTAAACACTGTCTTGCTGTGGAATAATAAATTACTGAGAAACTAATAAAAGAAATTCGTTATTCGAAGATCATTTTATACTATTTTAACGTGGTGTTTTAATATACTATGATGTCAATGTCATTGCTTCCATGGCTAATCTGATTCACGTATCTTGATTTTAATGAACGTTTGCATTCTGCAACGCGTTGTTGACTTAAGAACAGGACAGTTTTTGTCAGTTCATGAAAAAAATTAGTACTGTTCAAGAATTAATTTTGTAAATAGGCTGCTTTATAGATATTTGAATTAAAATATAAGGGAATGAAGAACCTATGATTAAAAAATTATCACTGCGGGTACAAAAGTAGTCTATAGAGAAGCATACACTTTTTTATTAAATTCGCTGCTATCGTTTAACCAATACTTCTACTTTAGCTGTTATGATAACACTTTAATAGTATTTAAACTCATTTTATCTAGCAATACTTTAAGTATTTTTTTAACTTTAAGATCATATATCATGTTTTTTAACAATCTATTATTCTATATAATAATAATATGTTAAAACTTATAAATGATAACAAATAAATCTATATAATATTTCTAATTTTAAATTTTCTCCATGTGGCAAAATAATAGCGGAGGAAATCTACGAAAATATACCTAGATATGTCGATGGAGTATACACAGTAAAATAGAAAACATGGTTTGTTGTAACCCGACATAAGAGTATTTTTAACACAATCCCTTTACTTGTAAAAGTTGTTAATTGCATCTTTACAATAACATTATTAAGCATTTATTATATATTTTCTGCGCTTTTCTGAATACCATATATTAAACATTTAAAAAATATATGTCAATCAATTTTCTCTTTCTCTGCCACAATATGCGTTTTATGATCGATAATGTTAAATGAGAACAATACTTATTGAGTATGTGAATTAAAGGTGTAGTTCAATGCCGTTTAACGTTCTTTTCTATATTTCATTTAAATGAAATAGATCGCAATATTAAATATATTTTTTGTTCATTAAAATGTTTATCTTGAAAATTCAAAGGATATCTCAAGAACATATTGTTATATATTTACAAATTTAGCAATGATAAAATATATTATTCAATTAAAAGCGTTTATCTGGGAGCACGGCAGTGCGTCCGCCAAGTTCGCACAGGCCGTAAGCTACCTTTTCCCTGACCATTTCGGCCTACTTTTCACCCCCTCATAACTGCGTTTTGGGGAGAGCTAGAGAGTTTTCCTTTTTAACACACATTAATATAATCAAACTGAACTAGGTTCCAAGATTTCTTATTTCTGTATTTAATATTTTTCGAAATATGAGATTCCGAAAAAGGGCTTTTTTGTAACTGACTCACAGGGGATCATCAAATAACTAAAAAGTTGGGGATCATCAAATAACTAAACAGTTGGTGATCATCAAATAACTAAAAAGTTGGTGATCATCAAATAACTAAGGTACTTCTAACAGTTGCAGAATCATAAAATTTGACAAGTAAGTAGGTTTTGTCACACAATTAACCAGAAAAGTCTGAAAACATAGAATTTCTGCCTTTAAACCCTTCAAATAGGGGGTGCTGATTTGGCTGCGATTTTACAAACCATCATGCGTAGAACGATTGGAGATGATGTCGAATGGTGATTGGTCGACTGCCCGAGACGATGTAGGAGGAGCTTAATGCGCTTGAAGAGGATATTTTTCATTTCGTTGAAGATTCATAAGAAAGTCTCATCTTGCATATTCATGTTTGGTTTGTTTTTAATGCTTAGGACATATTAAACGTGTCTAACAAAAAATTATTAACTTAATACAATTAAAAGAAAACAATCCATATGTACAAGTATAATTTGAAACAGCAAATCAAATACTTCTAGCTTTTGTATTTTCAGAGCTCATTATCTAATTCAACTCTTGTTTTTTTTTTTTTTAAGAAAAAATAAAACTAATATTTTAATTGTAAAGGTGTATGAAAACTAATTTAAATTTGTAGTTGCTTGTGTAATTTTTTTAAGGGAAAAAACTATATGTCCAGCATAATTTATTGATACATAACAAACCTTACATAAAGTTAAACATATTTAATTTATAAATTATTATATTCTTTAATATCTATAATCTTATATAAAGTTATAGCTATAACTTCCAATTTTCAAATAAAGATTACATGTTTACATTTTTTTGTAATTTTTATTTTAAATTTTATTTATAGTAAATACTAACTGCAATTAGCTAGAATTAAACAAAGAACAACATATTAAACATTATTTCACAAGAATAAACTGAAAGCACAGCAAATAAATGTTAGCTTTTTGAATGCTTATTATTATTATTTTTTTAATCACAATTGAATTAATAAACGAAAATAAAATTACTAGGTTGTTAAAAACTTTTTGAACTGTGTTATTTCATAAAATCAACATATACTTAAGCAATGCAGTTTTCAGATTTTTATATAGTTATTTATTTCATAAAATCAATATATACTTAAGAAATGAAGATTTCAAATTTATATATAGTTTTAATTTTTTTACTGAACTTAAAGGTTTATTAAACAAAATATTCCTTCATATCTTTAAGTCAAGACAGCGTAAAATACAAAATTTTCATACAAATTCATTTAATTTTGGAATTATTTTTTTCTTTTTACAATTAAAAATTTGCAAACATTGCATGTATCCACTGAAAAAAAAAATCTCATTCAGTATTTAAATAATTTAAAAAGCTATACAAATTACACTTGAACGCCTAAAATCCATGCAACTTCTAAGCCGTTAAAAATACACATACACATGTATATTTATTTTTTTATTTAAATAATTTAAATGGTTTATTACGAAATACACACACACACACATAAACCCTCCAATATGTAATAACAATGCTCACAAAATGTGTACTGGCTCCATCTGTTCGTAACATAAGCAATTAATCATTCAACATTTTTTTTCGCCAAATTAAAATAATGATTACTATATTTATTATTACTAGTGTTAGATAGGTTTATCTCCTTTACTTTCACTATTATTATTTGTAATACAGTTGTGAAACGATGCCATTGTATACTTTATTTAATCTTTTTATAATAATTTAATTTGGTTGTTATTGTTTTTAGCCTAAATGTTCCAAAATTAACATGTAAACTCTTGAAATCAACACAATCCCTGTATATGATTTTCTGCTATTCCAACTTTCACAAAATTCTTGAGATCACGATGACATTAAAATATATATTACTGATGTAGACGACACATACAAAAAAATAAATAAATAAATAAATGGATTGCTGATGTAGACGACATATACAAATAATAATAATAATAATAAATAAATAAATAAATACAAAGAAGAAGGAGAAACAGAAATAAAAACAAAAAGTCCTAGTTTCCGGATATTAATAGAGGCCAAAAAAGTTTTGTTTCTATTACACATTATTAATAACAAATAACATTAACATACATGTAATGTTTGGGCTTGTACAAAGTGTATCAAAATAAACATAAGATCATATTTCAAGCTATGTCTAAAAAACCCAAGTTTCTCTTAACATAGATTAGTTTAACATAGATTGGTTTATTTTTCTCATAGATTATATTTTGCTAATTAATCACAAGAAAATGTATAACAAACCTCTACGCAAAAATATTAATTATATATTTTAAAAATAATATTAATTATATATTTAAATAATAATATTTATTTATATTAATTATATATTTAAATAAAAATATTAATTAATATTAATTATATTTATTTAAATATAAGTAATAATTAAAAATTTAAATAATAAAATAATAGAAAAAAAAAACCTTTAAATATGGTAATCTTCCACAACTTTATCACTACAGATCAACCAGTAATTGGTAAAAAGAATTTTAGTAAATTAATAGAGATTTTTTAGAATAATGCTTAATTTTAAAAGATGAAAACTTTAATTAATTAATTCTGCTAATTTGATAATCATATGTTACTAAAGTTCTAATATAAAAATATTTTTAATGTAAGTTTAGGAGTTATTGCATTTTAATAAATGTTCGTATAGTTATTAAAAAATAGCTTATATGAGATCAAATTTAATTTAATTCATGAAATTATCTGATATTAAATTTTATTGTATGCAATAAAATTTTTTATTTTTATTTACCTTAATTATAATTGTCTGAGTGCAACGAAGACTCATACACAGCGCAGTATTACTTTGCCCCATATATAGCTACGATGGATATTAAAACCTTTCGTCAAGCATAACTCAAAAAATATTTAACGGATTTTGTTCAAATTTTTACAGTAGGTACCTATAAAGGTGACAACGACGTCTATTTATTACCAAGAATAAATGTCAAACCGTTTGGAAATTATATTAAAAAAATAGATAAAAAAGCACAATTAAAGTACATACGTCACTAAAATTTTGTGTGTACGTCATTTTCACCGGCGGGAGATTTTCGTAGACAATCGGAATTGAAAAGTTCATGGAGTACATGGAGCAAAAAAAATATGCACGCACTAATATTCAGCACAATAAAATATATTTCAATTTAGTAGAAATCGAAAATTAATATGGATTTTTTTTTCTGTTTGAAAGAAAAACCTCGCAGTAATTTGGTAGACCTGGTATTAGAGATTTGGCGCAAATCTCAGCAACAGCAGCTTTTTTTATTTCGCGTGTGTAAATAATAAAAAAAAAATTCTTTGGTGTTTAAATAAAAGGTTTCTATTTATGGCATTATTTCTTTTTTTTTCTTTTTAGCATTTTAAATCGAATTAATGAAAGGCATGTATTTTAAATTAAATAAGTGAAAGGTTTATATTTAAATGAAATGAATTCAATATGAAAATGTTATAGGAACAATATTTGGCGATTTATCAACTGCGCCAGGATAACATAAAAGTACCAATATATCAAACGGTATGTATTATGTGAAATGAAACAATTATAATTATAATCACCCATCGTACAAGAAAAAAAACTAATATTCTGCATTCAGAGGGAAAAATCCATCTCCTGTGCCGTAAGATTTGGCGAGTTCTTTTTTGGTGATAAGTTTTTCGATGTGATTGTTGGGATCTGCAGGACTTGGCTTACTTTTTCTAAATCTTATTTTTTTCAGATGTAGTATTATGTAAATATATTTTTTTGCAGATATTTTTCTATTTTGTATATTTGGCATTCTATTTTGTATATTTGGCATTCTATTTTGTATATTTTGTATTTGGCATTTGGAAAAGAGATTTGTACCTTTTTATCTGTGCCTTCGGAAATATTAAAAAATAAAAAAAAGATTTACATATATCAAGCGTATGTTTGCATTATTTTGCAAGCGTATATGTTTTGCATTTTTATACGGACCACATCTCCATTTTTAGATTTTAAATGCTATTTATTATTTACTAGCCGTTTATTAATTGCTTACAATTTACCCCCCTGACAATAACAATTATTTATCACAAAAATGCCTCTTAGGTCCGTTAAATAAGTTTGTTTATGTATTTTCATTACTCATTAAAATATCGAGTATGGCGATAAAATTTTATTTTAGCATCGTGCTTAAATTTTTAAGATGGTGCAAAAACATGCTTTAATAAACGTATGTTTGTAAATATTTGAAAAACATGTTTTACCGCTCTCTTGAAAAATTTTGTAAGATGCTAAAACTACCTTTTGGCACCATTTAAAATTTTTTTCGCCAACCGACATAGGATACGAAACTTTTCCCCATTCAGATACACAGGCAAGGCTGGTCTCAAACAAGAGTAAAGCTAGCAACAATATTGTTTTAACTCTATAAGAGTTACAATAACTTGAATTATAAAATTTGAGCGAAACGAATGATATTAAATACTCCGATTGGCTTTGGGCCCAATTACGAAAGTTTCTCCTAAAAAAACTGTAGAAGTCTTTTACATTTGTTTCAAATGAAGCTCGGTCTACAAGGTATTAGTTAATAATACAAACAACACTAATGGCATGGAGGCAAAAGTTTTAATTTAAATGTATACCAGTGAACCCGTGCGAGGATTTCGCACTGCAGTCTAATACTTTTTAGATGCTGGTTTAAACTTTTAAAGAAAAATTAAGCATAAAAATAGCTGCAAACAACATTAATCAAGCCAAAATATCATCTCATTTATTCCATCAAAGTTATACTAAAAACTGATCCATTATAGCAAAAAGCACGCTCGAGAAAAAAATTAATAGTCGTATTTTAACTGCATTAGAGGATGACGTCACTCACTTCTGGAAAAACTGACAAAAACCTTTCATTTCATTTAAGAAAACAATTCTGATTTAAATTTTAATTAACTGCAATTTTGCTTCGATCGATTGATGGTGTTTTTTTTCTTCTAAACATTTCAATTTTTCTTTTTAATTATAAATATAAAATAAACCCGTACGCACGTATCACACTTTTACTTCTTGTACTTATTACGTATTCTACGCACTATGTATTACGTAAATAAGGTACTCTTATTACGTATGCCACGGTTATACTATTTATTTTTTTATAATCATGGTTGAGCATCACATAATGCGGTATTTTAGTTTTGTGGCAACACTAATTTGAAGAATCATTTCATTTATGAAAGCAATGCCGATTTAATTTTTAATTAACAGAAATTTTTATTCAAAAAACATGTTTTAACGAAATGTAAGTGTGCTATGTCAGAAGCCTGTTTAAAATCCTTTCATATGGTATCTCATTCCTTCTTCTGCGTTTTGTATTTGCTTAGAAAAACTGATGTTGACAGCAGAAATAATATATAGGATATTTGAAACCCTACCCCCCCACCCCCCCCCCAAAAAAAAAAGAAAAGTTACAGTAATGAATTTACAATGGCGTTAAGCCACGCTTTCTGACATAAGCAATTGGCTGAAAACGCGATAACGAAACTTTCACTTAATTTAATAACATGTATCTGATATAGCCCTCAGGGTACTTTGCAGTTATACAGACCTTGTGGTTCTTTTAAAAAGCTTGAGAGAATTCAGGTTTAAGAAGTTGAGATTTACTGTCAAATGATATAAACAACTATGAACACAAAACTGATGAATTATTATTCAGGTTTATGTATGTATTTAAAAAAAATTGCATCTGATTACACTTATTAGATAAATTACTTCTGTTTGCATTTAATAACTGGTAAACGGCTTCTGTAAATTAAATGAATTGTTTAAATATTGGGAAGAGGTGGCGAGAGGTAGAAAGACGAGTAAACAAACGGGTAGAGAGACGAGTAGCGACATAGGTAGGCTGACGGGTAGCGAAACGAATAGACAGACGGCTAGAGAGAAAGGTAAAAAGAGGGTTGACAGAGGGGTAGTGAGATGGGTCACGAGACGGGTAGAGACACCGGTAGACAGGAATGTAGCGAGAAATGTTGCGAGACGCGTAGCGTGGTTGATTATCAGACGAGTAGAGAGATGAGTACAGAGACGAGTTGACTGACGGGTAATGAGATTGGTAACGAATCGGGTAAAAAAACAGACGGATAGTGAGACAGGTATACAGACGGGTAGAGAGACAGTAGATGGGTACGAAGATGGGTAAGAAGATGGGTAGAGACACAGATAGACAAGTTGTGAGTCAGATAGACAAATGGATAGCGAAGTGGATAGAGACACGGCTAGACATACAAGTAGTTAGACGGATAGACAGACAGTTAAAGAAATATATTGGCGGGTAGCGAGACCGGTAGAGAAATATAGAAACAGGTAGCGAGACGTGTAGAGAGATAGGCAATCGGTTAGAGAGACGGGCAGAAGAACGGATAGGGAAACAGACATATTGTGGAGAGACAGACAGACAGGCAAAAGAAAATTCTGCGGATTGGCGCAGTAAAGGCGCAGGCGGCAGAGCCTCCTAGAGAATAATCAAGAAGTATCTGTTAAGCTTAACTTTGGAATATATATAATTTTTCAATTGTGCCGATATGAAGATTTAATGTAAAAGTTATTTCACAGAAGTCATCGAAAGATTTTTTGTACACTTTAATAGTAATTTAGACTATAGTTTTGGAATCTGGTTTGTAGCAAAGCATGCTATCAATGTGGTTTGAAGTGTAAGAGTTCCTATAAACAGTTATACAAATAATAGATATATATAATGAAGGAAGAAAAATTTTAAATTCACACACAAAAAAAGGTGCAACAATGAAATAAAAAGCTTGGCGTTTTAAAAGAGCCGGCGTTTTTTTTTTTGTTTTTTTTTTTTTTCAAGTTTTGCGCAATACGCGCTTAAGAAAATGGTATTCTTTGCCACATGTTAAAAAAAATTATGACAACACATCTCATGAACGGTACTAATTTTCTATTTTTTTAACAGTGTATATGAATTTATATATGATATTTTGTAACTCTATCATTTAATTTGCTCTTTTTCTTTATATTGTAATTGTTAACCCTATGTTCTCAGCAATATCACTCAGACTAATCCCTTTGAGGGAAGTCCTAGTTATATTTTAATATTGTTTAACTTAACAATTGTTTAATTTAACAATTAAAATATCAATAATTAATAAAATATTTATGAGAATAATTCACTGTTTAAATTAGTTATTGTCGCAATCACAACATCGACATTTTAATTATTTTACATAGAAGGCTTGAAATACTAAATTTCAAAGAATTATATTTATCAAATTATAATTATTAAGTCATTGAGAGGGGGAGGGGATTTAGAAGGGTTAGTTTAAAAAAAAAAAAAAAGATTTTTTAGTAAAGTTTCTTGGAGTACCAGTGCATGTAATCATATTTAGTTTTATTCTTATCAGTTAAACTTCCTAAAACTGCTTCATATATTACTTTTAGCATTTTGTATAAAATATATCAAATAAATGAAAGTGTAGATTGAATGTTTTTTAAATACTAAATAAAATTATTTCAAAATAAAATATCTGAACTGACATTTGATCCTGATCTGCAGATTTACTACTTCCATTGCCACTATAAATTTAATATTATAGGGATTTTTTTTATGTATGTAGTTCTTTTGTCAGATATGAATAATGAAACATTTAAGACAGAAAATAATAGATTTTTAAGAACTTGTGTGACTTAAAAAATTGTCTTTTTTGAAATGGGGAAGAGTTTGAACCCCATGAGCCCCTCAATAATTTCCCATGCCCTTCAAGATTATTCTCTGTTTCCTGATGCGTGTTGATTGCCATATTATGAAATGCAAGGTACGGTTTACAAAAAAATAATTTGATAACAATCTTAAAAAATTATTAATTACGTGAAATTAATAAAAACAGCTATTTATATGAAAATATATATTATTACATTTTGGTAAGTGAAATTTAAAAATTAAATTTGATTACTTAGCTTTTCAGTCAAATTAAAAATATATATATATATGCACTATGAACATTACTGAAATTGCTTTTTCAATAATGTCCATATGGGTTGGGGTGTCCATTACTGGAAATTGACTAATTAAGCATTCCAGTAATGGACCATGGTCCTAAAACCTGAAAAATAAAATGAAATTTTGTAAATTGCCATTAGTATGTAAACTTCAAAGTTTTCTATTACTGTCTAAAAAAGAAACATGCAATTTTTTCAAGAAAATGAAAAAAGATATCAATTGTTTAAGTGAGGCCAGCTCTTAGAATGTTCATTAAGATTTTCACAGAAAATGTGTGGAACTGTGAAACATTATTTTCTGCTTCCTGATTAGTTTGATTAAGAGTGTCAACAATAATCCAGATTATAAAACAAGCAAGGAAGAATTATGAAAAAATATATAAAAGGCTAAATTTTTATTGGTTATTTTTTTTTTATAAATCAAAAACTTTGAAAGTGACCCATTACTGGAAGGAGGTCCATTACTGGCACATCAACCCTATATTTAATTTATAGTATCAAGCATATTGGAAAAACACAATTCATTTTTATTATATTTGTTTGCAATTATTTTGTGAATAAATTGTAATATTGTCAAATGAAATGTGTGTTTTAATTACAGAGTTTTATAGAAAATAAGATTACATTTCTGAACATTCACATTACTATAAAATATTTTCAAAGGAGATCGTCTTTGCATTTTCTGACTACTTACATCAGATAACCTCTATATCATATTGTTTAATGAAATGTAACTGTAATATCGAATTGGAATGGGAAGTTTTTCAGATATACTTAAGAATCAGGGGTCGGAAATAGTACACTACAAGTAGCGAAACTACAGTAATCGCTATTTTTACAGTAGTTTGTAATGTAGCGAGTAGCGCGATAAAAAAAACTGTAGTTTGTAGCGAGAACCGATGCTACTTTTAACGCTACTTCCAGAGGGTGGGGGGAGTCCAACTTTTTCAAACAAATAGTATAAATTCAAAACATTTATTTTTTAAACGCATTTAGAAAAAGATCAAAACGCATATTTGTATATTATCACTGCCTCCTGAATACTAAATGCCGATCGTAATCACGTTTTCCCCATACAGAAATTGGAAGTCAATTTTTTCCAAGAGTACAGTGCCATATATCGGCGACAACTGACATTTTTTATTACGTATCAGTATGCTACCTCTGTAATACATTAACGTATATATTACGGAGGTAGTGATCAGTAAATAACGTAAACAAAGGCTGTATTGAGAATATTTATATGGAAAATTAAAAAATATAGCTTAAAACATAAACTTTGTAATTAATTTCTAGAATTTCACAAATGTATTTATTATCGTTTCTTTTATAAATAACAATTTAAATTGCTGTAGTAACTGATATTTTTAATTTAAAATATTTGCTTTTAATATAAAAGTTCTTTTTGTAATTAATTATAATATATAAATTAATAACACTGATCTTTATTTACAAATAGATTTCTATAAAAAATAAAACAAACAATGTTTATGGAGTGAAAATATTTATTAACACTATAAAATTTAATTAATAGATAAAAAATTATGAGCAAGTTTAAAAAAAATTAATGCAAAATAACAAGTAGTGGATTAAATTAAAATTACTTGTAGCAATTGATAATACAAATGTGAAAGAAATGAAACAGTGGCTTGAATATCTTAAATACTAAACTAAAAGGATTTTAAAAAGAAATTGCAGAGTGACGTTTGAGGCCCCCGACCTGAAGACTTGCTAGTTTCATTATTATAATAAATGAAATTAATATTTATAGTATTTATAGCTTAAAATCTTTATAAATGATAAAGAGTGTGAGACGGATCATTATTAGCTTTTCAATTGCTTAAGAAGCTACTTCACTCACGGGAAAGCACCCGCTCGCTAATGTTAATCCTATGGGACAATTATTTTACAATATCATATCTCGTTTGCATTTCAATATTTTTAAATGATTTTCTTTTTTTTTTTCACCGCATAGCTGAGGTGGATTTCTACACAGGCCGTTTTTTACTTTTTCGATTTCGGTTGAGGGTTTTTTCATGTAGGTACTGCTACTTTCGAAAACGTTTCCGAAAGTGAAAGTATCCTCATTAAAATAACTGTAAACAAAATCGAAAAAGTAAAAGAAAAAATGGCCTGCATAGAGATCGATCTCAACTATCAAGTGCAAAAATAATCATTTAAAAATATTGAAATATAAACGAGATATTCTAAAATAACTGTCCGATAGGATTAACTTTAGAGAGCGGGTGTGTTCCCGTGAGTGAAGTAGCCTCTGAACGCACATTTAAAATCTGCAAAATAATCTACTATTTTAAAGCTTTAAATTTTTTCTAGATTTGGCCTTTTCTTTACAATTATTATTATCACATTACATTAGTTATTTTTATATTGTTAGGTTTTAAAATGTGTTATTTGCAAACAAAACAAGTTCACCAGAAAGGAAAACTTCAGCAGGACTTAAAGAAATTATTAATTAATAAATGTTTGGTTCGAATTTAAATAACTGGAATTTAGATTATAAATTTCACAAAAATAATGGTTGCTTTTCACAAAATGGGCCCAAGAGAAAAAAACCTACATCGAGCCCTGAAGTACTTTATGAAATTTAATTAATGGGAAATACGATTCTATGCACAGATGTTTCAAGACATTTTTTCCCTTTCTTTTACTGCCCCTCCCTCCCATTGTCTCAATAATTTGATAACTGTATTTCTCTTAAATTCCGTATTTAGGATCTTCTATCTAGAATAATATATTATTGATCTTGTGATAAGGACAATAATTAATTTGGACAATTTATTATTCTCATAAACTTTTATTAATTGATATCCTAATTGTTTAATTTATCTGAAAATGACTATTTGCTTCATTAGTATTCTTTAATTAAGTTCTTATTCTAAATACAATCATAAAAACAATTATCTATTGCATTTTGTAAGGTGTCAAGTACAGAAATTTGGGATGCTTTGATTTATTTCTGTTATTACAATTATTGTGCTGTCCTCTAAAAAAACCCCACTTTTTGAATTTATCTTTATATAAAGTCTAATAAGGAATACAAAAAAATTAAACATAGCTATATTTTCACGGCTTGTTCTGACTAAGATTTTAATGCTGAGCATTTTTCATTCTATCAATATGTTACAAAATGACTGCCAATTAAAGGAGAATTTGAAAAAAAAAACACTTTTTCCCAAAAAAACCCATGTTACCTAAAAAAAAACCACATGTAAAAATACTTGGAAATAAAATTATTTGACAGCAAAATATATTATTATTATTATTATTATTTATTTTTAAACCACAATTCTGCAAAAAAATATTTAATATTTCATTATTTTTGTAAATTGAAGGAATTTCAAATGCAAAATGCAAAATGTAATTATTTGTAAATTCGCTCCAGACTTTTCACATTTCTTTGCATATATCTTCAGTAAATTTAAGAAGAAAATTATTAAATAGCATTTGTAAAATCTTCGAGAGTTTATTCGACGATCATCATTTACATCTTCAGTAATAATAACATGAAACTTTAAATCATCTTATTTAATAATCACCTACTGGCCACATTGCAACTTCTCAGCTTCTTGCACAGAACAGAATAAATAATTGTCTTCATTATCGGTAATATCACTTGCGGTGTTCAAAATTGCGACTTCTTCTGTATTATGCAGATCTGCATCTGATAAATCTGAGCTCCATAAAGATTTATTACTTTCCTGACTGCCTTTATTCTCAATGCTTGTTTTTGAATATCTTTTATGCAGTGAAGAGCGATTACAATGCTGGTAAGTGCTTGGTGATTCGTGTGATTTTAACACTTCATCTATTTCTTTTTGTGTAATAACTGAAACACTCATCTTTATTCTTTCCTTGCATCTTGTACGAGCTGTAGTTTGTGTTTTATTAAATTGATCAGTGTCAATCTGGAAAAAAAGTATCTAATTGATATTAAAAAATATTGAGTACTTGGGTAATAAAGGGAATGGATTGGTGCTGTTTCCAGAACATCTGCCAACATTGCCACACAAAATCTTATTTTACTAATAACATTTCTTCAACATTTTTGCATGTGCAGATTTTTAATGCTTTCTCTTTTCCTACCATTGATGCAGTAACCCTAGTGACTGCAAGTATCAAGTCATACTATCATATCTGAACCTTTAGCCCATATTTGACACCAAATAAATTTCTATTCCCTTTAATATCTAATTACGTCTGTCAGCGACCACCTTATTGCACTTTTTCCCACAAGGAGAGAGTAAAATTTTCTTGCATTTTATCAAGGAATCTACTTTTGTTGGTTGCAATATGTTTATATTAACATATTTATTTGGGCTATTTAATTTTAGATTAATACTAATAAAAAATTTAAATATATATACTGTTTAACACTTTTAAATAAAAAAAGTGGCTACTAGTTTAAAGTTAGTGGCCACTTATAAAACTGCTACCACGGGCCACTAATGAAATTTCCCAATTTTGCCTTTTACCTAATATTATTAGTCCTCGTTTTACGCAGGGTTGTATTGGTTTAAACATGGAAAATAACAGTTTTAACTTTCCTGGTCAAAATATGTTTTGATCATCAGTAATTAAGACTCATTTTGATTTGGAAAAAGAGATTAAAATTTATTCTATTAAAATAAATTTAATACAACGTGCGTTACTTATCAAGTAACAACTTTTCTGTATTAAGGCTAACACCGATCAAACTTCGAAAATTATCTTTATTGCTGAAGAGTTTTCACAACAATTCACAAGGTGCATTATGAAATCCAAAAATTTCAAATGTCTTTTTAATACAGTTTCAATTATTTTTGAGTGGTTGAAGCAAATTTGACAACATGGTTAAAACCAGTTTTGACTGATTAAAATTACAACCCTGGCTTTGCCTTCTCAGATAATAAAGCAAAGATAATGAAGTTCATCGATGACACACAAAGGGTACACTCTTGTTCTTGAAAGAAGATTTGCTGATTAAATTGCTGCCACTTCCTTCCTGAATTGTATTACGATTTTCTTCTGTGGTATATTTTAAATTACATAGAAAAGGGAGAATGCATCAGATTTCAAGTTTTACCTTTTATGCGAAAGACAAAATGATACTTTTCAATTCACTTACTGTGTTTTGCAAAAAACTGCACGAACTTACAGTTCATCTGTATGCTTAGAAGATAAACAGCACAAAATAACATCTATGCACTATATTAGTTATTCCTACCTTAAGTAAAATATTTTGAATTGAAAAGTTAAAAAAGTGAATAAAATAAAATAAATAAAAGTTTGAAACCATCAAAATAATGTATAAAATGCAAGTGAAGAGTATCTGTGTGTAAAAAAGATTGATGAGTTTTATTTTTGCAAACATGGATTTTTTTATGACATACTAAAAAAAAAATCCTTATAAGTGCCTTCAATATGCATTAAATTTGCATAATTTAATTATGTTCCTTAAAAATAAATGTCTTTTTAAGAAAATTTGTATATTTTATCATTTATTTATAAAAAAAAATTGCGGGTTTTTTTTAATTCCAGCATGGTTTTTTTTAGCTTCATTTTCAAAGGTTGCCAGCCGAGCCCTACATGACATAATCAGCTGGAAATGTAACATTTTATTCACATTTTAATGGTTTAACATAAAAACATTTCAAAATTGATGTACATCATTCTAACAAAATGTATTATAACAAGCAAATATGTGAAAATGAAGCTCATGTTTTGCCAAAATTCTGCAATCTTAGATTAAATTCTTTTAAAACTAAATAAACACTCCTTAGGCATTATCAAATTGTTTTTACTTTTGCAAATGGTGTATAGAAACAGGGCAAAACCAAAAATTGACACCAGGGAAATATTTGATAAAATACTATGGTGGGTTTTTTTTTTAGGAAACATTTCACACTGGGTTTTTTTTAGAGGACAGCACAATACATATTGATTCACAATGGGAAATGTAATTATGAGATTGGTGAAATATTATTGATAGATTAAATAATGTTTAAAAGAAACTGGAATATAATAATTATAAGTATATTATATTCTTCTTTTACAAGGCTATTTTTTTTAAGTGTTATTTTGCAAGTGCAATAGAAGACATTTATATAGATTTAACCGTTTGAGTGCTATGAAGCGCGATAGCGCCGCAATGTATCTGCGGATCAAACAAATTGCGTTTCAACCCAGAAATTTTATCTTATAAAATGTAACTCACTAGATCGCTGTAAATACTTCAACTGTTGAATAAAAATAAAATGATTTCAGTTATTGGATAAAATGTCTGGGTTGAAACAAAATTTGTTTGATCCGCAGATACATTGCGGCGCTATCGCGCTTCATAGCACTCAAACGGTTAATAGATTTAATATATTTAAAATATATTTAATATATTTAAAAAGAAAACATTAATTTTCGTTTACATGTGAACTTTCATTTAAAAAAATCAAGTATCACTGTAAAAAATAACAAAATTATAGATTTTAAAGACACTTCTATGAAGCTATCAATGTAAATATTAGAACGGGAGGTCCCATACGGTAGCGCCATCTATCAGGGTTAGCCGGCTTCCATTTTTGAATCAAACACGTAAGGCATTTAGTATTAAGGAGGCATAGAAGCATTATTAGTTTTTTTCAAGTGCTTGCTCAGCTTGTAAAAATATCTGTGTTCAATTTTTTTTTTCACGTTAAGAAAATACTCCAAGGGTTTTTTTGTTACAAAAACATGTACTATAAATAATTCTGCGGTTGTTTTTCATTTTTTGTACGTACAAAATAATTTTTTAAGCGCTAAATGCAACCTCACGTTATAATGTTTATCTAATGAACTAGCCCTTTAACTTAGTTCCCTTCGTGCATGACGCCAGCGCCAAATCGTCGCAGTGGGAGAAAACTTAAGTTCTTCCTATTCGCGTTTTCATCGCTGTTTGGACAGCATATTCGCCGTTCCCAACCGTTAGGGAAAAAAAGACAAATTGCGCATGCGTCAAAATTTAGAGATTGAAAATCTTAGGCTATAAAACGTGAATAAGGTTGCCAGATTGGCGCTTTTAGCGTATCAGGAGTGACATTTCGATCAACATTTATTATTTTTTTTTTCTGTGGACATATATCATTTATATATAGGTGTTTTTTAATAAGCCAATTAAATTTTTTTCTCTTAGTGTTTATTATTTTAAATTATCTGCAAACTATTTATTTTTTAAATAATTAAACGTAATTTAGCGAAATTTGACCACCTTTACCCATGTAGAAAGATATTAATTTTAACAGAAGGCAAATAATACAAAACTTATTTAAAATTGTATTTTTATTTATTTTATAATTTCCTGAGTTTGTTATTTTATTTATTTTTTACCTCTACTGTGGGAAAGTAGTATGATATTCTTAAAATATTTAGTACCATCGCTTATGAAATTATTTTTTATTCAATAAATGAAGATATAAATTTATGCAAATGAGCTTATCAGTAAATAATTTAAATGTATTGTTTAAACTTTATTGTTATTTAATAATAATAATGTTAGTTTTTTAAATCTTGTATGTTCTAATTGCCAATTGGTATTGCTTTAAATTAACATTAAAAAAATTAAACAATGCATATAATTTAAATTAAATTGAAATTGTAATTTTTACAAAATTAATTGTTATTTGTTTATTTTTTGCATTCTATCTTTAATATATATTTTATTACCTATTAAATACAATTTATTGAATATTTTACTATTGTCTTCTTTTTCGATATAACATGTAGGAAATGATTCTTTTGATTGTCTTATAAACAATTAAAATCTCTATTTAGATAACTATAAGATCCTTTTAATAATCACTTCTCTTTTGATCATTGAACACAGATGGTAGCACAAAAGACACTTTATGGATATATATATAATTCCATATTCCATTTTGATCTTATTTAATTCTTAAATGGTAAAATATATTTATTTTAAAAAAATTATTTAGACTTTGTAACATTTTCCAACATAGTTGAAAAGTGTTTATGAATTTGGTTCGTCTGTCCGTTAACTCGCATAAATATAGTATAGTAGGATTGGTAATGTAATTGATATACATTACTGAGGTTTATCATAGCATGTTTGGTATTGAAAATGAAGCATGTAGCATTTTTAGTTCCGGGCACCCAAAAGTATTGCGTTACATTATGGTCTATGTGGGAAAATAATTCATGTTGTATTTTAATAAGTGTTACACTATTTTAAACATAATGAAATTTGTATATATTATTAAGGTGCACTAGAAGAACGTTACTATAGAATATGTTATGTGTAGCATTTAGAATACGTTTACAGGGAAGCTCACAAGTATTTCTTTATTTACCAAGTTAAAGAATTTACAAGTGTATATGCAGCCGAAGTAAGTTTATTTATTTAGATACAGTTTCTGGAGATTGTAAAGTAGATATAGATATTTTTCTTAATATCTTCCCAGTTTTGATTCTTTTCCTTCTATGATCAACTATACTAGATAATAAATTGTTATATATTTGATAATTTATTATTATTATCAAATATAATATAATAATACAATAATATCTAGATTACTATCAATATAATTTTCAGATAATTAAATTGAAAGCAACAAATAAAACTTATTACTATTATTAAATTTACAATGGTGTTTTAGGACTTATGAAAGTTTCTGTGGTATTTTACTTTTTTGTGAATCTGATGATTCAAATTGCTTCAAATGACTTCAAATTGCAATTGATATATTTTAAATCTGTCCTCTGCCTTAGTCATAATCACTACTATATTAAAATATTTAAATGAAAGAGTTTATTGAATTATTTTACCAATACTGCTAGTATGTTACATTTTATAAATTTATTTATTATCATTATTAACTTATTATTATTAAATGTAATGAAATATTAATAATAAATAAATCAAATATTTTTATTATTTTATCAATGTAAATAGAAAAGAGGTAGTATTTTATCATTACTGCTAGTATGTCATATTTTATAAATTTTATTTATTATCACTATTAACTTATCATTAAATGTTATCAAATATTAATATTTTTATTATTTTATCAATGTAAATAGAAAAGAGGTAATATTTTATAACCATAATTACAAAAGGCATTTCATCTTCATTATTAAAAAAGATAATATTTATAATAAATTTTATCAATAAATTTACAATATTAAGAGAGATTATAAATTTATTTATCTAATATAGATAAAATTTATTATAAGTATTACCTCTTTTCTATTTACATTGATAAAATAATAAAAATATTACTATTTGATAACACTTAATGATAAGTTAATAATGATAATACATAAATATTACAAAATATAACATACTAGCAGTAATGAAAAAATAATTCAATGAGCTCTTTCATTTAAATATCTTAATAAAGTAGTAATTATGAAAAAGGAAGGATATGGATTTAAAATACATCAATTGCTAATTCAGGTTTCAGTCACCAGATTCACAAAAGAGTAAAATATCACAGAAAAGTCTTATAAGTTCTAAAACACCATTGTAAATTTAATAATAATAATTTTTATTTGTTATTAGCAATTTAATTATCTGTAAATTATATTGATAGTACATATCAATTTCAACAGTAATAATTTGATAGTAATCGAGATATTATATTATATTTGATAATAATAATAAATTATCAAATAAGTAACAATTTATTATCTAGCATAGTTAATATTATTATTTATTTGTAAATCCCATTAAAGTTGATCATTGAAGAAAAATAATCAAAACTGAGAAGATATTAACAAAAATATCTATATGCATTTTACAATCTTCAGAAACTATATCTAATTAAATAAATTTACTTCTGCTGCATATCCACGTATGTTCTTTAACTCGGTAAATTGTATTATTTTCATCATTTTTGAAAGAAATATACGCATATTGTTCAGGTAAATTCATTATTACGTAAGCTATAAAGTGTATCAACGACTGACTTGCACGTGTTCACACAATAATTGGAACAACGTGTGCCTAAAATCCGAAAACCAAGCCAAAAGTAATCGCCAACTTGATATATGCAATAACCTCATAAACCCGGTTCTTGCGCACGCGCAATTTGTTATTTTTTCCCTGACGGTTGGGAATGGCGAATATGCGTTTGGACAGCCGTATAGAGATCGCAGGAAGCCATGCCAATGATCGCAAAGAGAATTTCTCTAACAGAAACTTCCGATTTGGCGAAGGATTGAGCAAGTAAATCTAATGTATGAAAATGAAAATCTGTTTGTCTGTCTGCACTTCTATACAAATCAACACTTTGAAAGCCAGAATTATGAAATGCTACGTGTAGGTGTATTAAAATACGGCCGAGGCAACTAAAGTAATCCGGAATCGAAATAATGTAGAGTTAATTTTTAAATAATAAAAACCAAAAATCTAACAGCTTTTCCGGTACTGCTTCTTTTTGTGTAAACACAAATGTCTGAGGAGAGACTTAAATTTCATTAAACGGAGATGAAATCATTATCAAAATTTCCATAATCAAAATTTCACAACTTATATTTGAAAATTTGTTTTATTATAATATTTTTAAAGTTATTCGAATTCATTTGCTTCTCACTTTTGATTATCTTTTTTCATAAAATGTAAAAAAAAAAAAAAAAAAAAAAAAAAAAAAAAAAAAACTATAGGATCGGTATACTTTATAAAATAATTTATGGAAACGCTATTAATATCGGTTTAGCCATATGTGTCGTGCATTTAGAAATAGTTTTAGGTTAAAGAGAGATTCATTTATAGCATACTTCATAGGATATTTTTCACAGAAGAAAACGACTTCAAGGAATTTTTACTGACATTATTATACCGATATTTACTTATTGCGCTCCTGTTGGCGTGTTTTGGTGAGAATGATTTGGCGCAACAGAGTTTTTTTGGCAAACGATTATTGATTAATGCCAATAATTTTAAATCATATTGCTGTCCATATTGTTGATCTCTATGCGAAGTCATAAATATAATATGGCTAACTGCTTAGGATACTTGAAGTTGTTGTCTATCTAACTCTTTTTTTTTTTTGAGAAAAAAATTGTAAAAAATAAGCACAAACAGCATTTTCTCTCTCTCCTACTCGTGCACCACAAGTGGTGAACTTCCTCTTCTGTGGAACGTTTAATGGTGAAACCAAATTTAAAATCCATTTTCCATCTCATTCACAGAAGATGCCATTTTATTTTGCTTTAGCCATTTAGAATGTCACGTCATTAAAATGAAGGGGGGAGGGGGGGGGGTATTCAATAAAGTAGTAAGGAATAGCATCAATCCAGCCTCTGTGGCATTTAAAATTAGATACAATGCTATAAAATGTTCAAGTTTTTTTTTTTTTTTTTCCTGTACGTTTCAAATAAGATTTTTGTGCTCAGAATTAAAAATGGTTAATCTATCGCATTCATTTTAAAGGATAATAAATATGTGATTATAAGTAATTCAGTTGAAGTAAATCTATAAAACTTAATTAAAACTTCAAGGATAATTAAGTTTATTTTTTTTTAAATGCTGCCCTCATCAGATATAGATTTTGTAGTACTCAACTACCTGGGCATTTGAAGCATTCGGCAATCCTCATTTCCCGAACATGCTGGTTAATTCTGCCTTTACAGTATTATTTATTTTTCAGATATATATTTTTTTCATAAGTTTCCTTAGAAAACTTGGTTTATATTATTACTTTAAGTTATGTACAATTCCATTCTTTCTAACTATGTAACTAATAATTCTAAACTATGTTTGTTATTACTTTTTTCTCAAATAATTCATAAAAAAATTTTTTTTGCTTTATGAAAATCAATTACGGGGAAAGGTGGAAGGATACCTTTTATTGGCGACTAGAATTTATAGCTGGCTACCAGATTTTATCAAATTTGTAAAGCCTATCTTTATAACATACGAAAAATATTAAGATTGAACTGCAAATCAATATGTTTTTTTCCCCTTTGATTATTACGTTGACAAACGTGTGAACCCTAACGATATCGAATTTTTTTCCTCTGCGTTACGTACTCTCATAAATTTCTTAATTATTATTAGACCGAATTAACCTAATTACGTTCTCTCAGTGCTATTAATTTTAAACAGGTTAATTGTGAAAACAATTTCCGAATAAGCTGTTTAATAAAGCTAAAAGTAATGGTCAAGAGAAAATAATTAAAAAAAATATATGCTAAAAGATTTTCCATAATTAAAATGTCTTTTCCTCATGAGAAATTTCAACATTATAATTGATTTGAAGAGAAGTCGATAGTTATCGAATAGCAATTATTTTCAGAAAAATAATTATAAACGTGTGATCAGATTTTTTTTCTTTTAATTAATGTTTTACGAATTTTTACAAAGTGTGTTATAACTTCTTGTTATAAAATGAAATGTCCAGGAAAAAGTACTGTTTTATTTAATTTGATTTCTTTTGTCTTTATTATTTGATTTTAAACTTGAAAATTACTTTTTAGCTCACAGGCTATCAAATCCTGAGAGCTTATGTGCCCGCCGGTTCTGTATGTATGTATGTACGTACGTATGTACGTAACGCGATAACTCTTGATAGAAACAGCCGTTTTGCTTCAAATTTTGTTTATAAATTTATTGTGATAAGGCGCTTCCCTGATTAGTTTTGGGGATTCATTAGTTAAATATAAGGGGGGGGACAGGGGGCTAACCCCCCCCTCTTAATTTAGATAAATGAGTTTTTCATGCAGAATTATCAGATTTTCTTCAAATTTTGTATATAGGTTTATTGTGATAAACGCTTCCCTGATTAATTTTGGGGTTTCATTGGTTAAGTATAAAAGGGGGAGAACGGGGGGCTAAGACCCCCCCCCCCCCCTTAATTTAGATAAATGGGTTTTTTATGCAGAATTATCCCATTTTCTTAAAATTTTGTATATAAGTTTATTGTGATAAACGGCTGCCCTGAATAATTTTGGAGGTGCATTGGTTAAATGTAAAGGGGGGGACGGGGGGCTAACCCCCCTTAATTTAGATAAATGAGTTTTTCATGCAGAATTATCAGATTTTTTTCAAATTTTGTATATAGGTTCATTGTGATAACACACTTCCCTGATTAGTTTTGGTGGTTCATTGGTTAAGTACAAAGAGGGGAACGGGGGGCTTACCCCCCTTAATTTAGATAAATGGGTTTTTCATGTAGAATTATCCGATTTTCTTCAAATTTTGTTTGTATGCTCATTGTGATAAGACGCTACTCTGATTAGTTTTAGGGGTTTCATTGGTTAATTATAAGGGGGGGGGGCGGGGATGATCCCCCTTAATATATTGTCGATGTATTACTTTTTCGAGGGGCTTATTTCAAATTCTTTAATATAAGAGTACAATAAACAATTAATATGAATAGCCTGTCAGCTCAATGCCCTCAGTTTAACTGGGCAGTTTTCTTTTTATTCATTTTATAAATCCTTTGATTAATTTGACTTCTATAAATGTTTATTATAGATAATAAAATGTAAGCTTACTCTTCACCCTATATTTTATCATATGAATAATATGTCATATCAGAGTAATCCTAAAAAGAAAAGAAATAACAAGAGAAAGTGTATCAAGTTATATATATATATCATCAAAAAGTCACCTGTAAAAAATGCAGCCAAGTCTCGTAACTCATTTACCGTAAAAAGTACTGAGATCGTATAAAGCCAAGTTTAACTATCTTATTAACTCTGAAATTTTCAATCACAAATCACTCCTAGTCTCTACATCTTTAGTTAATTATTATTTTGTGACTTGGCAATTACGTAGCACGATAATGTGATGTATATAATATAGTTAGTCTTAATCAAATAATACTATAAGATATTAAAGTGTAATAACTTCCCTGTGCGTATATAATTTGCCTTAATTAAATTATCCCATCCCATCGCATAACATAGTAAGGTGTAATAACTTCCCTGTGCTGCGCAATTGCCAAGTCACAAAATAATAATTAACTAAAGATGTAGAGACTAGGAGTGATTTGGGAATGAAATTATCAGAGTTAATAAGATAGTTAAACTTGGCTTTATACGATCTCAGTACTTTTTACGGTAAATGATTTACGAGACCTGACTGCATTTTTTACAGGTGACTTTTTGATGAGATTTCACTTCTTTTTGTAAGTAATCCTCCTTTTCTTGATTTTCGTGTCTTTTTGGAGATCATCCTCTGATTTTCGCTAAGCCCACACTCTGTCTCTATTAATTACAGGTATAAAAAATTTGAAGCTTTAGTTTCGTTTGCAAAGTACTGTAGATAAAAAGAGATTTCAGGTTCCGAGGCAATCACTAAGTTATGGGAGGGGGAGTGTCAAAAGTACTCTCAATTGCTTCCAGGATAGGTGCTATCCATCTGAGTTATTACTCGCAGCCCTAGATACTTGATATTTAACATAAAAAAAACTTTTTAGTAGAAAAATAAAGCCAAAATTAAAATTTCCGGAAATCTCCAATAAATCAAACTATATTCCTTTTATCTATGTTTTTTTTTTTCGTTTTTTTTTCGTCTTTTTTTATTATTTACGAATTTTTTAATTTTTCCTTACTTTGTATACTAAACCCTGCCTTTCTGCCAAATGTCAAGCTTCTAGGACTACAAAATCGAATTATTTTCAAATTTTCGACTTTTTATAAATTTATTGATTTTTCGATTTTAATTCTAAGTTACCTGATTGTCATACCAATATAGTAATTATTTGAACCGTCTTCTTAGGATCATTTAGGTTCAATTTAGAGATAAATCAAGTGAATCTTAGAGTCACCATGATTTATTTAGAAAGGACTATCAAGCCATAACCAGCCAGTAATGTCGGGAGGGTAGGGGGAGCTGTGAAAATTTTTGTGGGGCTAACATCATTTAACAATCCATATTTCATATGTGAAGTAAATAGAGTACAACCTGTGAAAGAAAACAAACCTGTCTATAAAGAAATCGCCCATAACGTATCCAGTCTATAGCGGAAATGTTCTATAACGAAATTCGTAAACGAAAGAAAAGAAAACCATAATTCGGTGGAAAAAACATAAAACAATTAGGGGCGTCGTACTTGCTAACAGGACAATTATCTTAAAACTAATGTTTCTAGCAGTACAAAATCAAATTGTTTTCGAATTTTCGAATTTTTAAAGATATTTCGATTTTTCGATTTTATTTTCGAATTTAACGAATTTTTTAATTATTCCTTTTATTAAATAGTAAATACTACCTTTACACCAAGTTTTACGTTTCTAAGACTACAAGATAAAATTATTTTCAATTTTTGATTTTTTCGACATTTTTTTATAATTTTCAGGATTTTTTAATTTTTTCTTATTTTGTATCCTTTATTACAAATTTCAAGTTTCTAGCGCTACAAAATCGAGTTATTTTGAAATTTCCGATCTTTTCCGAGTTTTTTATTCTATTTTCGAATTTATTGTGTTTTATTTTTTTTACTTTTTCTGTATCCTAAACAATAAGTTTACGCCGAATTTTAAGTTCTAAAGCTACAAAATCGATTTTTTTTCAATTTTTCGAATTTATTTTCGAATTTTACAGATTTTTTATTTATTTCATTTTTTGTATCCTAAATACTACATTTATTCCAAATTTTAAGTTTCTAGCTTTACAAAATCGAATTATTTTCAAATTTCCGTTTTTTTTTC
The DNA here is from genome assembly GCA_963931845.1 of Maratus michaelseni. Taxonomy (NCBI): domain Eukaryota; kingdom Metazoa; phylum Arthropoda; class Arachnida; order Araneae; family Salticidae; genus Maratus; species Maratus michaelseni. The sequence goes on from OZ007592.1 coordinate 427,315,148, forward strand.
GATTTTTTGATTTTATTTTCAAATTTTGTTGTGTTTTTAATTTTTTCTTTTTCTGAATCCTAAGCACTACCTTTACACCAAATTTTCAGTTTCTAAGACTACGAGATCATATTATTTTCAATTTCTCACTTTTTCTTTTTCTTTTTCTTTCTTTTTTTCTTTCTTTTTTTTTTTTTTTTTTTTTCGAATTATCCATATTTTTTTATGTTTCCTTATTTAGTATCTTAAATATTACCTTTATTCCAAATTTCAAGTTTCTAGCGCTATGAAATCGAATTATTTTCTAATTTTCCTTATTTTTCGATTTCTTTCGATTTTTTTATTTTATTTTCGAATTTTATTGCGTTTTTATTTTAACTTATTCTGAATCCTAAACACTATCTTTGCCGCGAATTTTAAGTTTCTAAGGCCAAAAGATAAAATTTTTGAAATTTTTTTCATTTTTTTTTTCGAATTTTTCGAATTTTTAATTTTTTTTTGTTTTTTTCGAATGTTCTGGATTTTTTTAATTTTTCCTTATTTTGCATCCTAAATACTACCTTTAATCCGAATTCCAAGTTTCTAGCGCAACAAAATTGGATTATTTGAAATTTTTCGATTTTATTTTCAATTTTTTTTTGTGTTTTTGATGTTTTCTTTTTCTGAATTCTAAACACTACCTTCACACCAAATTTTAAGTTTTTAAGACTACAAGATCGTGTTATTTTCAATTTTCATTTTTGTTCGATTTTTTTCAATTTTCGAATGTTTTTTTTTTTTTATTCCGGATTTTATAATTTTCCTTTCTTTGTATCCGAATCATTAGCTTTATTCCAAATTTTAAGTTTCTGTGGCTGCGGGATCTACCCAATCTTTTTGATGACGCGAGAGTGAGTGAGTGTGTGAGTGACAAAAATCGAAACTTTGAGTTCATATATCGTATGCACCAATTTATGGGTATTTTTTGAATTATCCATATTTTTTAATTTTTCCTGATTTAGTATCTTAAATATTAGCTTTATTCTAAATTGCAAGATTCTAGCGCTATGAAATCGAATTATTTTCAAATGAAGCATAGATTATGAAACACTTTCCAACACAGCCAGAAAACTGTAACGAAACTTTACCGTTAAATAAGGTGAAAGAAGATATGTAAGTAAACAGTTTAGAAAACACATAACACATTGAAAAATACAGTTTTCGAAATTACCTTCCAGTGTCAAAGAAGTAGTCGAATTATTTTGTGCAGCTCTGTATATGATCAATAGATGTGGATATATAGTATTATAAAATTTAGTTCAGTTAGAATAATCACATTTAGCAATTTTCGCCAGTCGATTGAAATGCACTCGAAATCTTTTGTAGAGCGCTGTATATTACCTGAAGACTTCTGTACACACCACCTATTAAGCTAAAAGGCATCTTAAAACTCACTTGCAGCAATTGCCAAACGTAAACGACAATGTATCTTTTTTTCGTGGCCCTGTATATGAATTTATTTATATTCCACAAATTTCTATTAGTCTACTAAATATAGTTCAGCAGGAAAATGCGTAAACACAATTAAAAACTACCCTTAATCAATTAGTCTGTAGTACTTACGAATTTCTTTGTGTAGCCCTGTATATGGTCTATCGAGTTTATAAACACACACGTACAATGAAAAAAAAAAGTTAAAACAAAGTTGAAAACGCACTTATCACAAATAGACTGTAAATATCGCACATGTACTGTAATTAGTATCTTTTGTGTGTCCCTGTAATTTAACGCAATGCACACAACAGATCAATTTATAGAGCACCTCAGTGCATATAATTTGAAAATGCATATAATTTTCATTATGTTTGAAATAGTGAAATATCACTAAATGACACTGCAAACGATTTTTCCCCATATAACTATGTGTAAAAGAATTATTTTGTTTGACCCTGTAAATGAATAATAAATGCTTATGTACCCCATATTCTACAAAAATCATGTTTTAATGCGATTCATACTTATATATCAATTTCATTATGTTTTAAATGACGTAGCGTCATCCAAATGCACTTGAACCAATTATTCCCCATTGACTGTAATGTAACTTAATATTTTTGACTGTCCCTGTAAAAAAACTATAAGTGCTACACACTTTTGTTGAAATATAGAACAAGCTATAGTAAACGACAATAACATACAAAAATTTCAGGACAATCGAAGCATATTTACGGGAGTTAGAGCACGGACAGACAGTAGACGGCATACAAACCGAAATCATAAACACTTTTCAACTAGGTTGGAAAGTGTTAAAAAAATGAACCAATTGAAAATTTTGTATAAATAATAATCGAAATAAATTGTTTACGCTTTTTGATATTTTGTTGTTTTATATTTAGTGAAATTAAATACTTACTAGATGGAACCCGTCAAAACTTGACGGTACACAAAATTACTGTAACAATATCAGTAAAATAAGCTTATTTATTATTTAACAGGGGAAGAGTATGAAAAAGTGTTTCAAAAAATGTCTTTTAATAGTTTTTTTCCCCAGTGAAATATAATACTATTTTCGATGAAAACTCCAATGAAACAATACGTAAACAACTGTGTAATGCAAATCAGTTCGAAATTGCAGCTATATTCAGTACTGCAACAAAGAAAATTTCAATGACCTATGGTATCATACAAATATTATATTCCTACATATTCAGTAAATAAAATAACATATTAATTAGAACACACACCTCTCTCCCTGTGATAATGCAACCGAGTGAGCTCCTATGCGCAGGTAAATTGCAACTGTCCAAAGCCACTGTCGAAATTCGACGTTAAAAAAATTTAAATGTTAAAAAAGTCCTTCCGGCCTGTACCGGGAGGAAAAGGTAGCTTTCCTACATCTTCGTTTTAAATTTTCAGCTAATGTTACACGAAAACAGCAAGTTAAAATGCAAAGAAACTTTTACAAAAGATTCGTTAATACTGAATTTGAATAAGAAATTCGCCAAATTATTGAGCAATAGCCAAATTGGCTTCATTTAAGAAGACTTATTTTGGTCGCCAAATTTGGCGATATTTCGCCAAATGTCGCCGATTTTGCCAATTTTGTCGCCAATGTCGCCAATTTTGGCGCTAACGGATATGAATATATAGTTTTATGCGTATTATTGGGAAAATTATTACAACAATGAAAGAAAATAATTTGCGAGTAATCGCGTTAATGTGCTGTTTTGTTTCAAAATGTCAGCCACCCTAGAATTTCAAACTGCTCTATCTTAGCCATTTTTTAAGATAGAGGTAAACCAAAAAAAGCTGTGGAATCCTTGTATCAAGGCCTAACACGTAATTAAAAAATAAATTTGAATTTTTAACTTTTTTGTATAGTTATTTTAGATTTTAAGTTAATTTAAATCTTTAAGTGGCCGCCATCTTGAAGCAAGATGGCGGACCAAGCTGGCCAACGAACTCGGTCGAGACATTAGTGACCTTAATACACACAATTAGTTTCATCAAAATCGATTCATAAATACGGGCGTTATCGTATGACATAGGTCAGATATATATATATATATATATATATATATATATATATATATATATATATATATATATATATATATATGGATATATCTATATATATAAATCAACATTTGGACGGAGGGTGGTTTTGGGGTCTGGGGGTCATGATCGGTGAAAATATATCGAAATTTTCCGGAACTGCTTTCCTCCGAACGGCTGCAATAGGTAGCTTTATACTTTTTTGTATTGAAAGCTACCTAAAAAATTAAATGTCTTCTTTAATCATTATTTGTTTCAAATCCATATCTTGTAAATTGCATCCATTGTTTTAAGATAATCAATTTTTATGTAAAGATGGAGAAATTTTCGTTCAATAAAAATATACAATCTGCAGATGAGGCAGATTTTTAATGTTTTCAAGTGTAATTTATTTTTATTGTGACGAACAAAACCGCAAAGTTAGAGAAACGTTAATCATATTTTCAAACAAATTAAATACCTATGCCCTTCAATTTCATACGATTTATAAGAATTTTTGTACTTCTGAGTTACCCCGTCAACCATTTTCCATTAAAAAAAAGCTATCGCTATACTATAGGATTTAGCCAAAAATGCATGATCGTGGCATTACATTCAGTTGACGTCAAATGCGTTACATGTGCTTGTTATCACATCAAGTGATTTTTAATTCGACGTTTAATGTATTTTTAATTATGTGTTACTGATTTATTAGTTATTTCGGTACTTCTCCATTATCACGTCGACCACTTTTCATAACAAAAAACTATCGCCAAACTATAGGATTTAACGCCAAACTATAGGATTCGCCAAACTATAGGATTTAATTCTAATGGCAGCATTCTTCCATTTCTTCAGGCGCTACACTTTCGCGAATAATTTGGCGATTTTTTTTATTGAAAGTGGTCGACGGGATAATGGAGAGGTACCAGAATATTTTACTATTTGTTTTTCTTATTTTAAGAATTATATATTTTTAAGATTTGCTAATTCACTTATTTGTTTACTTTTTCAAACATTACATTAGCGAAGATTGTCAGTTCTGTTATTATTTTTAAACATCCTCTATTTATATAAAAACAGCAAGTGTTTTATGTGGTATTTCGAATAAACGCTGTAAAATTAAGATTATTAGATTTTATCCCACTTCAACTGTCATAACTGCTCATGAAGCAGTAATTTTTGGCGATTGTTCTGTTACCTGTACAATGTTTGGGTACTTTTATGTGAGTTGGGCGCCAGTGATAACTCGCCAAATCTTGTTGCAAATGGTTTTATTTGAATTGCAACCTTCTACGTGAGATTTTGTTATTTGTACTGATATGTTTGTGTTTACGTTATTATTATTATATTTTACTTACTTTCAAGTAAGTTTTTTAAGATATTATATTGGAATGTTAAAATATTGGCTAGTTGTTATTAGCTAATGTTAAAAGACTTGCGAAAAAAAAAATTGGCAAGATTTAAAAAAATTTGGCGATCGCCCGGCTAACATAAAGGTGCCAATGTTGTTTTTGGTATAGCCCGAACTCAGAAAAAATTTCTGACCGATCAAATAATTGTATTTTGTTAAACATTAAATTTTCTTATTTTTAATCTAAGAAAGAAACAATCATTGATTTTACTAATTATGCAATATGCGGTGCACCCAAACAATTTTGATTAAATCGATCCAGATTTAGCAGACTCACCGGGTTTTCTTTTTGGCGCCAAAATGGCGATTTTGGCTTTCTACGGCAACCTGGTGTTTTATAATAAAATTGCTTATGTGTGTAAATAAATAAAATGAAGTAACATAAAATAATTAATAAATACAATTAAATGCGTGTGTGTAATAAAAATAATGTGTGAAAATTGGGTTTTCTCGCCAAAATGGCGCAAAGAAAAATCACGCCAATCACGGTGCGTCTGCGACATCTGTTCCATTAAATCATGTAAGGGTTTTTGTATTTAATAAATAAACTTTATTAATGTTTAATTTTTTTGAGTAATTTAATAAATTTTAATATTTTTGTATTAGTTTTATTTTTTCAGCAAATATTAAAAGTAAATAGATTGTTGATATTCATATTTTTAGAGAATGATCAATCTTTGTTTACATTCCTACCTTGTCCAGCTAGCTTGAAGTTACGGTCAGAGTTACTACAATTTTGAAGTTATTTCAATTTTGGGCAGAGTTGCAGCGTTCTCTGGCAATCAACTTATTACGTCATACACAGGTGTAAAAGTTTAATTTAAAATTACTTTTGAACAAACGAATGTCCGATAACAAATCTGTGTCCAAATATCTTTCACTAAGAATGGTGAAATTTGATACTGTAGTTTGTTCTCACGGACTGTCGAAAAAAACCGCTTAGTGTTTTAAATATATTAGATTATTTCTCTTTTATCCTCGTAATCACGGAGTTCAGAGAATAAAATATGTGCCTCGCAACTGTGGAATTTATCCGATTGCCGACTTTATGACGTCATAAGCAGATGTAAAAGTTTATTTTAAAATTACAGCTAATTAATAAAATTTTCGAACAAACGAATGTACGATAACAAATCTGTGTCCAAATATCTTTCATTTAACAGAAAAATTATGTAATTTGATGCAGTAGTTTGTTCTCACGGATTGTCGAAAGAAAATGCTTAGCGTTTTAAATACATAGATTATTATTATTCTTTTTTTGATATTTAATGGCAACATTCTTCCGTTTGTTTATTGGGCGCTACAGTTTGGCGAATTATTTGAGGTACTTTTCGGTTAGCAGGGCGCCAATGAAGTATATATATATATATACAGAGTGTAACTGAAATGCTTCAACAAACTTTGAGGGATGATAGTACTCATGAAGACGAACAAAAAACGCAATGGAACATGGGGTCGCAAATGACGTTTAACCCCTTCAGGGGCAGTGGTATGTTTATGAAAGCGCTTAATTTTAATTCCAAAACGCCATAATGGCACCAGAATTTTGCTAAAATCTTTTCCATTTAATATGTATGTGAAATATAGTCTTTTTCTTATTTACAAACAAATTTTTTAATAAATGCCGGTGCCAGTCATTTATTTCAACATTTTAGTACTAAAAGTAGTTTGCCCCTAAAAGGCTTAAAGGATAAAAATAGAGAAAATGCGTCTGAAAATGGACTGGCACCGGAATTTACAAAAAAAATTGTTTGTAAATAAGAAAAAGGCTATATTTCACTATAAATATTAAATGGAAAAGATTTTAGCAAAATTCTGGTGCCATTGTGGCGTTTTGGAATTAAAATTAAGTAGATTTTTAGACATACCACTGTCCCTGAAAGGGTTAAATGTCATTTGCGACCCCGTGTTCTATTGCATTTTTTGTTCGTCTTCATGAGTACTATCATCCCTCAAAGTTTGTTGAAGCATTTCAGTTACACCCTGTATATATATATATATATATATATATATATATATACAAATATATATAATGTATATAGTTTTGTTTTTCCAGTATTGAATTTATGTGGTTTATAGATTTTGGTTGGCTTTTGTGATAATGATTCTTCAAGTAATTTTCCATTGGAGTTTGTTATTATGTGTGTATATATATATATATATATATATATATATATATATATATACTTTATTGGCGCCGGCTAACCGAAAAGTACCTAATTTGCATATAGTTTTTTTTTCTTAAACGGACGACGGGATAATGCACGAATTTCGACGGGATAATGAATATTTTTTATGGTACCAGAATATTTTTCTGTATTTTATAGTTATATTAAGAAATACATATTTTTATGATTTGCTGAATCACTTAGTTGTTTACTTTTTCATGCATTAAATTATTGAAGCTTGTTAGTTCTCTTATTCGTTTAAATGTACCCTACTTATATAAAAATAGCGTGTGTTCTCTGTGGTGTTTCGCATAAACGTTGTAAAATTCAGGTTATTAGATTTTATCCAACTTTGCTGTCATAACAGCTGATGAAGCAGCCATTTTCAGCAATTTATTTGTTACCTGTAACAAGAACGAAAAATCATGCGTCAAGCATAGATTATTTATCACTTTCCAACGCTTCTAAAATAATTTTACAAATCATTACCGTTTAATAAGCTGAAAGATGACATCTAAGTAAACAATTTGGAAAACGCATAACATATTTAAAAACGTAATTTCAGGAATTTTTAATATATACAATATTCGGAAAAATATCCGAATACTTTTATGTAGCCCTGTATATGATCTATAGATTTGTATATATACATAGGATGCTAAATTTTAGTTTAGTTAGGAAACGCGTAGCACAGTTTAAATTCTCCTTCTGGAGTTTCTGTCAATAAACGGAAATGTGTTCGCGAACTTTTGTGCTGCCCTGTATAGGATCTACAGAATTTATACACACCACGTAATAGACAAAAAGCTAGTTAAGATTAAAATCGCGTTCAGTAACTTAAAACGCACTTCCAGGAATTATTGTTAACAGACAGTAGAGAATTCTTTTGTGTGTCCCTGTAAATGAACGATGACTGCTATACACACACTATTCTGTAGTAAGCCTCTTGTAATGCACCTTAGTAATATATATAAACTTCAATGCGTTTAAAATAGTGGAACATTATTTAAATAAGCCGCAGACGATTTTTCTCCATAGACGTAATGTAACGGAATTATTTTGACTGTCCCTGTAAAGTAACTCTAAGTGCTATACACATACTATTCCTATTGAGCTTTCTTCTAATGCATCTTAGTGATCTATACACTGTAAAAAAAATCTGTAATTTTTACAGAAAAAAAACATTTTTTTAACAGAAAATAACTGTTTTTTAAAAAAAACAGTTTTTTTCTGTTAAAAAAATGGATTTTTTCTGTAAAAATTACAAAATCCATATTTTTTACAGAAAAAAACTGTTTAAAAGAAAAAAACAGTTTTTTTCTGTAAAAAATATGGATTTTGTAATTTTTACAGAAAAAATCCATATTTTTTAGAGGAAAAAAAATCTGTTTAAAAGAAAAAACAGTTTTTTTCTGTTTTTTTTTTACTTCCTAACCAAACTGTAACCGCCCTCTGATTTTCAATGTTTGTCTGTCAATGTCAGTTAAAAACCGTCAAAGACGATAAAATGGAAATTTTTTATAAAGTTACGATTTTTCATTATTTATAGGGTGAATGGGGGGGGGGAGGGGCGAGGAGGATCATAGACTAACAGAAAAACGTGAAATGAAATTCTGATTTTTTTTAGGGGGGGGGGTGCACAATTTTGACATTTTACTGACAGAAATTTTCTATGTTTTTTCTACAAGGGTGGGGTGGGGTGGGGGAAGCGAAGGCTTGTTGAAAAAACAATACCATCTATAAAATCTTTCAAATCGTTAAATTCACAGCCTCATATATATATAAATTATCTACTTTTTTTCAATAGTTAATTTTTATCAAGAATAGCCTTTTGGGGGGGGGACGTAAAGGGGCAAAAAAATTAAACAATTATACATAGAGCGATTATAAAGAGGTTGAAATAAAGAAGAACAAAGTGGAAAGCTTTCTCCGTTATCTGTAATTTTCTTCTTACTTGGCCTTTTCAGGATAGGGGGGGGGCAGAGTTGAGAGGGGGGTATAATTGAAATATATAAGACAAAATTCTGAAATTTTATCTTTATGAAATTTTATCTACGCACAATCATGATATTTGACAGGAGAAATTTTAATTTCTTCAAGAAAGGGAGCTTATAACGGGGGGGGGGCATAAAATAGTAATATAATGTATAGATATTTTCAATTCGCTACGTGGATTGCTTATACGTTATATATATATATATATACATATATGTATGTATTAACTTTTGCCAACATTGACCATTGAGAGAGGAGAGGGGGGGGGGGTGAAAGGAAAAAATTAAACTTTACATATAGATGTTTTAAAGAGGATGCAATAAAGAGAAACAAAGGAGAAAATGAAGTTATGATTTTTCATTTTCAAGCCTTTTTAGGGTAGGGGGAAGGGCAAAGCTGAAAGGATAACAGAAAAATAGGATAAAATATTGAGATTTGGTCTACAAACACTCAAAGATGAGATTTTACTGTAGTTTTTTTTTTTTTTTTTTAACGGTGTATTTCAGCAAATGACTGAATCTTCTTGCACGGACGGCGGGAGAGGGGCGCAGGGGTTTAAAAGGAAATAATATATATAAATTTATTTTCAACCGGCTACATGGGTAGCTTATATGATAACAAAGCTCTCTATATATTACTCTCTCCAAGAATGTCTATTAGAGAGGGGGGGGGGGGTTGGGACACAGTTAGGTAGTAACCAAAAATACGGATAAAATATTGAGATTTAGCCAACGAACACCCATTTACATTTTATTGACGTAAAATTTAAAAAAAAAAATGCTTTATTTCTTCAAAAGAGGTTGGGTTGACATGCAAGGGGGGGGGGTGGCAGGACTGGTTAAAAGGAAAATACAATCCATAGATTATTTATACTCGCTACATTAGATAACTTATATTTTAGCAAAGAAGCTCTTATATATATATATATTTAACTTTCACCAACAATTGTCTTTAGGGAAGAGGGGGGGGGGGGGATTCAAGATATATGTATATATATATATATATATATATATATATATAGATGTATGTATGTATGTATGTATGTACATATATTAATATATAATTACATAGAAATTTTAAAGGGGATGAAATAAAGACTACCAAAGCAGAAACTTTTAAAAACATAAGATTTTTCATTGTCTAGCCTAGTAGGAGGGAGGGGGGAAGCAGAAAAGAAAAATGTTATAAAATATCAACGAACACCCAGTTATGAAATTTTACTGGCAGAATTTTTTTTAAATGTTATATTTATTCAAAGGATGAGTCTTCCTGTAAGAAAGGGGAGGAACAAGGACTAAAGATAATATAATACATAGATTGCATATAAGGAAAAACCCTTACTGGAAAAAGGACAGATAATGAAAAAGCTAACTTTTCAAAATGTTCTCATCGGTTCGTCTTTATTTCATACCCTTTAAAATATCTGTATGTAATTTAATAAGTATTTTTTTCCTTGTGCCCCCCCCTCTCTCTCTCTCTCTCTCTCTCTCTCTCTCTCTCCCGCCACAAAAGCCATTCTTGATGAAAATAATAATTATATATTAAAACGAAAAGGTAATTCATAAGATAAATTTTTTTTGGTGCAAAAAAAGACATAAATGCACATGTGTAACATTACATCTAGGATGTATACAGTTTTAGAGTGGCTAGCACGGAGGAAGGTACGATTTCCCTCTGTGGTGGCTAGCAGGCAGTCAGAGGTTGGCTGAGCGGTCTAAGGCGTTCGTTTTAATCTGTGGTTCTCTGTTAAAAGCATGGGTTCGATACTCGCTTCGGGCAATCTAATTTTTTTTACTTTATTGGCGATAAGATAATTCATTTCAATAATGTCTTATTTTATTTCCGTAGGTATATAACTTGTAATTTCTTTTTTTATTAGAATGCTTTATAATTAAGTAAATTTTAACACCCAACAATATTTTTTAAACAATTTTATATTTAAATTCAAAGACTGTGCATGTAATTATTGATTAAATAAATTGAACTGATTTACAATTTTTGATATATTTGGTGTGACAATTATCAAGAAAAATATGTTATTTTTTTTATAAAAATAAATAAATAAAAGGAAAAATAAAAGGAGAGAAATATATTCATACAGGAAACCTAAAGGAAATTACCTTGATATCCATGATTTAATAATTAAATAATGTATGAAAATGTAAAATAAAATTCAAGTAATTAAAAAATATGTATTATAAATCATTAGCTGCAAACAACAAATTTTAAGTTCATGATTTTAGAGTAAGACTCATAAAAAAAAAAAATAATAATAGTAAAAAATAAATAAAAGTCACGTAATTTAAAAATATTCAGAAAATACTCAGTATTGTTATTATTATTTTTAAATATTGTGACTGTGGTAAGTAAAATTTAACACCCGACAATATTTTTTTAATTACTAATTTTATATTAAAAATATTTAAATTTAAAAAAAATTCCATGCGTTATCGATTAAATAAATTGACCTAAACTTTTATCTATATTTTGTCAGACCATTATCAAGAAGATATGTTTATATACTAAGAAAAGTAAGGGATTATTCTCCGTAAAAAAAAAAAAAAAAAGAAAGAAATGAAAAGAAAAAAGAAAGAAGAAAAACTATGGATATAAGAACTATAAAAGAAATCACCGTGATATACATGGTTTAACATATAAATAATGTTTTAGAGTCAGGCTAGTAAAAATAAAAGTAATGACAAATTTTAAAGGTCGTATAACTAAAAAAAAAAAAAAATACTAAATATTGAAATTTAAAAAAAAGAAAAAAAGAAAACATTGAGACTATTGCAAATAAAAATAAATGCCCTCAATGATTGCTCATTCAATTAATATTTTTAGTTAAATTCCTGTTAAAAAGCAAGCATAATAGGTTATAAATTACAAGCTTAAAATCCTTTCATTTCATTAGTTGAGCAGGTTGGACTGACAACGCTATCTATCGCTTTATATGTACATGAATTGCTTACACAGTATAACAATTTATCAAATTTTCGATACTTAATTAAGTTAAATGCAACTAATTAAAAATTAAAACATATTACTAATGGAATTTTCAAGTTGTTTACCTTCAAATTTGGACGGGTGCTATCTAGTAATAATAACAATAATAATAATAATAATAATAATAATAATAATAACAATAATATATTATGTAAGTAAAGTATTAAGAAAAGTATGTGATTATTTTTCGTAAAAAAGGAAAAATAAAAGGAGAGAAAACAGAAGGAAGGGAAAATATTCATACAGGAACTCTAAAGACCTTGATATACATGATTTAATAATTAAATAATGTATGAAAAATGAAATAAAATTCAAGTAATTAAAAATTATGTTTTATATATCTTGTTAGCTTCAAACAGAAAATTTTATATTCAAGGTTTTAGAACCAGACTGATATAAATAAATCAATAAAACAGTTTAAAAGGTCGCGTAATTTAAAAAAAGTCAGAAAATACCAAATATTTTATTTTTTTTAAATATTGGGACCGTGGAAAGTAAAATTAAAAGATTTTTCATGTGTTTATCGATTAAATAAATTTATTTAAACTTTTATCTATAATTTGTATTACCATTATCAAGAAGATATATTTATATACTAAGAAAAATATGTGATTATTTTTCGTAAAAAGAAAAAAAAAGAAAACAGAAAGGAAAAAATGTTAATATAAGAGCAATTTAAAAAAAATCACCTTAATCCATGGTTTAATATATAAATAATGTATAAAAATGTAAAATCAAAATCAAGTAATTAAGAAATATATATTATAAATCGTTAACGGCAAACAGCAAATTTTAAGTTTATGGTGTTCGACTCCCGTCAACTCCATTGCACACTCTTTGTGGAATTCCGGGCTGTAATTATTCTGTGCTTAATTTCCTTTTGCCTATCCGTCCTCATCTTGACGAAGATTTATAAGCGGATATTTGTATCAAGCAAACAAGCAGGACAACACTAGATACCGGGCTTGCTCATTCATTCTCATGACGTCACAAATAGTGGCTGACCGCGGCCTGTGATTGGTACAAAGCGACGCGCCCAGCGTTTTGTGCGAATCGCTGTATGTCTTTCGTCGCGTCTAGAACTCCTATAATAGAGGCTGACGCATCCTCGCAGATTTGGTACCCGAATTGCAGCCCAGTCGGAAAACCAAGCTAATCAGAACCGGCTCAGCCAGTCAGAACCGAGTCTTAGGCAACCCCAATTCCGGCTGCAGTAGATTGATGCTGAGCTGCGTACCAATAATGCGAAACAAAATGGATATGCGTCAGCTCCTATTATAGGACTCTTAGTCGCGGCCAGCCACCGTTTGTGACGTCATGATAATGAATGAACAGACCCGGAATCTAGTGTAGCCTTGACACAATTCTGATGTATATGTTCAATAAACAAACAAACAAATACCCCGTCAGCTCCACTGCACACACTCTCTGGAGCTCGCAGTTGTAATTCACTGGTGTTATAAATTTCTATGTGGCTATCTCGTCCTTGTATAGTGACGATGACTTGTAAGCGGCCACTTGATGTCAAGCACACAAGTCAGATGTATGTTCTCAATAAAACAAACAAACAAACTCGTTCAGACAAATATTGCTAAGTTCTGTAATATATAAGGAAAGGTCGAGGCTAACGAAAAAGACAGGCTACCGCGGTACATTCCACATATCGTTTTCTACAGACCGCTAGAGTGACGTGTTGCTCTTTTCGTACACCTGCATTGGTGCATTCGAGCATCACGTGATTCACGCGGTCTGTAAAAAAAGATACGCGTAAAGCACCGCGGTAGCCTTTCTTTTTCGTTAGCCTCGAGGAAAGGGCAGCTGACGTCACTGTTGGTTAAATTACTGTTGGTTCGCAAGAAAAACCTGTTCGCTCTTTAAGACTCCTACTGTACACATGAGATGGGGCGTTTTGATTGGTCTACGTTAAACTGGTCTATGATATGATTGGCCTATGTCCCTTTAACGATTCCTGCAATGATCGCTACTACAAAAATGTAGTGGTAGATTGGTTGATGGAACTGTTTGTTTGTAAACATGCCCTTTCCTTATAGAGAATTGCAATCTGCTGATCATCTTATCATCCGCCAATCATAACAGCCTGCTTGACCTCCAGTTACGTCCACAATTATCTCAGCTACCAATCACATCTATCCTCCAACGGTTGTTTGTCCTCAAACAGATCATTTCTGACGTCAACTACCCTATATTCAATCTACAAGAGTTAATATTCTTAGCTAAAATCTTTGAAGTGGGCAACCAGGACCTCACCATACATTTACGAGAGTTATGAAAACTTCTTAAGTCGAGAATTTTCAGTCAAAACGTTCACGCTACACTCCTTCAGCTCATAGCTAATTATTTTAAATACGGTCTGGACGAAATATTGCGGATTTTTGGAATTTATGGATGCAGAAACACTTTTCTCTATTTCAGAAGCTAGATTGGCCAATCAAAAGCTTGCATTTATGCAAAATTTTTGCATTTTCAGCAAAATTTGCAGAATATAAGTACCTGTTGGTTAAACTAATTTCAAAAATAGTAAAATATCTCTCTGGATACCTACTTAAGTCTTCAATAAAGTAGTCCAGCTACAGAGTCTAGAATAAATAGTGTAGAAACAGGGCTACACTAGAAAACGGGCTTGCTCATTCATTATCATGACGTCACAAATGGTGGCTGTCCGCGACAGAAAACATACAGCGATTGGCACAAAATGATGGGCGCGCCACTTTGTACCAGCGGCTGGTCCGCGACCTTCGTTATACATGGCCGATGCATGACGTTTAAAACGTCACAATGTAGTGGATCATTTTTACACGGTGATTGGTGCAAAAGGAAGGGCGCGCCACTTTGCACCAATCACTGTGTAAAAATGATCCACTCCATGTGACGTTTTAAACGTCATGCACCGGCCCTGTATAACGTAGGTCGCGGCTGGTCACGGCCAGCCACTATTTGTGACGTCATGAGAATGAATGGGCAAGCCCGGTATCTAGTGTTGCTCTGATAGCCGGTTTCCACACTGTGTATAGACGCTTTCACGAGGCTAACGAAAAAAAAGGCTACCACGGTGCTTTACGCGTATCTTTTTTTACAGACCACGGGAGTCACGTGATGCTCGATTGCACCAATGCAAGTGTACGAAAAGAGCATTACGTCACTCAAGCGGTCTGTAAAAAAAGATAAGTGGAATGCACCGCGGTAGCCTGTCTTTTTCGTTAGCCTCGACGCTTTCAGGCGTGACGTCAGTACTGACGTTTTACTTGGAAACTGACTCCAAACAAACGGTTGCTATGTTGTATTTTCTATTATGTTTGTACAATATAGCTAAATCTTATAGCTATAGTTCACGGCAAGCTGTTTTAATACATTATATGCTGTAGTAACATTTTCTACTATTTATTATTAAGAAATGAAGCATAGCAACCTTTTGTTTGGAGTCAGTATCCAAACAAAACGTCATGACTGACGTCACACTGAAAGCGTCCGAGGCTAACGAAAAAGACAGGCTACCGCAACACATTCCGCTTATCTTTTTTTACAGACCACTAGAGTGACGTGTTGCTCTTTTCGTACACCTGCATTGGTGCATTCGATCATCACGTGACTCCGGTGGTCTGTAAAAAAGATACGCTGAAAGCACCGCGGTATCCTTTCTTTTTCTTTAGCCTCGGAAAGCGTCTATTCTGGGCGCTGTAGTACAGGATCAGGTTCTAAAACAGACAAAGATTATTGATAGATACGGCATGATTCTGAAAACTTTTCAATGCGTTTCTGTCATTAAGTAAATAATGCTTTTGTCGAACACTAAAATTTAAAATGTCACAGAACAGAGTAGTGTTCTGTTGAATGCCTCTTGAGTGGTAACATACACACAAGATGCATACCCTAGTTTTTGTCCAATCTATCAGAACCAAGATTCCAGAACTTGGCAATAGTAGCTTAAAATGAGTATAGATTTGGTTAGACAGAAGAGAGAAGTCAACAAGCAGTAGTTTGACAACGATGGCAGTCTCGCGAAGATGCTTGCAATTCATTTTTGTTCAAAATTGTCTCGACCAATCCAATTTTTTGCTCGTGGCGACATACGTTTTGTCCAAACTATGACAAACCATATTCCAGAATTTGGCGATTGCGCCTACACAAGTGAGACTAGGGTGCCTGTATATGAAAGTGGCGACATACGCGATATAAAATGTTATTGTTTAAGACGATTTTATACAAAAACGAATCGCAAAGCATCTTGGTGAGATTGCCATTATCGCCAAGCTAATGTTTGTTAACATATTACTCGTCTAATCGATCTCGTCCAGGCGAGTATCGCCAAGTTCTGGTTTGCCATAGTTTTGACCAGGGCTACACTAGAAACTGGGCTTGCTCATTCATTCTCATGACATCACAAATGGTAGCTGTCCGCGACAGAAAACATACAACGATTGGAACAAAATGATGGGCACGCCACTTTGTACCAATGACTGGTTGCGGCCAGCCACTATTTGTGATGTCATGAGAATGAATGAGCAAGCCCGGTATTTAGTGTTGCCCTGTTTGGACTGTAACTTCGATCTGAACATTCTGCCTGTGCGTATGTCGCCGCTCTCATATAGACACTCTACACGAGAAAAGTCAACAAAAATTACTTTGCGTTTTGCGATAATGTTAGGCTCACCAAGATCCTTTGAGGTGCATTTTTTTAAAATCGTCCATAAAACATATATAACGCACGTTCTCAATAACAAACACATTTATTTACCGAACACTTTTTCAAACTACGTCAATTGTTCATCTGTATGCTTTAAAACCTTATTTCTCTTGGCCAATCAAATTACATTTCTCTGGTGTAACCACACTTATACCGCGACCTACGTTATACACGGCCGGTGCATGACGTTTAAAGCGTCACATGTAGTGGATCATTTTTGCACGGCGATTGGTGCAAAGCGGCGCCCCCCCCTCCCGTTTTGCACCAATCGCCGTATAAAAATTATCCACTCCATGTGACGTTTTAAACGTCATGCACCAGCTGTGTATAACGTAGGTCGCGCTCATACAGAGGTAGTGTGCCTCTATATGACAGTTGCGACATATCAAAGGGCACAAGCTCAAACCGATGGTTTTGTCTAAACCATGGCAAACCTACATTCCACAACTTTGTGATAATCGCCTGAACGTGTTCGATTAGATAAGTGAAATAAGTTTACAAACATTAATTTTGAAATATTGGCAGTTTCGCCAAGATGCTTATCGATTCGTTTTTGTCCAAAATCGCCTTATTCAATCAAATTTTATTGCCTGTATGTCACTATTCTGATATAGAAACTTTATGTTAATGTTACTGATCAAATGAATTAGGGATGAATTCAGGAAGGACATTTGACACGGAGCATCATAAAACATAAAATAACTGAAAACTTGTTGTTGTTGAAATGACCCAAAGGGCCCAGTTTTGCAGCTTTCTATTTCTATATAGCTGTCATAATCCACTACGCTAATTCCATAATCCTGACACCTAAATCTCCTAATTTTGAACCAATTCCAGATGAGAGATTTGCATCTGGATTGGCACCCCCAGAGGTAGCGCTTATATAGAACTTGGAGGACTTTGGAGCCACGAACAGATTTAACGTGCACCAGCTCCCATTAACGTACACGGTCCCACAGCAGTGACAGACGAGAGAGAGGATAGACGATGCACCCTCCCAAGCACTGACCTTGGTCGATGCTGCTTGGCTTTCGGCGATCTTACGAGAGCCGAGCTTTTACCGTCCGCGCCACTGCGGGACAACTGAAAACTTAAAAACTTTTTTAAATCATGTAAACAGCTCTTTCTTCTTGAGAATTTCTTAAATTTGTTTATTCCTCGAAAAGTTTCCAAATTTGCCACTTTTTTCTCCGAATTTTCCGGGGTTTTTTTTTTCGAATTTTCCAAAATTCTCAGGTATTTTGCGATTTTACTTCAGATGATTTAGCTCTCAGCGCAGACAATGAAATTTGAAAACGAAAGATCAGCCAATATAAGACTATTTCGAAGAGAAGTACTGTACTTATGATTTCTAAGGATTTTTTTCATAATGTAGCACAACCTACAGAAATATGCAATTACTTATGGCATTTAAACCTGTCAAAAAATTTATATATTAACGGTGTGGCGATTCGATCCCAGTTTTGGTTTTAAAGAAGAAACTGAAACCATTAAGCAATTTGCCCCATTTTTGCATTTAAGAATTTGGTCAACGTATGGTCAGTTAGTTCTGCCTAGGAGTACAGAATAGGGTAAAAGAAAAGGGCAGACAAACACTTACGTCAACCAATTTATTATTATATTTTTGCCTTAGCGATCATTGCAAGAATCGTCATTGCGACGTAGACTACTAATATCATGGATCATATATAGTAGCCTTAACAGACTTGTTAAACGTTAACCTATCAGATCTCCCGGACACATGTGTACAGTAGGAGCCATAAAGACGGACATATATTTCTTACTAGCCAACAGTAATTTATCCACCACGCCCTGAGTACTAGGCCTGTGCGTTCACACAAAAAGCCGTTTTTAGAAAACATTAGCTTGACCCACAGTGACCCATAAATGACCTACTAATCGAACTTTTTCGAGCATGTGACCTAGCTCAATGATTTTCTCGTGCCCCAAAACCGTAGGATACAAAATTTAGTTCAAATCTTCTGAGCCGTTTTTAAGATAAAAATTAGCTTGACCCACAGTGACCCAAAATGACCCACTAATCGAAATTTCTCGAACATGTGACCTACCCAATAGTCTTCTCGTTCCCTAAAACCGTAGGATACTAAATTTAGTTCAAAGCCTCTGAGCCTTTTTAAGATAGAAATAGCTTGACCCATAATGCCCATGACCAAAGTGACCCACTAATCAAATTTTCTCGAATACGTGACCTACCCCAACAGTCTTCTCGTGCCCGAAAACCTTAGGAGGCAAAATTTAGTCTAAATAGTCTGAGCCGATTTTTAGATAAAATTAGCTTGATCCACAGTGACCCAAAAATGACCCACTAATCAAATTTTCTGGGACATGTAACCTAGCACAGTGATTTTCTCGTTCCAGAAACTCGTAGGATACAAAATTTAATCAAAATCGTTAGTGCCGTTTATTAGATAAAATTAACTTGACCCGCGTTGACCCAAAAATGACCCACTAATCGAAAGTTTTCGAACGTATGGCCCAGCCCAATAGTCTCCTCGTGCCCGAAAACGGTAGGATATAAAATTTCGTCAACATCGTTTGAACCGTTTTTTAGATGCAATTAGCTTGACCCTGGCCCATGGTGATCCAAAATGGACCCACTAATCAAATTTTCACGAACATGTGACCTAGTCCAATGATTTTCTGGTGCCCCAAAACGGTAGGATGCAAAATTTCGTCAAAATCGTTAGAGCCGTTTTTAAGATAAAATTTGCATATATATATATATATATATATATATATATAACCGCACACACACAAGATTTGATTAATATAGGATTTATATTTTGATAATTCTATATTATTTATATATGGGTCCAATAGACTCAAACAATAATTCTTGGATATTTTATTTGATGGTCTGATGGTTAATATCTTATATTCAACATGTGAATATAGTATTATTATTATTAA
Source organism: Maratus michaelseni (assembly GCA_963931845.1). Classification (NCBI taxonomy): domain Eukaryota; kingdom Metazoa; phylum Arthropoda; class Arachnida; order Araneae; family Salticidae; genus Maratus; species Maratus michaelseni. The sequence continues at coordinate 427,334,853 of OZ007592.1, forward strand.
TACATTCCATTCCCAATATTAAAATAATCTTAATACAATGCATTTAATGTAATTCAAAAACGAAAACTGCCCCATTTGATTTCAAAAGCATTATGCTTTTAAAGAATTCACTTATTTTTTATTCTACTAGTACTTTAATGATAAAAAATATGCACAATAGATCTGAAAAATATAAGGAACATTCTTTTAATTTCAGATTGATTTTGTGTTGATTATCGAATTTATTATAAATATGTATAATGTTAAAATAAATTAGGTTATAACTGATGTCGATATAAATTACGAAAACTTCAAGTGTTTAAATTTATATTTGGCGAAAAATTGTATAAATTAAATTATCTAGCTTAAATGTTTTTACTTAACGATCTCAAATGTTAATTTTTACTATTTAAAAAAATTTATACTTAAATTTTACAAATAATGCTTACAAGTAGGTCTTTTTATCAAATTTTCCATTATTTATTAATTAAATAATGATAAAATATGCTTTTGTTTATTATTATGTTTTCTGAGCTTGTAAATCATGGAGATAGAAATAAGAAGGAGAACAGTGAAGATAGGGTTTCAAGATCACAACATGGACCGGGAATTAGTATCCAGTTTGTGGCTCTGGGGCTCCCAAAGGCCGGTCATGTGACCTGTCAAACATGACAAATTGTCGTCTGCTCTTCCTGCATTTTGGTTTCGAGCATGATAAAGAGATAGAGGGCGCTACACTTCCTAAAGGCCCAAAAGATCAGAAACGTCGCCATACTAGGTACCGCTTTTAGTTCCGTAAGTAGAAACATCTTTGTTCTCCTTCCCTCTATCTCCCTGTTGTAAATAAATCTTCTGTGACTACGAGAATCTTACCCATAATCCTTTGCTGTGCTGTGCGAGCTACTTTATGAAATGCGAATTGGCAACAATCAATCTTGTTTATGTTTAAGAAGAGGAAGTCAGCGTGGGACGCGGGATGCCTATTGTCTCAACGTGCTAATGATTTTAACAGGTAAGCTTAAATTCATCGTTTTTAAAAGTAATTAAATGCTAAGATATATGTAGAATATATAATAGCGTTTATTTATAATGTTTCTTTTAGTATACAGTGACGTCTCGCTTATACGCGATACACAACTATTATTTTTCGTTACCAGTTTTTTTAAAAGTAAATTTCGCCTTATTTATTTAATCGCATAATTTATAAATTGAATAATGAATTAAACTGAATATAAACTAAATAAAGTAATTACCGAACATCGCTTTGAAGTGAGAGGTTACTGTAATAAATATATATATCATATTCATTCTGGCAGTCATAATCAGGTCTTTACAACAAATTTCATGAAGCCTGGTAGTCAACAACAAATATTTATACCTCCCCCCTCCTCCTCCGTCATTGATTTTCAAAAAGTTTATTATGAATTAATTGGAAAAAATAATAAGTGTACTTTAAAGTTATTAGTTATATAGTTTAGAATAGTATATACTTTAGAAAGTTAATATATACTAAGTTTTCTAATAAAACTTATCAAAATTATATATCTCTGCAAAAAAAAAGAAATACTGTAAAGGCTGAATTAACAGACATGTTCGAAAAATGCTGAATGCTTCTAATATCCAGATATTTGAATGCTACAAAATTTCTGTATGGTGAGGGGGGGGGGGGGGCATAGAAGATATGTTGAAGGAGGAAAACAATTTTTTGCCAATTTTCCTTTCAAATTCAGTCAAATAATTCTGATTTTATTTTAAAATTTGCATTCGGTGAACTTATTTCTTCCAAATTAAAAATAAAATTTGAAAATGTTTTTTGTTTGAATATGATTTTTCTTAATATTTTGTAACATCTGTAATGAGATATCTTATGAGAATTTTAATTTAACATTGTGACTAAGATGAATAACAGATGCTGCTCTTCATAGAAATAGTAGGGAAATTCTCAAATCCAAAGTAGCTACTTTGACACATTTCTGAATTCCTTTTTGTTTGAAAACTCATGAAATTGACAGGTGTTCTTATTCTATGTAGTCAAATGGTTTGTTCCATATTTTGGTAAAGCAGAAGATCTTTCCAAATATGCTGTCAAAGTTAGTGATTTGAACCGATTTCTAAATGCGACAGTGCGGGAAAAGTGAAAAACCTGTCATCACGTGATATCAATCGCTTATAACCAGAGTTGTATAATATAGACGCACGGCATGCACGGGAAATTTTCTGCAAAATTCGGAATTTTGCAGAAAAATTTTTTAGAAAAAAGTTTTTTAATACCAAAAAATTTAAAATATTTCCCAATTTTATGTAAGATTTATTTACTGTTTGCGCACAATTCAAAATTTAAAGATGCAAAACATTGTGACATTACAGACGCTTGCAAAGAGGTCAAATTATTAAGGATTGGGTTGTTTCTAAATGCATTGACAAAATAATTGATAAAAATTCAGCTCTTCCTATCCTTGATTTTTAGCTTTATTATTATTTTTAACCAAAATAATTATTCTTTAATTAATATTAATTAATTTTGGCTTAGATGCTTTACACTCACGCTAAAAAAAAAAAAAAAAAATTATCGGTTAAAAAAAAGAAAAAAGTCGCCAAATTTAGGGGATTTTTTTCTTTAATGGCAACCTAGCCATTGTATTAAGTTATTCGTTTGGCGCAGTCTTGGAAATCGCGCCAAACAAACAGTCGCCAATCTTTTGTTTACATTTTAGCGTGATAGTAACACATCTGTTCCCAGGTCAAGCCTATAGGTGCAGATTCCCAAAATTTGGAAGGAGTCAGTGGCTCCTAAACCCAAAAAATCCAGTGGCCACAGTTAAAAACAAACGCATAAAAACAATAGTGTTTATATGGGGTAAAAAACTTAAAAAAAAAAAAAACCTTTAGGAATTCAAAGAGTAAAGTAATTTATTTAATATAAACACATGTACAACAAAATTTGAATATTAATTAAATCTTAAATCATGTACATTCAGAAGATAAAGTTGGGCAAGATACGGTTTAAAAAAAAAATGTGTATAAGCTAAGCAATCATGATAGCGGGGAATATCAGAAAAATATTTCTTATTTTGATAGATTATGCCAGACAAAAGTACATATGAAAGAAAATCTGAATTTGCGAGATTATTTTGCAGTATAAAAATCAAAACACACTTCAAACATTTGTTTATATATATTATATATATATTTAAATCACAGTCTATGTAAAATTATCAGATTCAGATTGTTACGAATAACATTGCTATTCGAATATATTTAATAGTTTGCTGTGTTAAACAGATCATTCTGAAATGTTATTAAAAGATAATAATAATGCAGAGTTCCCTTAGGTTTAAAAAAAGGCAGGGTGCTGCTGGTGAGAAAAGGGCGCTTTTTTAATTCTTAAGAGCACTTTTTTAATTCTTAAGAGCACTTTTTTAATTCTTAAGGGTACTGTTTGGGTTTTTTAGGGCACTTTTCAAATTCTTAAGGGCACTTTTTTAATTGTTAAAGGTATTCTTTTGGTTTTTAAAGCCACTTTTGATATTCCAAAGTCAAAACACTCTTTTTAAGACAACATTGAGTAAGTTTTTACTGTGAAAGCAAATTTTTTAATGTAAAAAGGAGAAAGTGCACTTTTTTTTACTGAGGACAAGAAGGGTGCTAATTATTTTACTGGAGGGGGCAAGAAGGGTGCTAATTCTTTTTATGAGGGGTAAGAAGGGTGCTATTTTGTAAACCAAAGGGCAGGCAGGGTGCAGCACCCTTCTGAAACTGTCTGGGGGAAACTCTGATAATGTTTATGTGTTTTGGTCTTAAACTTAAAAAAAATATTAACATTTCACGATGGGGACTGGGAATACCAGAAATTGATTACTTTTAAATCACATGGCACCTTAAACGTCGAAAGTTAGTGACCACAACAAAAAAATTAGTTGCCATGTGGTGACTGGTGACCGCGAATCTGCACCTATAGCCAAGCCTGGAAGTGTCATGCTTTTGAGTTTAAAAATGTATCAGAAAGTTTCGCATTATTGAGCAGGGAATATATATTTTTTTTAGAACTGAACTGTCTTAAAGGTACAAGAGCAGAGGAAGATCACTGCTTGCCACACATGAGTATTGTGGGAGAGAAAAAATATTTTTGTGTTCATTTGTTAGGTCATTTCTTGTAAAAAAAAGAAAAACAGCCAGACTAAATAACTTGGTTGTCAATAGCAATTTGGTGATCGCATTTGTCAAGCCTTAGTCATAACATATACAGCCAAAAAAAACCCAGTACTTTTTGGTTAGCCGGGCGCCAGTGATTTATATACATGTATATATACATATATAATATATATATATATATATATATATATATATATATAGATACAAAAATATCTACATACACATATATATACATACATATATATACATACATATATGTACATGCATTTATGTATGAATATACTATACATATATATGTGTATACATATATATTTATATATGTACATATATCAATGGTGCCCGGCTAACCGAAAAGTACCAAAAAAACTACCATCGTAAATATATTTTATAGCTAAAAGACATCAGTCATTAATTTGTATTATTTTAACTTTCTTTTATATTATTTATCATAATGATGATATGTATTTACTAAACTATTGAATAATTAACTAAATTATTGAAAATATTAAATTATTGTTTTGAATCCGATTGGCAATGATAAACATGATTGGTGATCTATATTCCTGTCACAGATATTACTCAAGTACCCTTTTAACTTTTGAAAAAGGCAACATCTAACTTGTAATGATCCAAGTTACGTAAAAATTTATTTATAGTTTGATAATACAGGAAATCCAGTATTCAAAATTAGTAGTTGTTAGTCATCCTTGTCAAATGCAACTTAAATTATTGCTTTTGACGACTACAAAATTATTATCAGGCATCAAATTTTTTAACACTTATTTTTGTTTAACTTAGCCGATCACCCATTTTTTAAAAATTTGTTCTCGCACCAAAGACAAACTCTCATTTGAGACAATTTGGCAGCAAATTTTAGCAGAGTGTTCAAATTCAAATGAACATATTAATTTATGTAAACTTTTAAACTTTATGTTTATATTGATCCTGCCATTTAGCACTACTCAATGTGAAAAGGAATTCAGTCAGTTAAATTTAATAAAAATTGATACACATAACCATTTATCCACTGATACTGTTAAATGATTTATTAATGGTGAAACTGTATGGACTTAATTTAGCAGATTTTTGTCCAGATAGAGCCATAAATCCCTGGTGAAATGATGTCGTTGAAGGATGGATTAGACGTCCTGATTTAAAAATAATTCTTTTGAATGATTATTGTTTGATTTGTAAATAAAAAATAGTTGCCTGCATCTAATAAACTTCTTTTTAGCATCTAACTTTATTTAAATTAGTGTCCATTGGTTGTTTCATCTTTGCAATCTATTTGCAGTCAAACATTGTTTTGCATGCCATGAAATCGCTTTAATATGAATTTTCGCTTTAACACAATTAATAATGCAGTCCCAACAGATAAGTTGATACCTTGGTACTATTATTTTAACGGTTAACCAAAAAAAATAATGATATTAATAATAATAAATAAATGTTGTCCTTTAGATTTCATTTTAACAATATTAATCTGTAATTACATTATGTTATTGTTCGAACAGCTTTGGGATTAGCCTGCTGTCCGCCATCTTGTTTTTTAAATCAAAACATATTTATTTTGTTTCTCATTTCCAAAATAATTTTCATCCATATTTACTTATTATAAACACGTTATTTAATTTTATTGACTAATTTATTTATATTTAATAATAAAAGTTAAAATGTTTTGATTTAACTTTATTATGTCAGAAACAAAACAAATGTTTTGATTTATTGCCTGCGGTCAGCCATCTCATTTTTAAAATCAATGTTTTGATTTAACTTGATTATGTCAGAAACAAAACAAATGTTTTGATTTATTGCCTGCAGTCAGCCATCTCATTTTTAAAATAAAAACATTTTAACCTTTATTATTAAATATAAATAAATTAGTCAATAAAATTAAATGTGTTTATAATAAGTAAATATGGATGAAAATTATTTTAGAAATGAGAAGCAAAACATTTACTCAAACAAACAAGATGGCGGACAGCAGGCTAATCCTAAAGCTGTTCCACGTTATTACGTTATTATTATTATTAATATTATTATTTTACTTCAATTTAAGTGTAATTATCAACAATAGATAAAATTTTGTTTCTGACATCTGAGGAAGTTATCCAGGTTTCATTTTGTTTTAAATGATTAACTGCATTTTTCTATTAATTTCTAAATAAAGTAGAATTAAGAATTCTTTGTCAATTTTACAGTTGCTTCAATTATTATAATCTTGTAGACTAAGAGCTTCAATAATTTTAAATAAAAGCTAAATATTTATGCTTTTCCATAAAGTAGCATATAATGTTACGGTTATGTTAAAAATAAATTTTAGAAATTTTACTGTGGTGTAAAGAAAGGTGAAAATAAAGAATTTTGCTTAGTAGCCACTGGCCGGTACGTTAAATTTTTTTAGTAGCCAGTTAGTCGCGAGTGAGAATAATTTCTTTAGTAGCCAGTAAGTACATTTATGTCATTGCATAATTAATTAAAAAAATATATAATTAGTTTACAGTGAAGTAATTTATGTACTAAATAAAAATATTTTAATTTATATTGCTTTGAATAAACTTGAGATACTAATTTCCAATCTATTTTAAATTTTAAAGTTAACAGCAAAGTTATACAAACATGCCTACGTAGCTAAATACATAAGTCTCATTAAGCTTAGGTACTTGTGTGGCTAACTACATAAGTACCTTTAAAAAAAAAAAAATTGTTTAGAATTAAGATCTGACAATAATAAAATAAGTATGTTTATATTAAGGATGCACAACCCGTGGCCGGCAGGCGAAAAGTGGCCCGCAGTGAACCTAAATGCCGACATCTCCAGAAATTGCAATTTTCACCAATTTGTCACGAAAAAAAAATTGCAAATTTTGTCCATAGGTTGCATAAAAACATCGTCAGTCATTTTTGTGAGTGGCCCTCCCCATATAAAAGTTATGCACCCCTAGTTTATGCACTAAATAATAACCCACAACATGATATATATTACACATGCACAACCTGTGGCCCGCGGACCAAAAGTGGCCAACATCTTCAGAAATTGCATATTTCGTCAATTAGTCCGGGAAAATTGCAAACTTCGTCATTCGGGAGTGTAAAAATGATGAATATTTGTCATTCGGGACCGTAAAAATCAAGAATTTCGGTGATCGGGTGTGAAAAAATAATGAATTTCGTCGATCGAACGTGGAAAAATCCTGAATTTCGTTGATCGGACGCGGAAAAATCATAAATTTTATCGATCGGATGCAGAAAAATCTTAAATTTTAGCAATCAGACGTGGACAAAACAAATTTCTGCAATCAGACGAGGAAAAATCATGAATTTCATCGAACAGGAGTGAAAAAAAATCATAAATTTCGGCGATCAGGCGTGGAAAAATCACAAATTTTGTCGAACGGGCACGGAAAAATCGCGAATTTTGTCGAGCAAGCACGGAAAAATCACGAATTTTACAAAAAAAAAAAAAAAAATATTGGAAAATCTTGCATTTGGCCGGTTTGTTCCATATTTTTAATCGCCAGTTTTTCAAGTTTAATCGACGAGTGGCGACTGGCGAGTGCTTATTTTCACCTTTACTGTGGTGTCTAAGATATTTATTTACAGCAGGTGTCATTTGACGCCTATCTTTCATTTTCAAATTTCTATCACTGGAAACCACATCACAGTCCACTTATTCTATCAAAAATACAGAGTGTCTCACTTCTAGCTGAACCCGAATTTTCATTCACAGCTTTAATTGTAATCAAGATATTTTAGCGATATTTGTGTCGTATTAACTTAGCTTTGTATGAAATGTGGGCTATGGTGGAAATTTGTTTTTGCCTGAATTAACATATTAAAAAAATTCTTTTTTTGCGATTACATCAACATTTCTTTTCAGTACAAATTTATAAACGTTTGTTTCTTTCAGTGAATTTTATAAGATGCTGCAACAAAAAGATGACACGTGAATCTAATTTTGCTATATATATTATTGAAAAAATAACTGAATATAAATATGACCATTATAAAACCATTTCCATCGAACAAGAACATACAAAAGCAAAATTTTCTTGTTAAACTATTAATATGTTTTTATCAACTGGGATTATTACAGGTTAACTGTTGAATTTTTGAAAAGTTTAAAAGATACTTATGTAATACTCATGTCAGGAATATAGCTCACCAATCATGTTTATCATTGTCGATAGCCAATCCAGCTCAAAACAGTAATTTAATATAGTACATTTATTAAATACATAACATTTAAAATGGTAAATATAATATAAAAGCATGTATTAAACACATAACATCAGATTGCCAGCTTTTAGCTATAAAAGATAGTTACAATATTTTTGATTATATGTTATGTTATACCCATCTGAATGAATGATATATATACTAATTGTATACTTATATAATGAATATAATATACATATCTATATTAGGGATTCACCGAATAGTGATTTTTGCTGAATACCGAATAATCGACTAGCCAAATAGTAAACAGTGAAGCCGAATACCGAATATTCGACTGGCCGAATATTTTTACATTTCAGAATATAAAAGTTAAATTATAAAACAATTTTACATAATATTTAACATAAATACTACCATTTTATGAACTAGACGTTTTTACTAGAAACATTTACATTTACACAAAAATAATCTGTGCTTTGAGTTATAATTTAAAAAGAGTATTGTCTTAAAGCTTTTTTAATTAATAAAGCTTTAAACTTCGTGGTTTCTTCTGTGAATTAAAATAAATTTATAAAATGTTCTTATATTCTTAAAAAAATACTCTCAAGTAATTAAAAAAAAATTGAATGAATTATAAGAAACATTTTACAGTGATATAGTGTTTATTTGTCAGGAAAGGACTAAAGTAACATATTAAAATTATGGCAAATCAGCAAGAATAATTTCCCTTTTGATTTGGCAAGGAAGTTTTTAAATGAACCAGAGAGCAGGTGTCTGGAATGGGCGATCATATTGAGAGGTTGTAAACAGGGTGTTCATACATCTTGGAACAAACTTTCTGCATAGATAATGTGGTCAAGGCAATCATTGTTTGAGCGAGAAACATTATCGCAATCCACTTATTCCATCAAAAATAAATACATTCAATCAAAAACACAGAGTGTGTCACCGTAAGCTGAAACTGAATTTTTGTTCTGTAGGCTGTACTCTGAAGAAAGGAATATCTAGCTCAGTGTTGTTTAAATATGAATGGCAGCAATTTCCAGTACTTCTCAGGATTCACAGAAATCAAAGTAACTATATGTTGAAAATATAGCTTTTACAATATCTTCAATATTATTAAAATAACAAACGAAAATTCAAATTTGTCCTGGAGTGAGATGCGCTTTTTTTTTGAATGAATAAGTGTGTTGCGATCCTGGTTTCCTGAACAAAAATTGTCTGTCTTCGTCTTGATGTCTATTATCACGTATGAAGTTTTTTTCCATTTTATTTAGAAACATAATGTTTGCGAAAAAGCAAGAAACAGCTTATTTACTAGACAGGTTTTTAGGAACTTTCATTTATTTGTACATCATTAGTTCCTATGAAGATTATCATTAATGGTTAATTTTCTTAGGTGACTGTTTTCAAACAGCGAATAAATAATGTAAAAGCATGCTCTTTCATTTAAATAATCTATTTTCCATTCCCTTAAAACTATTTAAAATTTCAGGTATAGAAAATTGATGACATTAATCGCAAATTCTCAAAGGCATCAACACCAATAAATTTTTCCAATAAGCCACGGAAGGTTGAGTTAAATTCAGAAAATATGAAAAGAAAATTAATACAAGCCAATCCTTTATAAATACAGGTTCTAATTGATTTTTGGAAGGCTTTTTCCCTTCTAATTCAGCGATTAAAATAACCATTTTTCAGTTGCTTTTATTCTTGGTAAAAGACGGTGGTGGTGGGTTTGTGAATGCAGACAATAACTGAGATATTTGGGAGTGTGGGGGGGGGGGGGTAATCTAATAATACTTAAAATAGTAGAAATATTTGTGAAAACTGAATATCAGATGCTATTTTTTGATATTATTGAGAAGGCTATTTTCTTTTCTTTCTAAATCTAAATGCATTTTGAGGAAAAATGCTAGAGTGTAGAAATGTAACAATCATAATATGTAAATTTGTATATTTTAATAATATTTACTGTCATAGATTAATTTGTACATTTTTTTTTTCAAATATTCTTGGAAATTGTTAGGATAGCCATGGCCTGAAATATACAAAACAAGTTCATACAGATGGATGATTTGGCAGGAAGCTGTGTCCAACTAAAGGGAAAAAAAAATATGTGTAAGTATAATTTTGTTATGTCTTTCTACCTTAAGCCTGTTCTCATTAAGGTTCATAAGATATTATTTGAATGGTTTTTTAACCGACTTCTGATATAGTACACTCACATTTCTTTAAAACATGTCATCTGACTAAAAATTGTTCTTAATTAAAAATTAAATCACCGTTGTTGTCATAAATGAAATGAAAGGTTTTCAGAACAATGTTGCTACAAAAATAAAATACCACATTATATCATTTTCAACAATGATTATAAAAAAATAAATACTAGTATAAAAAGTGAGATGTCTGTGTATTGGCTTATTTTATTTGGAATTAGTATAATTTTTCATTTTTGCTATCTTCGATAAACTTTTTCTGCAGCTTTGATGGAATGAATATGATATTCTGGCTTGATTAATGTTGTTTGTAGATATTTTTAATCCTTAATTTTTCTGTAGAAGTTTAAACCTGCATCTAAAAGACATTAGATATTGCTAAAATATATTAGACTGCAGTGTGAAAAGCTAGTGTTACTTTATTTGTCACATCTAAAAATTATATATTTTTCTTTCTTTTATTTTTTATTGTTAAGTGCAATAATACTTTTCTCATTCTTTTTTCTGCTCAACTAGTGCCCAGTTTTCTGCTTCAGTAATGCCTTTTTTACTCTATCCCTGTCCTTTTTCTTTCTAGAGTGAAAAGTGAACACATTAGTGTTCACTCTAGGATGCTTCCTATTATGGATGCATTTCTTAAAGCTCTCAAAATGCACTGCTGGTATTTAACTATTAATTGTATGTTTATTAAAAAAGAAAAAAATTTCTTTATAGTGTTATAAATAATATTATATAATATCAAGCTGTTCATTGAAAAAGTCTTGATTAAAAAAATATATATATATATCTCCTGATTTTTGGTATTTATAACATAACTATGCATTAATTTAAATTAATTGCATGTTTACAATAATTACATTTCAGTTTATCAAATCATCTCTAGGAGGGATGCCAGATTTTAGCCAGGTAAAAAAAAGAAAAAAAGCCAATTGCCTCTTTTTTGGTTTTAACCAGTTAAAAAACACTGGCTTTTAATAATAAAAAAAATAGTTGGTTTCCAGAAAATTCACATTAAGTTTAAATTAATTTATTTTTTATGCACTCATAATTGTTTTTCCTAAAAAGTTTGTAAACGTCTGTTAAATATTATGAAGTAAATTAAGTTTTTATGACCACTAGAAAAATATTACGAAATCAATATGTAGTAGTATAATGCATTAAATAAGGCACCAGTATGGTGTTTTGAAAGCCTATATCACATAGCTCTACATATACTATACAATTTAAAGAGAATACTATGCAATCAAACAATGAACTACTCTACTTTAAAAAGAAAAAACAATTTTTATATACTGCTATTTATTTTTATATTGATTGAAACAAAATAATTTATATATTTTATAAATGGAATTATTTGACAATATATGAGATCATCTGTAATTAGCACACAGTGGGTATTGATGATTTATAAAAATTATATATATTTTTTATGTTTAATAGATATATATATTTTTTTTCCTGCTCCTAAGTGGTTTTGTAACTTATTCTCAATAAGTGCTCAAAGTTAAAAGATGTGCTCAAAATAAAACTTATTCAAAAGAGTTATTCATGCTATGTTTTTCTTAATATTGTTTTCAAAAGCGAGAAATTGAATTTTTTTTACTAAATAATTTTAGGTAGGATTTTGAATATCTGAGAGGGGAAAAAAGTGTATTACTTTTCAATAAAGTCCTTAAAATTAAGTAATAAATCATATTGTTAAATAGTTACTAAATAAATACTTAATAACAGTTACTAAAACAAAATACTACATCAATAACCCTAAAATAATTTAAAAGGTCCGGTGCAAAGCAATTTTTACTCTTTTTTTAAAATTTAGCTGACTTTTACAACCCTTCCTATAAATAACTCAGTTATGTGTTATTAAAATTTAATGTTCTCATTATTTGAAATAATATTAAATTCAAACTTAATAAACAACTTAAACCTTTGAAGTTAGTTAAATCATATTTAAAACCCTTTGACCACCGAGCAAAAGGGCAAAAGTTTAATGCTGTTTTCTATATAATTTTTTTTAATGCTAAAAAAACATATTTCCAACATTATATAAAAAACTTAATTTTGTATATGAATATCATTATTTGAAATAATATTAAATTCAAACTTAATAAACAACTTAAACCTTTGAAGTTAGTTAAATCACATTTAAAACCCTTTGACCACCGAGCAAAAGGGCAAAAGTTTAATGCTGTTTTCTATATAATTTTTTTTAATGCTAAAAAAACATATTTCCAACATTATATAAAAAACTTAATTTTGTATATGAATATCATCCTTGAAACTATAAATCATTAGATTAATTTTGACACAATTACTTTAATTGATAAAAAAATCATGAGATGTAACCTTCAAACTGGGCGAAAAAGTCCATGCCAGGATTCGAACCTGAAATCTCTTGGCTGAAGCTGCCAATGCTCTACCAACTGAGCAATCCCGGACGAATATGGATGAACTTTTTCACCCAGTTCACCTTGATGACCATTGCATCTGGTCTGACATCTGAATCAGCACAACAGAATAAATAACAGGTAATGGGACCTCCAGTAAACGCTGGAAATGTGATTACACTAGATTAAATGGACTGGAGGTCCCATTACTTGTGATTTTATTCTGTTATGCTAATTCAGATATCAGACCAGGTGCTATGACCATTAAGGTTAACTGGGTGAATTAGTTCAACCATATTCGTCCGGGATTGCTCAGTTGGTAGAGCATTGGTAGCTTCAGTCAAGGGATCCAGGTTCGAATCCTGGCCCGGACTTTTTTGCCCAGTTGGGAAGATTACATCACATGTAAATCATTAATTAATGTTTTAAATAATGCTAATATTGCTGTGAAACCTACAGCATAGTGAATGAATATATTAGTTTGCGGCGGCTTGAAGGGTAAAAATTTGTAGTTTAAAATTACAAGCTAATTTTGACCAATTAAATCACCGGTGTGGCTTTTAAAAAATTTTAGCAGGCTTTTTTGCAACCCTGATCTAGACTTGCTAGTTATGCATGAAAAGAAAACTAGTTAGTGTATAAATATAATGAGAAAAACATGTCCAACTTAATATGTCAATTCTCTTAAATAAAATACATTTGAGATTAAAAAGTTTGGTACAAGTATCCCCTGGTGTACCAAAACAGGACACAAGGTCCTGAAGGCACACGATGAAGGGGTCAGCTGTCATCTGACAAAGCACCTCAAGGACTTACAAGGGCTGACTTCTTTTAATTAACTTCAAAGTTTCTCTGCAATTGATTTGATCCCTATTGGAATCGATCGGGTTTTTGACTACATACCTTACTTTCACCTACAAACCTCCTAGCCAGCAGATGCCACACATTCTGTGCCAGTCTGTGATATTGTACCAACCTGCTTTACTTTATTGTTCTAATATGTACCACTTCTGTCCAGCATCTTATGCTGTTACCATTCAAAAATATTCTAGATGTTGGAAGTTTTACTGTAGGGGAAAACAAAAATTAGGGAGATAGAGGGCAGACACCCTAAACCACTCCTTTGTACATGGCCTGTTCCCTATAAGTCTTTCATGAACCTCCAGGGATATGTGTACCGAGTCTGAAAAAACGTTTTAAAGAGGGTTTGTGATGTATGTCAATAGATTTCTGTCATAATAAATATCTGATATTTATTTTCAAAATATCACTATGCATGCTATTTTTTTTATATTTTCATGTGAAATAAGTGTAAATGAAGTCTTTAACTGCAATAGACTGTCAATCTGTAGACAAGAAAAACCTTTTCTTCTGACAATGACCTTTTATTCTCTCTTCCCCCCCCCCCCCACACACATACCTTAAATTTATGTTTGAAGCTGAATTTTTAAATATTTCTGGTTTTGGCGATATATATCAATACATTTTATCATTAAAATTATCTGGTATTTACATAATCCTATAATAAAATCACTAAATGAATCATATAATAAAATCAATAAATATGAATTTGGTAAGTTTATATTATTACACGCATGGAGAAAAAAACTTCAATAAACAAAATTCAAAGTTATCCACTTTACAATATTTCCCTGGCCTCTTTGAAAGATTGAAATATAAACTTTGCAAATTCAATATTACATGCCTTATCACAAAACTTACAAAACATCCATAAAATTAAAAAGTATAGTTTGTAAGAAAATAGACCTGATAGAGTCATATCAACTATCAAGTGTTTATGAAATCCCGTTCACCAGAGCAAATGGAACAATGCAATATTATATAGGAATGACAATTGAGAACTATAGCATATGGCAGATATCATATATGACAGAAAAACTACAGCTTTGGCAAAATTACATCAGATCAAGACTTTAAAAATTGATTTTAAGAATAGTAAAATAATTTATCCATCAAGACTTTATTTCCCATCTATTATCCATGAATCAATAGAAATCTATATGTGTAACAAGAACATATGTAATGAATCAGCATCTTTTGAAGTACCTAAGATCTGACACAAGGTTTTGCTCAATTTTAAAAAAGCAATAAGGAAATATTAATTTTCACATTTACAGTTGACTATTTTTAAGCACCTGCTTTTATTACACATATGATCTTGTTATTTATGTTTTTTCAAGTTTATTTGCGAAAATAGTTTATCCTGTAGATCTTGATAATGGTACCCGTTTGTGTGTTCGAAGCATGTCGATTATTACATTAAAAGGTTTTTATAAGCCTTTTTGTGTTCTACTTTTATCACTTAAGCATTTAAATATATATTTTATCTGATATTTATTTTCAAAATATCATGTTTGATATTTTCAATGTTTTTATATGGCTAATATTAATTTTCAAATTTCATTAAGAATGACTTTAAAAAAAATATATTTTCATGTGAAATAAGTGTAAATAAAGTTTTCAACTGTAATAAATTTTGCCATTTTGTAGGCAAAGAGCCTTTGTTTCTGTTTCTGACAATTTATTTTTACCCCCCAACCCCCCAAAAAAATTCTAAGATTTATGTTTGAAGCTGAAATTTTAAATGTTTTTACTTCAACACCTTCACTAGAAAGAATCTTTTCTGGTTTTGGTTTAGTTCAGTTTAAAGTGTGCAGTAAGTTAGGGAATGAAAGAACACACAAACTTACATTAAAATTTTATTGTTTGAAAACTGAAACTTTTTTTTAAAACTTTAGACGGAATCTGTGTTTTGATGGGTGTAAAAATTCAACTTGTTAAAAAATTGTTTCTGTTTTCAATTAGTTGATTTTCAATTTTGCTATAACTGTTTTTTTTTTTTTTTTTTTTTTTTTTAATAATAAAAACAAAAAAGCATTTAGAATAAGTTTTCATGTTAATAATATGTTTCAGTTTCTAGTTTATATTAAGTCAAATAATATTTATAATCAGCAGCAAGTTGGCTATCCTATCCTAATAATATTATAAATCTCATTGTGTGCAAATGTTAGGCTGAAGCCAGCGTCAAAATGGAGCTTTTAATGATCCTGTATTTTTGCATGTAGTTTGATTATAACCCTCAAATGAACATAGACTAGGTTTTATTTATTTTATTCAAATATTTTCTTTAATAATTAAAAATTTCATTATTTTCATAGAGAATAAATGGACATTTTTCAATAAAATTTAACCATTTTACTTTATCGTTGCTAGGGCTTTGATCGTTGCCAAAAAATAAAAACTCGGAAAAATAATTTTTCCTCAACAACTAATTTTCAATTGAACGATTTTCACGTGAAGAATGAAAATTAAAAAGAATTCAAAAGAAGATGAATTTCCGTGATATTTGAAACAACATTATACATGATGATACAGTATGACATGATACAGTATGAATATCGGTTACATTAAAAAGATTTTTTTCTGTCAAAAATTGCGTTATAATTAGAAGGAAAAATGAACAATAATTATATTATTTAAAATAGATTTCGCTTGGACCATGGAACTATGAAAAGGATCCTCCTCGGTTTGGACAAATATGACGTCATAAATAAAACATGTAATTTCCAAATGTTCGTAATAATACAAGGAGCATGAATATCAATGTATAATGAAAGTAGATAGATAATGAACGTATTATTTAAGATGAAAAACTGAATATTTTTTATCGTTACTGATTAATAATTAGCTTGAATACCAGTTACATACAAATGTGAGTTTTCCGCTAAAATTTACACCCTGATTGCCAGAAAAAGAAAATTAACAAGAATTATGCCATTAAAAAGAGATTTCTCTGAGGAAAAAGTGACGTCATATTTGAAATAAAACGGGAATTTTCAAATGTGTTTTACAAGGAGCGTGAATCAATTCCTTACATTAATCATACAAGGATCGGTAAGTTTAGAAAGTAAATGACTTTTACGCCATATTTAAAACGAAAATTTTGAAATATTTTTTTTATCTACACCGATTATTAAGCATGAATATCAGTTACATACAGATGAGAGTTTTTTGCCAAAAACCAAAACGTAATTATTAGGAAAAGGAAAATAAATACGAATCTATTATATTAAAATCTGACAGCCTGTTCGCATTTCGCAACCACTCCTTTCAGGTTGTCGAACGCAACACGATTTACTTAAGACCGGTTATCATTGATCCGAGGATGTCATAAACTCTCAGAATTTAAAAAAATGATTTAAATTCCGAGATTTTTTTTTTTTTTTTTTTTTTTTTTTGTAAATTTTAACGAAGTTTCTTTAAAAATGTCAACTAAATTATTCCATTTTTGTGGATAAAAAAGAAGAAATAAAACGGATTAATATATTTTTCTCATTAAAACTGAAAAAAAGAATTTATTTTCAATTTGAATAGATAGTGAAAGAAAAAAAAATCTTGATTACAGTAAAATTTTTGAAAAATAAAAACGTATTTTCACATATTCAAACTTCATGAATCAATTTATTCTGGAGAACAAAAAGTCGTCTGTCAACATATTTTCATTTAGAAATAAAGATTTTTTTTCAGGTATAAATTAAATCAAGGAGGCAAATTTAAGGTCCTTGCAGTTAGGTCTACAATTATTGCTCCCTATTCACAAGAATTGAATTTAATGAAAAAGAATATACTATTTCCATTATCTTTGAAGGATGTTACTAAAACGTTTCACAAAGGCGTGAAAAGTGAAATAGTTTACCAGGTAAACTTGACATACGTTTTTACACAATTCGCCGATTTCCACGATTTTATTTGGCCCGCCTTTTTTCATTGGTTGCAGTTTCCTTTTCGTGATTATTTGTCACAAATTTTCACTTTTTTAAAACTGAGTTTCCTATGGAATGTGATAAAGAGTTAGTTAATTATTTACGATTCTAATTATCGGGAATGAAATATTTTGCTTAATTAATGCATTTATGCTTCTTTTAATGATACGTGAACGAAGTCACGGGTAACAGCTAGTTTTAAAAATATTGGATATTTTTGGCATCTTCATGTATATTATATTCATGAATTTTGATTTTAAAGCATTCAGAAATGAAATTTGTAAATTGTGATATCTATACTATGACTATTTCTCTGCTAAAATGTGTTGCTTTATCCATTTGTAAAAAAAGACAAAAATCTTTTATTTTATTTTAATCCACTGAAATATATTTATTTTACAGATACTTTTTTTGGAATAAATCTCAACCAATGTTTAAAGATGAATCCAGATGTGAAGGAAAAATAATGCATATATTTGAGACGTCTTAATTTGTATAATAACATTTCAGATTGTGAAATTATAGATGATTTTTATGTATTTTATTTATTTGATAATAAATGTCTTAGTTTAATTTGTTTGTTTTTATGTATTTCAAAATTATAAAACATGATTATTAGATGTAGCTTTAGTTTAAAAATAAATTAAATTAAAATTTAATTTTCATGCATAGTGTTCTTTCGTAATGTAGTGATAACTGCCAACTCCTACCTAGTTTTTAGCACCAGTAATTTTGAAGAGTAATCTTCATTTTATGTAATCACAGATTTCTACAATTAAATAAGGTAAAGTTTACTCTTCAAAATTACTGGTGTCAAAAATTCCTTAGTTGGCAGCTATGACTATAGTATATAGTAGGAACATCAGCTAAAAACTCAAATAATATAGGTCGAGATTTTTTAATGTTTAATCTTCTTCCAGTTGGGAAAATTTTGATTATCTAAGTTTTTTTTTTTTTACATATATATATCGGGGGTGATTGTGGTGTTATATACCCGAATTAGTTTTTTTTTTTTTTTCATTTACAGTACCGAAAGTTAAATTCATACAATAAGACTAAAATATAAATTTCATATGATTTCTAAACATAATTAAAATTAATTTGACCTCCATGTAATAAATTTTATATTATCCCCTCCTTCTCTCCATACAAAAACGTTTTCTCACTAAAATTTCAGGTATTTTTTCATGAACCCACAGTCACCCCTGATATATATATTCTGTAGCTATTCTTATTAGGTAGCTTTCAATACAAAAAAGTATAAAGCTACCTATTGCAGCCGTTCGGAGGAAAGCAGTTCCGGAAAATTTCGATATATTTTCACCGATCATGACCCCCAGACCCCAAAACAACCCTCCGTCCAAATGTTGATTTATATATATAGATATATCCATATATATATATATATATATCTGACCTATGTCATACGATAACGCCCGTAATTATGAATCGATTTTGATGAAACTAATTGTGTGTATTAAGGTCACTAATGTCTCGACCGAGTTCGTTGGCCAACTTGGTCCGCCATCTTGTTTCAAGATGGCGGCCATTTAAAGATGTAAAATAACTTAAAATCTAAAATAAATATACAAAAAATTTAAAAATTCAAACTTATTTTTTAATTACGTGTTAGGCCTTGATACAAGGATTCCAGAGCTTCTTTTGGTTTACCTCTATCTTAAAAAATGGCTGAGATAGAGCAGTTTGAAATTCTAGGGTGGCTGACATTTTGAAACAAAACAGCACATTAACGCGATTACTCGCAAATTATTTTCTTTCATTGTTGTAATAATTTTCCCAATCATACGCATAAAACTATATATTCATATCCGTTAACGCCAAAATTGGCGACATTGGCGACAAAATTGGCAAAATTGGACGACATTTGGCGAAATATCGCCAAATTTGGCGATCAAAATAAGTCTTCATAAATGAAGCCAATTTGGCTATTGCTCAATAATTTGGCGAATTTCTTATTCAAATTCAGTATTAACGAATCTTTTGTAAACGTTTCTTTGCATTTTAGCTTGCTGTTTTCGTGTAACATTAGCTAAAATTTTAAAACGAAGATATAGGAAAGCTACCTTTTCCTCCCGATACAGGCCGGAAGGACTTTTTTCATTTACAGGCTATAGCTAAAATACAAAAACTAACTTCCAAGAAATCTATAAAGTGATTTTCACACATTTGCATTTACATCAGGAAATGAGAATTCTCTTTTTTTAAATTATGCTCTCTCGTCAGGAAGCAAGAATTCTCATTTTGGAATAAGAGTGTGCTCCACAATGTCCTTGAATTTTCATACCACTATTTCAAGTAGTAATTTCTGCTTTATTAAGTTGCAGAATTATTATTTGGAAACAGTGTTACTCAAATTAAAAGACTGGTACGAGTGTGTTGAATATTTTATCAAAAATTGTCGATGTGAGTATGTAAAAAGATATACTTGCTATATTTTGAAATTTTTTTGTATTTTATTTACTAGAATGGGGTGCCTCACCAACCTTGAGGATAAATTCACAAATGTTGCTTTTAAATATATTGCAGTTTTCACCAAATTACTTTTTTAGCAAAACGTTCACATTTTTATGCCAAAGTTAGAACATTTGTTTATAAATAAGCATACAGGATGTCCCAAAAAGATTGAAACATGCTTTAATTTTTACCTATTGGAGATATGTATGCAAAGTAAATTGCAAAAGTGTTCAAAATAAAGTAGGAATTGTGATTATATTGATGAATTAGTTCTGAAAAAGTTACTCTTTAAATTTTTATAGGGCTCCTGGTTCATGTAAGTTATATTTAGAAATACTTTCTCCTTGCTCTGACGGGTACAGCAGTAATAATTCCATTCTTCTGTAATCAAAGTACACTAAGTTGGAATTATATGAAATTTCAGAGTTTTCTAACACTAAAAATCATTTGTCTGTGTTTAGAAGCAGAAACTTCTGAAATTTCATAAAGTCTAAAGTGTAACTCTGTGTGTTTTGGTCATAGAATAATGCAATTTTGACTGTTGTACTTGTCAGAACAGGGATAATACTTTCCTAAATATAACTTGTAAGACGCAGGCATCAGATAAAAATTTCAAGTGTAACTTTTTGAAATTAATGCCAAAACCATTTCATCAAAATAATTTTGTATTCTAACTTATTTTGAACAATTTTGTAAATTACATTGCCTACGAATCTCCCACAGATAAAATATTAAAGCATGTTTCAATCATTTTAGAGTGTCCTGTATTTGTCTTAAAATACAGGGGATTTCTGCAAAGAATACAGATTTTTCTCGTAAGATTTACATATTTTATCTGTAAAAATCACAAAACATTTCTGTTAAAATAACAGTTTATCTCTGTAAATGCAACAGCATTTAACTGTTAAAAAAACAAAGTTTGTTACAAATTACAGATATTTCTAGTAAAATTTAAAAGCTTTCTCTGTAAAAATAACAGAATATATCTGTTAAAATAACAGTATCTCTGTAAATGCAACGGCATTTAACTGTTAAAAAAAACATATTTCTCGTAAAATTTACAAGTTTTCTCTGTAAAAATCACAGAATATTTCTGTTAAAATAACAGTTTATTGCTGTAAATATAACAGCATTTAACTGTTAAAAACACAGGAAATTTGTTAAAATTTACAGATTTTTTTCGTAAAATTTACAGATTTTTTTGGTAAAATTTACAGATTTTTTTCGTAAAATTTACAGATTTTTCTTGTAAAATTTACAGGTTTTTTCTGTAAAAACCACAAAATATTTCTGTTAAATTAACAGTTTATCTCTGTAAATATAACAGTATGAAACTGTTAAAAAAACAGTCACTTCACGTAAAAAATTACAGATATTTCCTGTAAATTAAACGGTTTTAAACTGGCTCCAAAATTGACAGTTTTTTCCTGTTAATTTGACAAAAATTTTTTTACAGTGTATAAATTTCAATGTGTTTACAATAGTGAAACATTTTTAAAATAAACCGCAAATGATTTTTCCCCATAGACCGCAATGTAACGGAATTCTTTTGAGTGTCCCTGTAAGAAAACTATAAGTGCTACACACTTCAGTTGAAATAGGGAACGTGCCATAGATAACGACAATAACATATAAAAATTGCAGAGCAATCCGAGCATATTTACGGGAGTTAGAGCATGGCCAGACGGCCATCCGGCCATACGGCCAGACAAACCGAAGTCATAAGCACTTTTCAACTAGGTTGGAAAGTGCTAAAAAGTTTGTTTTTGGTATAGCCCGAACTAAGAAAAAATTGAGTACTTTTCCATTATACGGACACCATTGTCGCCAAGCATATATTTACATGTATGGCATGGTGTCGGTATAACGGAAAAGAACCAAAATTTGCGATCGATCAAATAATTGAATTTCATTAAACATTAAATTTTCTGGTACTTTTCTATTATCTGGTCGACCACTTTTCATAACAAAAAATTATCGCCAAACTGTAAAATTAAACGCCAAAAACACAGTCCGATTTACTTGATGTCAGAAGCATTATACGTGTTTGTTACGTCATCAAGTGGTTTTTAATTCGAGATTTTCGTCTATTTTTCATTATGTTTTACTGATTTATTAGTTATTTCATTAATTAAAATAACAATTGTGTCCTTAAATTCATGTATTTTATTTATTTATTTATTTTGATATTCCAATGGCAACGTTCTCCCATTTATTTGGCGTTACAGTTTGGCGATAGTTTTTTGTTATGAAAAGTGGTCGACGGGATAATAGAGAAGAATCAATTTTCTTATTTTTAATCTGAGAATGAAACAATAATCATGGATTTAATTAATTTTGCAACATGCGGTGCAACCAAAATAATTTTGATTAAATCAGTACTGATATCGCAGACGCACCTGGGTTAGTTTTTGGCGCCTAAATGACGATTTTTGCTTTGTATGGCAACCTGGTGTTTTATAATAAATTTGAATATGTGTGTAAATAAATAAAATAAAATAGGTACTTTTATGTTAGCTGGGCGTCAAGGATAAGTCTCCAAATCTTGTTTCAATTGGAATCATTTAAATTGCAACATTTTACGTGAGATTTGTTATTCATATTGATATGTTTACGTTTAGATATTTTATTATGATTATATTCTAGCTAATTAAGTTTTTTTTTAAAGATTTTATACTACAATGTTAAAATATTACCTAGTTGATATTAGTTGGCGAACCACAGAGTTCAGGGAAAAAACTCTATGCCCTCAAAAGTGGGAGTTGTCAACTTTATGACGTCATAAGCAGAGGTAAATATTTAATCGAAAATTACAGCTAATTAATTAAATTTTCGAACAAACGAATGCACGATAACAAATCTGTGTCCTAATATCTTTCATTTAAAAAAAGAATGGTGTAATTTGATGCAGTAGTTTGTTCTAACGGATTGTCGAAAGAAATCGCTTAGCGTTTTAAATATATAGATTGCCCATTTGTTTAAGAAACTTTGACTTTACAGATTCAAAAAGTTTTAAAATTTAGAAAATGCCTTCAATTAAATTGTACTTAAGACAGATTAAAAAAAAAATAAATAAACATTAACCATTTTCTATTTGTGAAAATATATTTTTTGTTTATCTCAAACCCCTTACGCGCTAAGGCACGTGGCGACAAAAAAGCGGTTATCTCTCTTTAGCCTGTAGCAACGAGTGGTTTGTTTTCACTAATTTGCGAATATTGAGAAAATAATTTGAGTTATGGATTTAAAACTCACCAAATATATGTAGAAAAAATTACCTGCATCCGAAAATACAAATTTTGTAAATATAGACCGGTAATTTTTCTTAATTTTTGAAAAAAAAAAAAAAATAACCTAGACATGTGAAAAGGAAAGAAAATTCAGTGCGGAATCAAACCAAACAAACACGCCATTTTGTGTCTGTTTCAAAAGTTAACGATATTTATTAATGTTAAAGGTTACTTGTTAAATTTTAAGGGGAAGGAGTGTGGTTGTAATTTTTATCCGTAGGCAGTGGGGACCCGTGCCGGAAGTTCGTTTAGAATATAATGCGTCTCGTGGCCGTGGAAGGTGGAATGAAACGATTTTTCTGTAAGTGCGCAGCACGCCTTCGATACGATATTGTAGGCAGCGGGAACTTGCGCCGGAGGTTCGTTCGGAAAAAGGTTTGCTTAGAACAGAATGAGTACCCTGGCGGTGGAAGGTGAAACTAAACGATGTTTGAATCATTCGAGGTACATTTGAAAACCCGCAGGCTACAGCTGCTAGTTTAGCATAAAATGCGCAACAACATAATGAAAATTCTAATTTTTTTTCTTGATTTCGATACACGTTTGGTCAATGCAAGTGCATTAAAAATAAATTCCTTCTGGGATCAAATGAACTCGAAATCCCAAATTCGTAAAGAACATGTATCTACCATCAATCCGACACGAACCAGACAAAAAAAAATTGTTGACAAGTGACACGACACGAATCCCACAAACTTCAGTACGAAATTGATATACTTCAACCCAAATACGAAATGAAAGAAAATTAATTTATATTTTAATGAAATTGCTGGAACATAGTTTACAAATTTATCTAATGAATGAGGTATTCGAAAAGTTTTTGAACAAGTTTCTGAGAAAGTACAACTGCATTTCGTTAAAACGCGGTGATTGAATTAAAAAAAATCAGTTCATTAAAAATTAGCGCTAAAATGTACCAGGAAATAATCTCAAAGATCGCAGTGCGAAAGGTTCGCACGGGTCCTTCTGGTTTTATCTTTAAATGAGAAAATTAAATACGCCAAATGGCCAAATGTCATTGAATATTAGACGTTTTGCCAAATATTGAGATAAATAATAACTAAAATATCTTCTTAAAACACCATCAAAATTTTTAAAATGCGCTAGGCCTTTCGAAAGATCTGAGTCTTTCTTCGTCAGGCGCAAAAAGACGTGCTTCCACTATGAAAGGAGCAGCAAGACTTCAGATACACGTCAGATACAGCAGCAGCAGAGTCTTACTGCTGCTTTCATAGTGGAAGCACGTCTTTTTGCGCCTGATGAAGAAAGACTCAGATCTTTCGAAAGGCCTAGCGCATTTTAAAAATTTTGATGGTGTTTTAAGAAGATATTTTAGTTATTATTGTTTCACACCAGTTTCAACTTATTTTAGTTTAATAAGGTGAATATTTCACGAATTGTTCTTCATCTTCCGGATAAAAAGAATATGACGAACCTTATATTTTTCATAGGTGGTTTAGTCACGAGGATTAACAGGGTGAAAAAAAATTGAATAAAAAAGTAATAATTGCGATCACCTTGTTAAATGGCTCGAACTGATCTATAGCTGCCGCACACGTGAATCATATACGAAATGTATTTTCATTTGTACAAAGATCTGGCGTCAAACAGGTCTACCTTTTCGTTAGATTTTACTTTACAGGACTTAAATTCAGAAAACAGGAACTTAGACCAAGATCTGTTGTCAGGCTCAAAATGTTTCTCCAGCGTTTCCTATACATCTTTGGGGTTATCCTTGTTTTCTATAATTTTCCTAAAGGCCTTTTCCATATTTAAATATATGGACGATAAAGTAAGTCTCTTTCAAGCATGAGAATCTTTCGCATCCTTTGCCGTTACCCCCTTTTCCGCGTCAATTTACGGTTCCTTCTTAGCCCCGGTGACTAAATCCCATGCGTTCTTCTCCAACAATAAACACTTCCTATCAATTTGCAAGTTTGAATAGTTTAAAGCTCCAAGTTTATCTATCTGTACTTGTGTAGTCGCCATCTTCAAAATAATTATTATTACCCCGCCCCTTTTATTAAACTCTACAGTCTCTGAAATTGTGCTAAAAATTATGACTTTTCTTGTCGAACTTCATAAGGTTTATTCTTCAGATATGGCGTTTCCCATAACCTCTTCTTATATACTAGCCTGTATCACTACAAGTCCAATATCCTTGATAATGCATGTATCATAACTTTAAAAATAGTGTCCTGGAAGACACCTGCAGTAAAGCTAAGTGTTGAGTTAAAAATCAATAAAAAAATCATTTGTTTGCTGACTACAGTTCTTTATTCAAAGTAAACTTAATCTTCATTAAAAACTGTTAAACACACAGTCAGAATTCTTTTTGATTCAGAGCAAACGTGTGGATAAAAACTAGCTTCATACGAGGAAAAATATCTTAGTTAAATAAAACTTGATTTCAGATTAAAACGGAGTTTTAAAGCAGTCTATTGAAAGAAAACTAATTCATAAGAACAACTTAAACTTTCTGTTAAATTATAACTAAAACTTATTTAAAAACACTGTAAACTTAAATCATATTACTGGAAACATAAGTTAATCCACTTATAAAAGTAACATAACTAATTCAGAACCAAAAGAAAAACGCTACAGAAGCGAAGCTCCTGCCTCAAACCGTTGAAAAACATTTATACTTTCTGAAATACGAAATGAGGCGATTCCACTTTGGCAAAAGGGTACGTTCTATTACGATCCGAGTAGTCGGCTACGGAACAACCAACGCCGTCTATAATATGCTTTTCAATTAAACTGAAGATTTTAACTATCGAAATTATAATAACGAGAGCTATTGAACCAAAATAAGTTTTAAACCCAGTTTAGTAGTTTAGCCATAAGTGACAAGTAAAAACCGGCTGACTAGATAACAATATTTGTATTATTTACTAGGACTTCCCTCGAAGGGATTAGTCTGAGTGATATTGCTCAGAACATAGGGTTAACAATTACAATATAAAGAAAAAGAGCAAATTAAATGATAGAATTACAAAATATCATATATAAATGCATATACACTGTTAAAAAAATAGAAAAGAAGTACCGTTCATCAGATGTGTTGTCATATTTTTTTTTTAACATGTGGCAAAGAATCTCATTTTCTTGAAAAAAAAAATTAAAAAAAAAAACGCTGGATCTTTTAAAATGCCAAGCTTTTTAAAGTTACGTAATTGGATTTGCAGTCAATAGATTATTCTATCAAGCGTGACTTAACGCAAACTTAATTTCATTGTTGCACCTTTTTTTGTGTGTGAATTTAAAATTTTTCTTCCTTGATTATATATCTATTATTTGTATAACTGTTTATAGAAACACTTACACATCAAACCACATTGATAGCATGCTTTGCTACAAACCAGATTGCAAAACTATAGTCTAAATTACTATTAAAGTATACAAAAAATCTTTCGATGACTTTTGTAAAATAACTTTTACATTAAATCTCCGTATCGGCAAAATTGAAAAATTATATATATTTCAAAGTTAAGCTTAACAGATACTTCTTGATTATTCTCTAGGCGGCTCTGCCCCCTGCGCCTTTACTGCGCCAATCCGCAGACTTTTCTTTTGCCTGTCTGTCTATCTCTCCACAATCTGCCTGTTTCCCTATCCGTTCTTCTGTCCGTTTCTCTAACCGATTGTCTATCTCTCTACACGTCTCGCTACCTGTCTATATTTCTCTACCGGTCTCGCTATCCGCCAATCTATTTCTCTAACCGTCTGTCTATCCGTCTAACTACTTGTATGTCTAGCCGTGTCTCTATCCACTTCTCTACCCATTTGTCTATCTGTCTCACAACTTGTCTATCTGTCTCTCTACCCGTCTGGCTATACGCCTCTCTACCCATCTTCTTACCCATATCCGTACCCATCTACTACCTCTCTACTCGTCTGTATACCCGTCTGACTATTCGTCTGTTTTTGTACCAGACTCTTTACTTGTCTCGCTACCAATCTCATTACCCGTCAGACAACTCGTCTCTGTACTCATCTCTCTACTCGTCTCTTTATCTACCACGCTACGCGTCTCGCAACCTTTTTCGCTACATTCCTGTCTACCGTCTCGTGACCCATCTCGCTACTACTCTGTTAACCCTCTTTTTACCTTTCTCTGTAGCTGTCTATCTATTCGTTTCTCTACCCGTCAGCCTACCTATGTCGCTACTCGTCTCTCTACCTTCTCACTACCCGTCTGTCTACCCGTTTGTTTACTCGTCTTTCTACCTCTCGCCACTTCTTCCCAATATTTAAACAATTCATTTAATATACAGAAGCCGATTAAATGCAAACAGAAGTAATTTATGTAACAAGTGTAATCAGATGCATTTTTTTTAAATAGATCAGTTTCAACCACGTGATCACCAGCCCACCAAAAGTTATCAACCAATCATAATCGTGGATTTGTAGACTGTATTACGAGCTAATCAATCACAATCCACCATCTTTGATGGGCAAACAAAAAACAAATCTGGTTGCTAAGGTGGTTGCTAGGGTGTGACGTCAGTTGAAACTGATCTATACATACATAAACCTGAATAATAATTCATCAGTTTAGGATAACATACAAATTCTTAAACAAAAATTATATATATGTCTTTTAATCTTCAATTACAAGAAGTTTTATTCACGTTCACAGCAATCCTATTAATATTTTTTTTTTTTCAGACAACTTTTAGTGAATAAAGTAATACATAAAGAATGACAAGTAGTACTTCTTACTTACTATTTTACTTACTATTATATTATTATACTAGCAAGCTACTCCCGCTGCGCTGGTCGGTTTCTACAAATGAACCTTGAATCAAACAAAATATATCGTTTAATTTGACCTTGTATTTGAAAGCCATCTGTATATTTACCTGGAATATCCTTCAATATTACTGAAAAATGACGCCATTGCGCTATTGTATTTTCTAATGCGCAGTCAAAATTTTAGCTGTAAAGGATCAACTCTTTTATTTGGTCACTTACAGAGAGTTTAATTACGAACGATAAAACTATATGCAATATACTAAAACCACGACTAAAAATTATCGAACTAACAATGCAAACAAATTAACTAACAAACTCCATCCAGTAGAAGTTTTTATAAAGGCTAATCTTTGATAATTGGGTTCATCTGATTATAGATCTTTTCCACATAATTCTAAAACTAACATAGAACGATATGAAATATACTAAAACCATCCTTAAAAATTACCCACTTAACAATAATGCGCAAAAAATACGCCCAGTAAAAACTTTCAAAAAGGCTAATCTTTCGGAATCGGGTCCACCTGATTATATAACCTTCACACATAACTGTTTGACTACGCAACTTAGAACAATATGTAGCACACTAAAACCATTCCTGAAATAGCATCTAACTAACAATACAATCTCATCAAAATCCGTCCAGTAGAAATTTTTCAAAAGGCTAATCTTTCATAATCGGGTTCACCTATTATAGAACTTTCCCCTATAACTCTATAACTATAAGCAACCTAGAACAATATGTTATACAATAAAACCTTCCCTGAAAAATTATCTATCTAACAGTTTAAGTTCTATGAAAATCCATTCAGCAGAACTCGAGTTATAAGCAGCTGGATCGAAATTTCATATATAAGGTAGAAGTAAATAGAAGTATATTGCTATTAATATAATTTACATTTGAATAAAAAAAAGGTACTTTTCTGTTAGCCGGGCGACAGTGATATATGGACATATATATACACACATATAAGGGTATATATATATATATATATATATATATATATGTGTGTGTGTGTGTGTGTGTGTGTCTGTGTGTGTAGATATATGTGTATATATCTATGTGTGTGTGTGTATTACATGTATATTTATCACTGGCGCCCGGCTAACCGAAAAGTACCAAAAAATACTCCAAAAATGCTGTCGTACACTTGAAAAAACACTTTTGGCTTAAAATCAAATTGTTTGGGGACAAACGTAGAATCAAAATCGCCAAAAACAAAATAAAAGCTAAATTGACAAATATTGTTTCAATAGTAATGTTGAAAATTGAATAACGTTTTAAGCATTACGAGCTTTCTGAATCATGTTTGAAATAAATATTTTCGTTTTATAATATTATCTCTCATCAAAACTGTTTTTCTTTTTTTTCTTTTCATTCTCTCTTTTTTAAAAAAAAATAAATAATAAGTAACAGTTTTTTCTTTTATTTTCGAGTTGTATAGCCATTTCAATTCTTTCTGAAAAAAAAAAAAAAAAAAAAAAAAAAAAAAAAAAAAAAAAAAAGCACATTTTGGCTTAAAATCAAATTGTTTGGGGTCAAAAGTAAAATCAAAGTCGCCAAAAACAAAAGATAAATCGTCATATATTGTTTCTATAGCAATCTTGCCCATTAAATAATTTTTAAACATTACGAACATTCCCAATCATGTTTAAATTAAATATTTTCGTTTTATAATATTATCTCTCAACAAAACTGTTTTTCTTTTTTTTTCCTCTTTCTTTCTTTTTTTCTATTTTTTTTAAAAATAGAATTAGCAATTGTTTTTTCTTTAATTTTTCAAGATGTATAGCCTTTTCAATTCTTTCTGCAACAACAATGGTTGCCAAAAAATTAGCAATGGTAACTTTTGCGGGCAAAATAACAGAACTTTCTATTATAATTCTATAACTAAAGTACATAGAACGTTGTGTTATATATTAAAACCTTCCCTGAAAAAATACCTATCGAACAGCGCAAGTTCCACCAAAATCCATTCAGTGGAACTCGAGTTATGAAGGAACGGAACGAAATTTCCGTTTGTGTTTTATATATATATATAGTAGATTCTAAGAATTTACCGTTTCCTCTTGAGACCCAAGCTCGTACTTTTCGCGCAAATTTTACGATAATTCAGAGTATTGCTACTTTTGAGGCTAGAAATCAATAAATATGTTCATTTATTTAAAATATATATGTATATATAGTTTTTTAGCGTGTCCAATAAAATAGACAGTGGGTCTTCGTTTTGTGAAAAACATACTATTGCATTACATGAATCTGAATGGAAAATTCTTAATATTGGACAAAAATTAATGACTCAAAATTGAATTAAACACAATATATAGACGCAAAATTTAATTAGACACAAATTAATGATACAAATTTTAATTAGACACAAATTAATGACACAAATTTTAATTAGACACTAAATAATAATAATTATTATTGTTATAAAAAATAAATATATGAACTTAAAATTCATTACTTTATGAATGTGCTTCTGCAAAAAAATTATCTTTGGTTGTTAAGCAGATATAAAAGTTGCATTTCATGTACACAAATTTAGTTTTAAAAAATCGATTTTGCCTCACAATGCATTTTATTTGTCCATTATTTTAGGTAACTGTTGGATACTTTTTTAGAACTGGGTAGACTCGGTACTTATGTCCGATCTATATGGAGAAGTGTTGGGGGCTGGAGTTTGCGCCATGACTCGAATAACTCAACTTCGATTCCCTCAAAACCTGATTCGCAGTAAGCACCTTGAAGTATAATATTTGGATGAATTTGCATGGATCCAATTCTTTTGTTCTTTTCATTCTTCTTATCTTCATCACTAATGTCACGTCACAATTCATTTTATTGCTTCAAAAATTGTCTCAATAACATTCTCCAGATCTAAATAACGCCGATTTCCAAATATCTCTAAAAAACGATAGGCCTCAAAAATCAGATTTTTAGCGACAAAGTCCAATTTCTTCCACTGCAAGCTTTTCTGTCTTGTATGTTTTTATTACTTATCTATCAGTTCTAAGCATCGCATAATTTCAATTTTTTCATGATAAACTAGAAAAATTGTAAGTCACTTTAGTAAACTTTTAAGTTATTGTCAATGAGAATTATGTTGTAAATCTATCTTAACAACAACACTTTGTTTCCTAGCATAATGATAATAATTAGTGGCACAACTACTACAATTGGCTATTGGAATGCCAAGTAGATATTTAAAAGAAATAAAAACGAGACCAGTGGGCCCGTGCGAAGATTTCGCACTGCAATCTAATATTTTTTATCAATATGTAATATTTATTAGATGCATGTTTAAACTTCTAAAGAAAAAGTGAGGATAAAAATATCTGCAAACAACATTTAGTTTTTAATCAAGCCAGAATATCATCTAATTTATTCCATCAAAGTTAGAGTAAAAACGGATCCAAGATTGCAAAAGGCACGCGCGAGGAAAAAAAATTAACAATCGTATTTTAACTGCATTAGAGGATGACGTCATCCGCTTCGGGAAAACCATGGGACTTAGAAATCTAAATCTAAACATTAATTTCAATTTCGCCTTTTAATCATAAGTATAAAATAAACCCGTGCGGTGTTTTTTATAATAATTGCTATGAGCATCATATAATGTGGTATTTTATTTTTTTGGCAACAATAATTTCAGGAAAACCTCTCATTTCTTTCATGAAAACAATGCCGATTTAATAATTAATTTCAGCAAATTTTAATCAAAAACATGTTTTAACGAATTGTTAAGTGGGCTATGTCAAAACCCTGTTCTAAAACCTTTCATATGGTATCTCATTCGTTGTTCTGCGTTTCATATTTTCTGAGTAAAAGGGATGTTGACAGGAGAAATAATATATAAGGATTGTTTACAAGCTTATAATGTTATCTTTAATTATATTTTTATTTAAATTTGGTTATTTTAATTTGATTAAGTCAATTAATTTAATTAGAAATAATATAATAACATAAAAATAATACAAAAATATTGCAATGAATAAAAAAGAAAAACATATTAAAAGAAGGCTTATCTGTAAATATCTTTATTTATTAAATACCGCAAAAAAAACACGTTTCACTGAAATAAAAAATTAAACAATGTACTAATTTGGAACCATTTTGTCAGTTAATTTTATTTAATTAATTATTTAATTGCCAATAGAAATGTATAATATCTGCTCCTGTGTTTTTTTTTTCAATACAGTACGGAATTTTAAGTAAAAACCAATCTTTCTCTTCAGTATTAAAAAAGATCCTAATATGAATGTAAACAACTGATGAAGACCCAACGTCCAATACAATGGACATCGATAAAAATATTTGTTTATTCTCCAAAATAAACATTCAATTACTTAAACTACGGTTTAATTCCATTAATACAACATTTAAAATTAGATATATGCTGCCTTAATATCAAAATACTTAAAAAAATACATGAAATTTGAGTTAAAACTGTGTACCTTAGCTTCAACAATTTTTCATCTGTTCGCCGCCATCTTCAAATGATTAAAATACACATTTTTCTACGATTTTTTTTACTTTTTCTGTATATAGATAGCAGCACTAGACTATCCATTATAATGGACAGTAAGTTTCTACGAGTTCCAACTGAAATTAAATATTTTATACGGAAAATAAAAATGTCCAAGAGGATGGACGCGCGGTCTCAGGAGGCTATACGCAGTATAGGGTAAATCTTGTAATCGGTTTGAAAATCGAAAAAAAAATGAGGGATTTACCCGTTTCAGACACTGGAGATTCCGAAAAACATTGTTGCCGTCCTTCAGTCTGTGTGTTGTTGTGTGTGTCTGTAAACGTTCTATCCCACGAACAAATTGCGAAAGAGACTTGAAATTTGGTATGTACTTAGTATGTAATAATGGGAAGAAGCTTATTGAATTTCAGTAACTTTCATTAACCGGAACTATTGTTTTCGGACTCTCGAAATATTCCTTCTGATAAAAGGTATATAAAAAAAAAAATTCGAACTTGTTTATTTTAAGGAGTGAATATAAAATACAATAAAAATACATAAATTTTGCATAAAGAATGAAGTAAATCGAATAATTAGTTGTCGAGATATTTGTAATCCTATTTTCCACACTTTTCGATTTTTCATGATCCTATATTTTCTTAAAATTTCAATCCAAAGATATATTTTAATTGGAAATGAGACGGTTAATCCGACGCAGTAAACAGTTAGTTAATATGATTATCATTTATGGTGTTATAAGGATGTTTCTCTTACGCAATTCAGTAATAGAGCATTTAAAGTTTATAACGCCATCAAGCTACGTTTTTATTCGAATTGCAATGTATTTTATAAATAGTTTACACATGTTTTATTTTCATATTTTATATTATGCATATCCATGATGGGTAAGTATTACGGTGGCCCCCAAATGACTAGTTTTATACAATTTAGTACATTTCAAATGAGCAAAAAAAAAGTATGTTAAACCACGTTATAAGTATATATTACGTGACGCCAATGCAGCAAAAGCTTACAATTTTTATGAAAATGTATTATTAGAAAATAAGAAAATCATTTTAAATTGGCATTTCATATCCAATTGCCAGAACCTACGCTTAGCTGAAACCTGATACATTCCTCTGCACAAAATTCGCATTTGAATCAGTAATTTTTGACCCAAATATATATTTTAATATATATATATATATATTGTCACAATACCCACAAAGTATGTATATTTAAGCAAAACTTATTTATTTTCTTTATGTGCCATGCATAGAAATTATTCAATAATGATTCCATAGATAAATTTGCATTTTTATAAACAAATCGTTCCTAAAGAAATTTCTGATATAAATTTATTTCAGAACTAATTGCAGTTACTCTTTAAATTACTGCATCAGTTTATTCTTCAACTTTGAGTTTTAATTAGTTTACTAATGAAATCGTCACTTCTCAGTGAAATATATTAGTTCTTAAAACTTATATATTGATTAAGTTTGTTTTAAAGAACTAATTTGCTTGGATATTTATATGTTTTAGCAAAATTACCTTTAACAGTTTAAATGAATGATAAATTTTATGAATAAACTATCGAATAGTAAACGAAATTTTATGTAAAAAATATTATTTTAAATGAAAGTTACTTTTATAATGAATATTTTATTTGTAAATTTATACTGCATTGGGGAATTTTTACAGCATGTAAAATAATATGTTATAGCATCATTACCCTTCAATTTTCAATTAGGATATACCGAAATAATTTTAAGTTAAGCAATTATTTTTATTTATTTAACCTTTTATGAGAAAAGTATAATCATTATATATATTAAATTTGCTGAAATGTCATCCCAAAGATACGAAAAAACTTATACGTACCACCTATATTTTGCAGTACCTATACAGGGTCTGTTCTGAAAGTAGTAGGACTCATTTAAAAAAGCAATATTCATGAGAATAGTACAAACGATTAGAATTTTTCAAAATAGCCCCCTTCTGCATCTACACACTGCTGCCAACGAGTTTTTCCAGTTTTCGTATGCGTCCAGGAACACCTGGACCGGAATGCTATTTAACTCCCTCGTCATGGCCTGTTGAACCGCCTCTACCGAGCCGCGATGCCTCCTCTTGAGCGTCGATTTTATTCTCGGGAATAGAAAAAATCTGGTGGGGCCAAGTCGGGGCTGTAGGAGGGATGAGGTAGCGTTGCCACATTGTGCTGGGCAAGATACTCCACTACGCTAAACGTTGTGTGGCCCGGCGCGTTGTCATGGTGCAGCCGAACTCAAAAACTTGGGTTTGGGGAATGCTCAATTCATCAGCAATCATACTTATGCTCCTCCTACGATCACTGTTCAGTAAATTTTTTACTTGCGACACATTTTCTTTGGTCTCGCGGGTCGAAGGGCGTTCGCAGCGGTCGTTGTCTTCCACTCTTTCCCTACCTTCTTGGAACAGCTTGTGCCACTCAAAAACACCCGATCTACCCATGGCAGCATCACCGTAGGCTTCGTTAATAATGTCACTGAGTCTCTTTACCCGTTTTACCAAGCTTTACACAAAATTTGATCGCATATCACTGCTCCAGAAAACGCTCCATGATTTTCCGTGACGAGGCGTTTCGACAGGGGTTCACAGTACAAGCGACCTGCTCCCTTCAACGGCCGAGAGCCGACTGCTAATTTTCCTTAGCATTCTCAATATTCCCCTCCACCGATCGTGCGTGCGCAGACCGCCTCTCGTCTACCCGTTCGCTCAGGAAAAAATCAGTCCTACTAATTTCAGAACAGACCCTGTATGTGTCAATATCGAGGCTAACTAAAAAGAAAGGCTACCGCGGTGCTTTGCGCGTACTTTTTTTTACAGACTGCAGGAGTCAAGTGATGCTCGAATGCACCAATGCAGGTGTACGAAAAGAGCAACACGTCAGTCTAGCGGTCTGTAAAAAAGATAAGTGGAATGCACCGCGGTAGCCTGTCTTTTTCGTTAGCCTCGGTCAATATCTACTGACGTCTAATGTGCACTGTGCAACAGTGTAAAGATGAAAAACAATTTAGAGACCATTCCATCATTATTTTAATTTTATTTTTTCTGTAAAATTATTGTAAAAATATATGTATAAATTATTGTAAATTATATTTATTTTTCATTTAATGCTTAAAATAGAAATATTCCAACATATCCCGCATCGCACACAAGGAAGATTGAATAACTATAAAACACATCTGATGATAACAGCAAGTGTTATTCAGCTATAAAAACATTCACAAGCTTCCCAATATGCCAATAGATTTCCTTTAACCTGGTTGTGGCGTTTTCTGTAAAAATCATGTCGCTATATATAGACGTGCATTTAGAAAAATAGAGTTAAATAAAAAAAGAATGCAGAACAAACGTCCTAATTAGGAATCCAATTTTAGAGAGTATTTTGCGTAAGATTTTGTTATAGCATGTTAATTCTAAGTTGAAATTTTGTAAAGTATGTTTGACCTTTAAAAACACGGATGGCGTACTGAGTGTGGCACTCAGTGATTAAAGTGACATTCACTCAAAGGGTGCGTAACCGCACCATTTCAATAAATTATTTTTTTTTATTAACACTGTGACGTACATTTTTCACTAATTTTATTTTTCTGCTATTTTTAAGGTTTCTAAAGACATGTATAAAATATTAGTAATTCAATTGTTGTAAATAATTTCTATTAAGAAATTTTTTTAAAATACGCTAGTTTTTTAACTTGAAACAATTATTGACAAATTCGACTTTTTGAAAATGTATAATTATTCCACTTGAGATTAATCATATGATTTTTATAATAGATTAAAGTTGAAAGTTCTGTAAGTAAAATAAAAATAAAGCAAATGTCATACAATAACTTAAATTATCTTTAAATTTAATGGTGCGTTAACGCACCATTGGCCGAATGCATGAAAAATAGGCAAAAATTGAAAACCCACTTTTATGCAAGATTTCAGAGATTCATTGCAAATTTAGTGTGATTTATTTTAAATTTACTTAATATACGGCACCACACGGTGGTTTGCGCTGATTGTCTTTCACAGTAGTGTCTGTCGAGAAAGACAAACAGTCGTCATGATTTTCAAAAAACGATTTGAAAAGACTTTTACGTATACTAATTCTTTCTAGATACCATACACTTCTTCAAATAGATATGTACTGGTCTTTCGATGAGGATAAAGAACTGCCAATAATTCGGAAAAGCATGACTCGAAACAGATTTAAAAACATAAAATAAAATATTCATTTGTCGAATAACACCTGCCTTGATAAAACAGACAAATTTGCTAAATTGCGCCCATTTTTATGCACATAAATCAAAAGTATCTACAATTTGGAATATTTTTTCAACATATGTCAATTGACGAAGAAATGGTGCCTTATTTTGGAAGGCATTCATCAAAAATGTTTATAAAGGGAAAGCCAGTAAGGTTTGGATTCAAACTTTGGTGTTTGTGTTCATCTGACGGATACCTTTTCCAATTCATTCCTTATGGAGGTGCTGAGACTAAGAGTGATCTACAATATATGGCATTAGGAACAAGTGTTGTTCTGAAGTTACTTAGCGTTGTTGCAAAACCTGAAATGCACAAAATTTATTTTGATAACTTTTTATCTTCCTAAGATTTATTCGAAATTTTGAAAGAAAAGGGTTTCTCTGCATCTGGAACAGCTCGGGAAAATCGCATAGCGGGTTGTATATTGGATGACCCCAGAAATATGAAAATAAATCTCATGGTTCCTGCAATTTTGTATTGAAACATGTGTTATCAAATGGAGCGACAACGCTGTGGTAACGATTGTTACTAATAATGGGACCATTTTGTCCCTTGTTGTGATTTCCCAACCCAACGTTATTTCGGATTACAATAAGCATATGGAAGGCGTTGACATACATGATAATGCCACAGTTAATTACCGCATAAAGATTCAAGGTAAGAAATGGTGGTGACCATTATTTACAAATACCATTGATAGCGTTATAGTAAGTTCATGTATGCTGCATAGAATTTCTACTAAAATAAAAATTGCACTTATGACTTTAGATTTTATATATCGATTGCCTTATTAATAACTTAATGCAAGAATAATCCATCTGGTGAAAATACATAAATGACACATACTACTAAAGGTCGTCCATCATCCACATCTTTACGGAAGAAGACTTTTAGAAATACGGACTGATATAATCGGACATACTATAAGTGAACATGAACAAAAAGTCCGTAGACAATGTAAAGTGTGGAAAAACCACGCGATTTATTTGTGCCACAAATGCCAAGTCCATTTGCATCCAAAATGTTTCGAGAATTTCCATAACAAAATATAAAAATTCGACTATAATACAATTGCTCAATTTGTTCATTCATTTGGCCAATGGTGCGTATACGCACCATTTTATTTCTTAAATAAAATAATATTTTACATTCACGAAATTTTTTTTTGTGTCTTAATGAATCTAATGTAAGCATATTTCAATAAAAATAATACCACATTTTATAAAATTTCTGTGCTTGGCCTAAAATGGGTTAAAGAAAAATATCATCAAAGATTTAATCTTTAAAAGGTCTTGGCGTATATAGTATGGTGCAAGTATTTTTATTATACTACAAATCGTCCTTGTTATAAAGATTTGAATTAACATTTATGTTAACTATGTTTTAATTAACTAAGTTTTTATCAATTAAATATCTATTATAATTATACTATTACTGGATATTGCATTTAAACACTGATACTGTTAAAAATTGTATTCAAAATTAGTAACGAACGAGGTGTAAAAACTGTAAAAAAATATTTCTGTTTTAAAGTGGCTTGCTATATACACTACGACGCACAGTGGTGCAAAATGGGGGGAAATCTCTTAAAATTGAGTAAGCTTTGAATGGGGGAATTGGAGACTTCACATTTGTACCACAGATACGTATAACCAAACAATTGAACGTGTTTGTTTATCAATTTGATTAGACCTAATTATAGGGTCCAAAATAAATTTTTGCTATGTTACTTTTTAAGATATGGCAACAGGAAAGACGTAAATCATTATTTAAACTATATAATTAGGATTTCTGAATTGATTGCTAAACGTGTAATCATGATTCAATAAATATGAATAATAATTAAAATGTGTAAAAAATAATATATATTTCACTGTTTATTTTTAATTTTTATTGTACACTTTTTAATTTTTAAAATATTTGTTTCCGTTTCATAGCCAGTTGGCTTAGTTTTGAGCATAATTGTTGTTAAATCTGGTATGCAATTGTAACCATAAGGGCTATTTTGCTATTTATCACTTACGGCTAACGCAAAAATGACTAAACAGCAATGTGTTAATCTATAACTAATTTCTAAACATATTAAAATGTTGTATTGTTATCGGAAATTCACTTGCGGGCATAACATTTCTAATTCTAGCATATTCGAAAGTGAGTGAAAAATCGATTACAAAATTCTATCTTTACGTACAAAAAACGTGTTGAGTCAAATAAAAGAGTGTAGCAAGATCAGTTCTAAAAGCTGTCGTCAAGCAAATAAGTTTTACGAAAGAAAAATGGAACCACTTTAAAGCGCTTATTTGTGACCGACGCCAACTTGCAAATGTTAAGATTTAATTGTTAAGAGTGATAATTTAAAAACGAGTATTTTATAAAAACCGTTTTTTTCTGTCATTTAAATTCAATTTTAACCACACAGTTACCAAATTTAGAAGTCCTAATCAAATCGCTCTTGATTCACCCGCAGTAGATGATCTTAGATTGCAATTATTGAAGTAATGGCAAAATCAATAACGGATGGCGGTGAATTACCATACCTTACGTGTGTAGGTGTGTTGGGTGCGTGAAGACGAAGATCTAAGTGTGTGATTAGGATGTTTAGACAGGAAACAGGATATTGCTTCAATGTGATACCCAGTTAATAATAACTACAACTCCCAGTATATGAGTAATATGTTTAGACAATAATTCCGATATATAATATATGATGATTATCGGGCACAATTTTCCGGTACGAATTGATATTCCCAACTGGCAAAAGTTTTTCGGATAGCCCTATATACAGTGTGCCAGCTAAAGTCCATTATCACCCCAATAATTTCTGAACGGCAAGAGCTATAATGAAAGAAATGGGGTCTAGATATAGTAAAGTTGCCATGCGCTACGCAAGAAAACTGCTTACAGCGCCACCTGTATAAATTTGGAGTTAGCGTTCTTATTTCAAAAACTGTACGAGATACGGGCAGAAAGTCAATTACAAAGTTGTTCAGCATCACCGATTTATTCCAAAAAAAAAACATCTTGCTCACAACAATGATACAAATGAAAAGTATAAAGTTCACATGTGTTTGATCACGTTGAACAACACTGCACTTATCGAAAATGACGCTCATCTATCTGTGATGAACAAAATGGTGTCCTTCAGCATTGCTGAATCAGCAACAATACACATCTGGACACGGGATTGCAGTTCCCGCTGCACATTGTACAACATGGCAGGGGACACGCTGGTACAACATCCGTAATACGGTTTCGAAGTTCCTGCAGTGTTAGTGGAGGGTTTGCATACACCCGCTGTTTCATGTATCCTCACAGAAAAAGGTCCAAAGGGGTCAGATCAGGTGAACGTGGAGGCTATTCTACGCAACCACCATACCCGATGACTTGTTGCTGGAATGTGTTCCGAATGTACTGTTGGACATCTGATGCCTTGTACGGCGTACCGCCATCGTGTTGGAACCATACATTCCGGAAGTCACTCAACGGCAAATCATCTAGAAAATCGGATATTACATCTCCAAGTATTGGAATCCCGTTAACGTGCCCTCGTAAAATACCGGGCCAATCAGTCTTTTTATTTAATATTCCGCACCAAACATTTATCGACAACCGAACTTGATGTCGAACTTCCACAGCACATCTAGGATTATCCATCGACCAAAAATTGATGTTCTTCTTATATGGATGTTATGTACATAGTATTACGTGAAATGCATTCCTCATCCG
Organism: Maratus michaelseni; assembly: GCA_963931845.1. Taxonomy (NCBI): domain Eukaryota; kingdom Metazoa; phylum Arthropoda; class Arachnida; order Araneae; family Salticidae; genus Maratus; species Maratus michaelseni. Next base: position 427,375,573 of record OZ007592.1, read on the forward strand.
TCCATATCATGTCGGCAAAAAACGTTGGCTGGACTTTAAGTGGTTCATTATGGTTTGCACCAATCATAGCGTCTCTGAGTATCCCCTGCCATTTGTGCCTGGGCAGATGTAGGCCTGTAAGACTGAACACCTACTTCACTCAAAATAGTCCAAATTCGGCTTTTCGAGAGGCCACAATATGCACTGCTCTCTTTTGTGCTGCTCTTAGGATGGGCGAGGGCAAACGCTAATACGTCTTCTGGTTGCACTTGTTGTCCTTCTCTTCTTGGTCTGCCAGATCGAGGTCTGTTTTTCAAACTACCCGTCTCCCTCAATCGTTTCACTGTCTTTGCCATGACCTGCCATGAAGGATGTGGCCCTCCAGGAAAACGTTCACGATATAGTCGCTCTTGCAATCTTGCCTGTCGTCCACATTCACCGTAAATCAAGACCATCTCGCAATACTGATCGGTAGAAAATGTCGATATGATTACGAATTTCAACATACAACCACCCACAGAACTCTAATAAGATTATAATTCTGTCTGGCGCAGAGGTATGACGTTTCACATTTATTTGCATAATACCAAAATTTATGTGATTCGCATACCAAATGAGCGATGAGTTGAGTTGATGCGCTTGCTAAACGATATTACACGATCTTCATCGTCTACTAATTTTGCTACGAAAGTTGTAAGGACAGAATGAACCAGCCGGGACTTGAAACAGGGTCCTCTCGTATTGTAATCACGCAGACTACCAATGTGCCACGATAAGGGATGCTCTGGAGTGTGACATTTTCTCTTTTCTTCCACGTTATGTCGCGTTAAAATTTTCGGAATTACGAACCAAATAAATATGCATTTTACGCCTTCTATTTTTAACATTACTTTGCGGAAGATGTCTTCTCTTACTAAGTCGATGATGCAGAACAACTTTGTAATTGACTTTTTTCCCGTATTTCGTACCGTTTTCGATATAAGTACGCTAACTCCAAATTTAGCCTCCAGGTGGTTTTGTAATCGGTTTCCTTTCGTAGGCATGACAACTTTACTATACCTAGGCCCCACTTTTATGACTATAGTTCTTGCCGTTCAGAAATTACTGGGATGGCAACGGACTTTAGAGGGCACACTGTATGTATATGTGACTAAAAGAACTAAATGAACATGTTCTATACATTCCAGAGTTTTTGTAAAATTAGAGAACGTGACAAAAATACAATATTTAACTTTAATAAACGTGACAATTTTATAGAATTTAGTAAAATTTTGAGGTTTTGCCAAATTGTTTACTTTCACCTGGCAGTTGATATTTCCGTTAAAAAAATTATAATTGTTTTTAGTTGCTCTATGTCATTCAGTCAAATATAATATAGCTCTAAAACATATTTTTTGTATCTTTTTTTTATATTTTGTTTATAAATATACTTTTTTTAATATAATTTTTACAAAGACAGTGAAAACGACATTTATTCTCTCTTTTCTTAGGTATTGGATGAAAGAAATTTATAATAATACATCCTTCAAGATCCGCTCGTGTTTAATAGTCCGCCCTTCACACGATGGATGTTGATTTTGCAGTCAAATTTTGAAAATACTGGCTATAAGCATAAGGTTCTTAATTTTCAAAATTTTGTCATAGAAATTAACCAATTCTGTCTTCGGGTTTGCATTTCCCACCTTTAACAACATAAATTACCAAATATCAAGTCATTTTGATGTATTTTACGAGCTCCACATCTATGTCCACGAAAACACGCCTTTTGTCCCACTATGAGGCTTACAGAACGATTCCCATTTCTATCTTTATGACATTCATTTAAAAGCATTGCCAAAGTCCAGCATCAAGTCGACTAGCCCGATTTTATCAGAACGCCTCTCGACGTGTGGTAGGGTCATATTGACGCTAATTATTTTCGTTGCATTTCGGGTTCGGGTTAACCCGCTTTTACAAAAGAAAGTGCTATATATATTTAAAATGAAAACAAAATATATAATTAAATATTAATGAGTGTATATGTGTTAATTTTTACATAAAAATGGCAAAATTGTTTAGAGATCGAATTGCGATACTATTTTCAAATAATTGTATTAAAAAATATATTAATTTTTTATCACTTCGGGTTCGGGTCTAAATATTTTGGTTTTGAGTTCGGTTTCGGGTTAATTAAATGTTTTTCTCTTGTTCAGGCAGGGATTCGGATTGATTTTACGCAGAATTTTAAGATTTTTACAAGAAAATAAACTAATAATTAGCAAAATAAGAGCACCGTTAGTATGTTCTGCGATAACATAAGGTAAAGCCAGGAGAGATGGCGCGATCGGAGAGATTGCGCACATAGAGGTTTGGTAGGAAGGAGTAGAGTGAGGGAGCAGCGACTCCAGGTAGTTGTACAACAGCAGTAGTGGAGTGTCTACTTGAAAGTGCACGTTGATTGTTTTGAACGTCTCAGATAAAGCATTGCTATTTTGTTTTGTTTTCCCAAAGTAAGTGCTTGAATTTTCATAGCTATTCATCAGAATTTCTATACAATGTCAGTAGTACAAAATATTTTTAATTTAAACGATTTCTCATAAGCTACTAATATAGACTAACAATGTGAACATCAACGGTTCGTTTTAGTAGCGGCCATGTTTAAATAAAAGGCAGCGCAATCTCTCCTACCGAAATTGGAGAGTTTGCGCATCTGCTACTTAGGAGAGATGGCTCGTCGTTCCCATTAGTTTCTATGCTAGGAGAGATTACGCAGGTTATTGGTAAATTTGCATAAAAAATGAAAAATGAAAATGGACTAATTTTAAGTTAAACGAGTTTTCAAGTAACTTAAGGTTATTTTGTAATCTTATCTGGACTTGCTTTTTCTGATTCTTTAATTTTTCCCCCTTTAATTCAAATTTTTTAATCGTTTTTAAAATTATTTCATTTTTCTGATTCTTTAATCATTAGGTTGAAATATTCACTCCCAATACAATAATATTTGTTCACAAAAACCTTACAACAATGTCATTTAAGTGTAATTATTATTGTTAACAATTTAATTGTAGTTATTATTAGTAACAATCTCTCCTACCCATTTGCGCAATCGCAGCAACCCTGTAAGGACAGATTGCGCAAAATAACTTTCTTGGTTTTATTACAACTGTTCTATTAAATTACAAAAAAAAAAAAAAAAATAGCAATGGAAATGCATAAAAAACAAATGAAGTGAAAATTATTCACGGATAGTTTAGCAAAAAATTAATATTTAGATTTTTTATTGTTATTCTTTTGAATTGTGCGCAGACTATCCTAGCTTTACCTTATATTAAGCAATAAACAAACCAATTTTATTCGACATCTGTTTAGCTGTTTACTTTAAAATGTCATAATGTACGGAAATAAGAATTTATTTGTGTATTTAATTTAAATTATAATAATATATATTCTTTATATATACTTTTTCAGTTACATTCTTGAAAAAATATTTATTTTTATCAGTTTACCAGTATCAATTAAATAAAATTTTCAATTACTTAAAAAGATTTATGCTTAAAAAAATTCTTAATGCTTCTTTCAAAAATATATCCTTAATTATTGAATAGATAAAAATTATTATTTGCTTTATTAGTTAAAAAATACATCATTTTTCAGATTGCATTATTATAGACAAAATAGAGACATGCTCGAATAAAGTTTCAAGTTTTATCTTCAAAACGCTCATTGAGGTTAAACAGGGCTAAATGTTACACAACCCATCTGATATAAGTCAAGTAATGGACATTACGTCAGGTAAATGTCTCTCTGTATAAATAATTTTGAGAGACCCCTTTTATGTACTGAGTTGTAAGAAACCGATTTAGACTCTCACAATCCCGGAGAATACACCCCATTCGAAGATTTCTTATATATATTTTTTCATTTCTTTCATCTGTCCATGACGAGGATATAAAACATTTCGTTCAGATTTCTGCGACACATTAACAGACGCTTAGATTCCTAATTATGTTACAGCTGATTTTTTTTTTAGATTCTCAAAAGAAGATAAACATATACAGGATTTTTCTTTAACGGAGAAATATCATTTATCTAAAAAAGTCGTTTGTTTTATTTTTCGTGTTTAGTAGTAAAATCATACACGGTACATAGACGTTTCAATAGCAGTTCAAACTTATATATGGAATAACTGTCAGAAAACATTTTTCTATGCCACGTTCATTACTAAATTCTTAAAATATATATTGTGGAATGATGATATACTACTAACTGCTATATAATACTCGGAAATGTGTGAGTTGTACAGTCAGTTCGTGCTGCAAATTAAAGCTGAAAATGTATTAGTATGTAAGAATTATTACAATCAATTTTTTAATCTAAAAAAATACATTTTGTATTTTTCTTAAGTGCTATTTTCTAAATTATTGCCTGGATTGGTTAAACTATTTTGCTTTTAATGATAAATATTTATTTTAAAGATTGACATATACATTTATTTTAAGAGCATCTTAATATAGTCAATGTGCACAATTATCATTTGGCTTGGAATAGTTTCTTCAAAAAATTATTTAATCTTCAAAACATTCATTAAAAGCAAAAATGTTACACTGATGCTAGTTAAAGAAACAACCAACACATTAGAAGAACTTTTCTCTCTTTAAAGAATTTTATCAGAGTCTCGTTTGAGGTACCATGTAGGAGAAACTGATTTCGACTTGCGCAATTTCAGAAAATAAATTTGCTTCCAAACATTCTGATATTTTCCTACTATATTTAATCCACCTCTGACAAGGATATAAATTACTTGTTTCAAGATTCTGTGACACATGAAATAAAAAGATGTTTTCCTGAACACCACCAGTCAGAAATTTTAAGTTATATTAAAAATAATGAAAAATATTTCAGGTAGCGATTTGAAATTTTGCATATATACGCAAAAAAATACTTCTATTTCGGGAAATCTAATTTTCGAAAAAAAATCGATCGATAACTTTTATTTTATGAAAAACTAATTTATTATGGAAGGAATATTAAATGAAACCCTTTCTGCGATCTTTGATCACACTTACCCACTTGTTTTTAATTTAGCGATTGCTGATGTAAAGCGATTTCTCCAAGATTTAATTGATTTTGTTTTACATGAATGTATAGTTTTATTGTTTTTATATTAATTCAACTGAAATATTTCCACTTAAATATCACATAATTGTGAATTTACCTTTAAAATTTCCTTCTATTGTTCTTATTCATATGTATATTTATTTGTTTTCCGAAAATTTAGATAGTCATTCTGCCTTTAACTTCTTTCTTTAAATTGTTGTTCATATATCATGTATAACTCTCAAACATTCACTTAAAACATACTTACAATATTTTGAGACATTTAGGATTTGTTAGGCTGTTAATAAATTCTCTTTAATTTTTTACTTGTTGCAGATGCATAGGCAACGTAAAATAAAAAAGTTTTGATAGTAAGGTAGGAACTACGATTATGTAGCTGGAATACTCCCGCCATTAATTATAAAAAAAGCTACACTTAATATCCATAAGTAGATAGCGTTCAGCTTTTACACCATTGTGTAATGAATATTCAAAAATTTAACGTTCCCGTAAGGCATGGTGACGTCACGGCGACGTCAATGTGAAGTCACACTGTTACTTTGTGACCGTCGTCGTGACGTCACGTGACGTCGATGTGAAGTCACTGTGACCTAAATGTGAAGTCGTTATGGCCGTTTTCAAGGCTTTCTGTGACCTCACAATGTGACTACTTTGTGAAGTCACCGTGCGACTTCAATGTGAAAAGTGTGACGAATCTGCATCGGATAGACTGACCAAATTTTCCCCGAATCCGATCCGGATTGTTCGGATCGACATTTTTTTTTTGCTAGACGTTTGTGATATTTGTGACGATTCTGCATCGGATTGGGTGACCAGATTTTACCCGAATCCGACTCTTAAAGTTCAGATATATATATTTTTTTGGCTGCAGGTTTGTGACAATTGTGACGATTCTTCATCGGTTCGAGTGACCATATTTTACCCATATTCGATGAGGAAAATTACGGATCGGTTATTTATTTTTATTTTTTTTATTCTCTTTCTTTTCTTTTCTTTTTTTTTCTACAGGTTTGAAAGAATATTCTATTTTTTCTTTAGATCAAGTTATTATTTTATTCTAGTTTTTCAGATTAATCCAAACCCGAGCTGCAATAATAAAATCTCAACCCGAAATCAACCTGAAGCCAAAAAAAAAATTACAATCAATTTAACCCAAACAGAATAACAACAACAACAACAACAACAATTATCGCTATTGTTACTCGGATCAAGCTGAACGCCATGTCGGGTGCGGGTAAAATCGGAATAACCAACCCGATGCATGACTTAAGTCGGGGTTTTAAATTATTTATTTTATTTTATTCTGTCTATTTAGTTAAAGTTTTGCTTGGGCTCCGATTCTTATATGAATACCCTATCAGGCCGGGTAACGCGATTTTGAGACGATTTTATTAAAATCCTGCAATCGAGTGAGACAACCCGATTTCAAACGAACCCAAATCATTACCATTGGTTACACATTAAATAGAAAAAGGTGGATTTGCAGATTTTCAAATTTATTATATAAAAGTGGTGAAATGTATTAAAATTCTGTTGTTCTATAATATAAATGCAACATTGTTTGCATTTTCAGCTCGGTATTTAAAAATTTTAGAGAAATGTTTTTAAATAAAGCAAATAAGTACTATGTGATTTTGCTATAAATGGGAAACGTTACTTTTCAATATTATTTTTAAATTTAAGAATTTTGATAAAAATTGTTATTGCAGTATATTTTAATAGTCAGTTAAAAGCACATTTTGAAAAAAAACTATACATTTATTTAAAATGTTTAACAAAATTAAAATAAATTAATGCTTTAAATACCTGCTATTTTTACAAGTATTGTCATTTTTTAAATTTATTTACTTTACTTATTATTATTATTATTATATTTTTTTACAATTACTAAAATATGTTATAGAACACTGTGCATGGATTTTTATTTCAATTAATATTAGATTTTATATAATATTAATTCTATATTGTGAGGAACTATGGAATTTAACTCTTCTTCATGTGATTTCATATATAGAAAACAAAAAAATCTGTAATACTAATTCCATGCAAGGTTTTATTACATACATAATAAAGAATATGTATAAAAAATAATAAACTGAAATACTAAAGGAAGTAAAGAACTTAAAAAATATAAGAATGAACAAAAAATCAATATTGAGAAAAAGTCATTTATATAGTTTTCATGAGTGAAAAACCCTTGAATGGCAATCGTGTATGTATTAAAAATACAGTTTTGACATTTTAAACCACGTGTATAAAAAGTTTAGATCGTTAATTTGAGATAATAATAAAATAATCGATATTTTGACTGTGATAAGGTTTTTAAGCCTTGAAATTTTAAAGGGTATTTTTTATTAACTATTTCAATAGTTTTTAAACAGTATCTTATATATTTAACTAGTGAAAATGTTCGAACAATGTATTCTCCCATAATATTCACATCGGGGTCCAGGTTTTAAATCATATTGAAAAGAAAAATAACTGTATGTTTCAATTTATTAAGAAAGATTTTTGAAAAATATTTCATAAAAGTTGCTATTTTTGAAAGAGAAAACCAAAAATTTAACTTTTAGATCAAAATACGTTATCATACATGGAACCTTTATTTTATAACTATATTTTAACCCTTTGTCACTCAACAACATCGGTTTGAAAAATATTTACTCTAATGTTAGAAAGTCCATTTGAAATATAGATAATCATAGTTACATAACCGAATAAAATAATAAATTACAAACATAGTTTCAAATATTTAACCAGTTTTTAATGTGAAAAAATATATAAATTCAGATAACAACATAAAATGGAACCACACATTGGTTTATTATTATTATTTTTTTTACAGGATTAGGAGATAATTATAAAGAACATTTCCCTTTAATAATATATCTGTTATAATAGTGTACAGATGTTTTGAAATTTATAACTATAAAATGACTCAGGAAATGAATTTAGTGAAAGTAATTATCTGATTAAAATCGTTGACATATTGTTACTTATTTTAACAAAATAAACATTAAATTTAATAAACTTTATTAAACTGATAAATGTTAAACGAAGTATTTAACTTTTGTAAAATACTACATGAAAGTAACTGAAAACGATATAACTTAATGCAAAGCTAACAGGGAAAATAATATTTTTCCATACCTCTTTTCCTTTGTGATCTTCAATATTCTATTTTGACGTAAAAATAGCGAAACTTTCTTGAGAAGGCAAAATTCCTCCAAATGAAGTACAATAACATTGGCGGAAAGCAAATTTAACCACGCAAAGGAATTGTACTTTTCATGGAAAGAAAATTCGTATAAAAATTGTATTTGCGGAATCCTGTGCAGGTTTTTAATTTTAAATACGTAGAAATTATACACGCTCATAACACGCGTATTGTCCTACGAACTGACATCCAAAGATTAAATACACTGTTGTGCGTCTCTTATTCTGAGGTTAAAAAAGCAGACGATATTTTTGAAAAACGTTTAAAACATCTGCGCGCATTTAATAGCAGGGCAGATGACCTTTTTTCTTTTTTTTTCTTCTTATATAGTTGATGTTAGAGTAGAAGGTTAAAAAGGCAGAATGTTTTTTTTTGATAGTCTCTCCAATTAAAATTTCTTATTTGAAGATTTATTTTTTATAAGCATTTTACGTTTTTTTTACGATTAGTTTCACAATAATAATACTTGTATAGTTTTTTTTTTTTGTAAATTGTAAAAAAATATCAATATTCAGGGCGTATCAAATAAAACATTGTTTAAATTTTTAAAGTACATAAAAAATATTTTAATGGACAAGAATGCAAAATCATAAAAAAAGTAAAATTTGCATAGAGCGTAATAATTGCAAAATGTGATCCTAAAAAAGTAAAAGGTTGGGCGGGGGGCATTTTCCCTTTTTCAAAATTTCCTTTTTTCTTTATTAATGTCCTGTAGAAGAAACAGCTTGCAAAATAACAATATTTTTTTAAAGAAATTTGTGGTAAATGAAAAACGAAGACGTGAATAATTATTTAAATCATACATTTTGCATAATTTTTTTAAATTTCATTTTATATTCGGAAAATGTTAAATTTATTTACAAAGTATGAAACAAACAGCAAAATATATATTGGAAGAGGTACTCAATCTACTTAAACACTAAAGAAAAAACAATTATTATCGGAAGTATACCAGTGATTTTATTATAATAAAGCATCTGTTTTTCACAACCCACCTCCCCTCACACAAACAAATCTTTAATTACCCCATCTGTATATTATTTTCAGCCGTTTCCGGTATTAAGTGTAATTTACAATTGATAAAACTAGCTGAAAAAAACTGGGTTACTCTGTTTATAGAATATAGCAGACATATATATATATATATATATGTGTGTGTGTGTGTGTGTGTGTGTGTGTGTGTGTGTGTGTAAATATTAATTGAAAATTCTAATAAATTCATTACCGATACTTTCGTATTAGTCGCATGTCAGGAATTAATAGTAGAAGATATCGCCCAATACACTTATTATTATTATTATTACTATTATTCTAATAGTTTCAGCAGAAGTAACATGATTTCATGTCTATTAAATTTGTGTTTTAAAAAATATGAATTTATGTTTTTTTAAATGAAATTTTTAATTTTGATGTTGCATATTAGTCGGAAACAAACGCTGAAATTTGGGAAATTATTATTGTAACAATTGTTATTGAAATGGAAGTGTTTTAATATGTTTTAATCGGAATGCACGCAATAGAAAGATTTTAAAAAAGAAGATTTTAAATTATTTTTAAAACCACAAATAACAGTAAATTGAAGTACAGTTTTGAAACATATTGCATTTGAAAGAGCATTTTTTTTTCCTATTCGACGGTTAAAAATTGAAATTGTGCAATATTTATAAGTTAAAAAAATCACTGTAAAAGCGAAATTTACTGTTCAGTTGTTGCCGCTGTTAACACGACGTCATTGTTACTCTTGGATAGCTTGCGCTCTATAATATAGATTGTTGCTCTCAGTTTTACAAAAGTTGTTAATTAATATGAAAAGCAAATGAGAAACTGCCTTAATTAAAAAAAAAATTGTTCATGGAGTACATGCCGCATTATGTTTGTATTATAATTTATAATTGCATATTGATTGAAATTTACCTATTTATAAAGCATTTTCCTGTAGGTCAGTAAATAAATTAATCAATGTAGGTTAATTTTCCAGGGATCATAAAAATCAGTCAGAATCAGACCCTTTAAGTGCATTAAAGCATTCCTGAATAATATATATTTCTCATCATTTTAAAATATATTAAAAATTCACATTTTGGTCAAACTATGACTTCACAACATGGGGGTATTTTGATAATACAGGTGACGTAGTGTTTGTGATTTGCAGTAACGTCACAAAAATTAAAAAAATTGTCAGAAACATATTCTTTTACATTGAATAACATATTTTGTAGTGTTCTTGCAAATTTTTTAAGGTTTCCAAATAATTCACATTTTAGTCACAATGTGACGTCACTGAGTGGTTGTATTTTGGTCACAGATGTGACGTGACGTACGTGACTCACTGTGACGTCACGATGACGTCACTGTGACCATGCATGCTATGCGGGTTCATTCTAAAATATGCCAAATGTACTTTTTATTGAGCAGTGTATATCAGCATGGTAATAATTAAATGTATTTAAATTCTAAATTTAAAAAGATAAAAAGAAAAATGAAAAAGGAAGAAGTTGTTAACAATTGATAAGACATTAGATATCGCAAGCTATAAAATGAACTGTAGTAACTTTTAAGCTGCATTGTTTCTCTGAATTATCTGAGGTTTAATCTTAAACCATTTATCGAGTTAATCTTAAAAGCGTTTATCGAAATAATACTTTTTTTTAATATTCTCAATAATATTGGTTACTCCCCTTTTGTACAATTTCGTCCACTATATCTTATATTGAATACGAAATTTAAAATTTTTCCTTTTTTTCCAATATTAAAACTCACTATACAGCGCTCAAATGGATAGATTTATGCCTTCCAAAGGCTTTCTTTAATTGCTATGATCTATCTTAGTCTATCATCGTTCTTAATGGTTTAGACTTAATTTTCTAAACGTTTAATGAACTTTTTCTCATCTCTCACTATGCGATATGTAATTGTGCAGCTATTCTATCAGAAATTTTATGTCACAATCTAGCTTTAAAAACCCACATATAATTCATGCAGCTATTTATTTTTTATATATTCTAACTCATATTCTGAAATTGAAACTGACTAATGATAGCATGAATGTATTAGAACAAAAACATTTTGATTGGTCTTTTCACTTACTACAAGCAGCATCTAATTAATATGCTGCTTCCTGTGGCATAAAATGATTTTGGCGACAAAAATATTGTGAAAAATATAGAGTATATATTCTTCGGTCATACGTTATACAAGCTGTCCCAAAAGATAGAAACGCGGTTTATTTCTTTCTTTTTAGCTGCTGTAGATACGTAGGTCATGTAACTTACAAAGGGTTCAAAATGAGTTCGAAATTATGATTATGTGGCTTAAACAATCCCGCCGTTAAACAATCCTGCCCCTTTTGCGCCCCTCTAAAGGACCCTCCTCAAGAGATACGTGAAAACCGAGGCGCCAAGAGAAACGGTGGCGAAATACCTTTAGGCGGTGTACAGCTAATTTTGGTGAAATTTTGGAGCTGTCCGGTCCATAGGAACAGAGAAAAATGGAAAAAACTAAAATAATTATGATAAATTGAAAACAACTAAATAAGAAAAGTGCTCCTGACGGGAGGGGAGGGGGGGAGAGAAGGAGTAGGGAGAGTAGGACCAGATAAAAGTGCTTGACGAGATCAAACTTTTGATATGTTACATGATGGGGTTTGAACACCTTGAATGTTTCCCCCCGGATGGGGTAACTCCGTTCCTATAGGAGATAGGGCCTCGGGACTCTCTTAGAAATGTCGGCCTCGGCGAGTTTAACTTTGTTTGGAACTTTGTTTGTTTGTAGAAGAGGCCTACGCACTCTGTGGGGCTTAAAGGGGCTAAGAAAGATGGGAAAAACTAAAATTTAAAAGGAGTTGAAACAGAGAAAAATGCTTCTTAAGGAAGGGGGAGTGAGAGGAGGAATAGTAGGACCAGACCATAGTGCTTACGAGATCTATCTATTGATATGTTACATGAAGGGGTTTGAGCGCCATAAAGGTCTCCTCCTGGGGGGGGTGCAACTTCGTTCCCATGGGCGATAGGACCACGGGACCCCCTTAGAAATATCCGCCACGACGGGTCTAACTTTCTTGGATCCTTTATATTATTGTTTAAATGGTGTCTGCGCCCGCTGTAGGGAAATTAGGGACTTGGAAAGGAAATACAAGCGGAAGTATCGGCATAATAATGAGAGACAATTTTATTTTTACTATCGTTTTTAATATCCATTTGTATAGCTATGTATAAAGGGTGTCCTCTTTTATATATGGAGTGGCTGTGACTTTTCATGAACATGAATTTTACTGTAGACAGAAAGAATTAACCCTGCGTGTGGCTAATAATAGTAAGTAATGTAAAATTTTAATCGTGAAGTAGCTGAATTTGTCATATTTAAATAAGTAATTGTTATTAATATCAAATTTTACTTTTACGAAATATATTCCATTTATCATAAAAAATACAAAGCAATCGATAAAACATTTTTAAATAAAAAAAAAATAGAAATATCGAACAGAAATTTAGGGGAATCGAACCCGCAATCTCCAGAATCAAGAGCAGCGCTCTAACCATTCGGCCCTCAAGTTCGCTTCCAGGATTTAAGAAAATATCATTAAAATAGGCAAATTAGTCAAATCAATGTTTCGAACGTAGACCTTTCAATTTCACTATGCATACATTCACAGTATAGACTCACTCCGTATTTAGTCTACTTCGCCCGCGCGCCGCCTGATCTTCGTCCGTGAACAGCCCCATTATCTTTTTACGCGTGAAGGTTTCGCTATAGTACTTCATTGTAAAGTTTGGTAATTTTTTTAATTGAATATTTGAAAAACGGCATAATCATTAGATTTGAAATTTATATCAAGAAAAATACAATTTTTTACCTTTCTAACGCAGTTTGTCTAACAATTTTGTGACAATTACTTTTCCAGCTATCAATTTTTTCAGTAACTTCAAATGTTTCATTTTCCGAGATTAACCTGTGGCCACGATGGATGGCTGTGACTTTTCATAAACATGAAAAATGACAGAGATTGAAAGAATAAGCCTCCCTGTGTGTGGCTAAAAGACAAATAAATAAAATACAAGAAATTCAGAAAAACCGCACTCACCAAATTGTCAACTATCAATAAGTATAAACAATAAAATTAACAATAGATTAATGGAAACAGAAAAAAATTAATCTTGGATATTTATTTACATTATTTTTTTTTAATTATCTCTATCGGCTGGTGAATAAAAGTTTGTGACGTCAGTTGAAACTGATCTATTTTATGTAACTGTCCATCGCAACATTTTTGAAAGCCTTTTCTTTTTCTTAATATCTTGGCACTGCCGTTTAAGGAAGCAATTGTTATTTTAATTAATAGAATAATTAATAAATCAGTGAAACATAATGAAAAATATATGTATATGTCGAATTAAAAAACACTTGATGCCATAACAAACACATGTAATGCCTCTGACGTCAAATGAATGTGACGCCAATTTCATGCATTTTTGGTGTTAAACCCTATAGTTTGGCGATAGTTTTTTTTTGTTATGAAAAGTGGTCGGCGGGATAAAGGAGAAGTACCATATTGTTAATGATATTATAACAATTTAGTAGTTATTTTGGTATTTTAAAGGTAATTATTAAACGTAAAAATATAATTTTTATTTGAGAGGAAATATTATTTACGCTATTTTAAAATTTGCAATAATAGGTAAAAGATTTGTTGAAATAAATTAACCTCTCATGTAAATATAAATTTTTATTGAAATTGCGTGGAAATATTGTTATTTGAGCATTTTAAATATGACGTAAGTTTCCCTAATTAATGCTTTGAAAATGCCTAATAATTTAATTATTTCTTTTTTTAATATTCACGCGCAAGTATATTTTTTATTACGTAATTTTCTACATTTACTGCTTTTAACACGTGATCATTTAATTATTATTTTAAAGTTTTATTTCTGTTTTTAATAGCTACGTGTAAATACATTTCTTAATTGAAATGGAATATTATTATACGCGCTATTTTACAAATTGGCAACAATTCATATAATGGATTTTATGAAATATGAAATAAATCTTCATCAAAATATTGAAAATTTTGAATAAAATTTGAAATATAACCTAAAAAAATTACACAAATTAAAAAAATAATTGCAGTCTGCACACCGTAAGCTTGTCAACTATATTATTTATAAATTCAGGTTAAATTCATGTGCATAGTTTTCGTTCCTATAAAACTTTTTTAAGAAAACTATTTTGACAAACTTTAATATTAAATATCTCTTTAAATAATTATTCGATTTAAAAACTGTCTTCTTCAGCGTGTTTATTAAACGTTTCTTTATAAAACTACAAATGTTTAAATTTTTATATGTAATTGTTTTCTAAATATAAGTCCAGAAAGACTTCAAGGCAGAGAATCGTCATTGACAGCGGCTGCGGGTGCGCTTGCGGCGGCGGCGGTGGTAGTTACTTTTTTTTAATATAGCGAGATACTAATATTATAAAGAAGTAACGTTTGTTTGTTTGCTTGTTTGTAGAGGATAATCTCTGGAACTACCCAACAGATTTCAAAAGTGACTGTGACAAATTGATGGTGACAATCCCTGCTCCAACATAGGCTATATTTTATGTTGGTGCCACTAACCCCATGGGAGTGCAAAAGCGAAAAACGTTCTAAAATTGCGATTTTTTTTTATACTGTAGGGGCTAGAAATTTGAAATTTGGCATGGTAGTTACTTACAACATGTAAATGCTTTCTAAGAACAAATTCGAAAAAAATTTCAAAATTTAAAAGGGTGCAATGAGCGAAAAGTGTTCTAAAAGCATTCTAAATTACAATTTCCATGGAATCTCTTGAACTTCGTTGAACATGGAATCTCTTTAACGTTTTCAAAAGTGATGGTTGCAAATTGATGGTGACAGTACCTGCTATAACATAGGCTATATTTCATATCGGTGTTAATTTCCCAGAGGAGTGCAGTAGCGAAAAACATTTTAAGATTGAAATTTTTGTAATACTGAATCAGCTAGAAATTTGAAATTTGGCATGGTAGTTACTTATAAAGTGTATATATGCTCTGTAAGAACTGTTTCTCAAAAATACGAAATTTAAAAGTGTGAAATGGTCTAAACATGTTCTAAAAACCTTCTAAATTACAATTTCTATGGAATCTCTGAAACTACCAAACCGAGTGTAAACGTAATGGTTGCAAATTTATGGTGACAGTCTCTGCTCTAAAATAGGCTAAGTTTTATGTCAGTGCCACTATCCTCAGGGAGTTTCAGGAGCAAAAAACGCTCTAAAATTGCAATTTTCGTGATACTGGAGGGATTAGACACTTGAAATTGGGTAAGGTAGTTACTTATAAGATATGTATGCTCTCTAAGACCAGTTTCCAAAAAATTCGAAATTTAAAAGGATGATAGAAGGGAAAATGCTATAAAAACATTCTAAATTATGATTTATATGGAATTGTTAAGGACAGTGTAACTTGACATTTGACATGGCTAATACTTTTTAAGACGCAAGTGAATACCCAGAACAGTTTTTTTTAAATTATAAATTGAAAAGGGCGAAGAAGTAAAAAACGTTGTGAATTACGATCTTTTTAATACTGACAGAATTAGAAACTGGAAATTTGGCATGGCACTTTTAAGATACAAATGTTCGTTAACAATGGTTGGTAAATAAATTCAAAATTTCAAAGGGCGAATGGAGCAGAAAGCGTTTTAAAAGCGTTCTACATTACGATTTCTATGGCATTGTTAGGGATAGAAACTTGGAATTTGACATGGCTGTGTTGCTTTTAAGACATAAATGGTCGCACAGAACAATTTAAAAAAATTAAAAGAGTGAGATGCGCGAAAAACGTTCTAAAAGCGTTTTAAATTGAGATAGATTTCTAAGGAATTGTTAAGGATAGAAACTGGAAGTGTGACATGGTTGTTTCTTTTAAGACGTAACTGGTTGCACAGAAGAGTTTTTTTAAAATGAAATTTAAAAGTGTGAAAGCGCGAAAAGCTTTCTAAAAACGTTCTAAATTACAATTTATTTGGAGCTGTTAAGGCTAGAAACTTGAACTTTTGCATGGCTGTTGCTCACGTAAATGATCATCCAGTGTACTAAAAATGCGAAATTTAAAAGGCCAGGAGCAAAAATAAAACGTTCAAAATTGCAATTTATGTGGTGCAGGAGCTTAGTATTTGGCATGGTGGTTACTCTTAAATGCAAGTAAAAACACCGGTTTCTAAAAAAAAAAAAAAAAAAAAAAAAAAAAAATCGAAATTTAACAGGCTGAAATGAGCGGGAAAAGTTCTAAAAACGTTCTACATTATGATTTAATTGGATTTATTCGGGTTAGAATCTACAAAATTAGTATAGTCGTAACTTTTAAGATGGCAAATTTTAAGATGCAGATGCTCGGTATAAACAGTTTATTAAAAATTCAAAATTTAAAGGTATAAAATGAGCGGAAAACGTTACAAATTTTTTGTTTTTTTCTAAATTGTTATCGATAGGAACTTAAAATTTGATATACCTGTTATATTTTAGACGTAAATGCTCGCACAGAACGGTTTTTACAAAATTCGATATAAAAAAAGGTGCAGAAGCAAACAAACTTTCTAAAATTGCGATTTTAGTGATGCTGCTGGTCTAGAAAGTCGAAATTTGGCATGGTGGTTCAGTGCTCGCTAAGAATGGTTTAAAAAAATCGAAATTTAAATAAGTGAAATTAGCTGGAAAAGCTCTAAAAACCTTCTTAACTATGATTTATCTGAAATTGCTAGGGATAGAAACTTGAATTTATACATGGCTGTTACGTTAGAGGCACAAATTCATCCACAGAACAGTTTTTAAAAGTTTAGAAATTTTAATGCGTGCAGGAACAAAAGAGTTCAAAAATTGCAATTTCTGTGATAGAGTTATTACAGAAATTTAATTAACTAGAAGACTGGAATTTGGCATGATGCTTACTTTTAAGATGCAAATACTTGCTTAGAACTGTTTCTAAAAATTTCCAAATTTCAAATGAAAAATGAAATGAAAGGGAAACCTTCAAAAGACGTTCTAAATTTCCATAAATTTGGAATTAATTTTAGTTTTTGTCATTCATTTACGTCTTATATTCGCCTAATGCATTATAAGAATGAAGTTTACTCAAAATGTGGCTTAATTAGTATTTTTTGAATTATCTGTGGGAGTAAAATTTTCGCTAATGAAAATAGGGCCAAGAATAGCACTTGGCATTCTTCAATAATTTTGCGAGCAAAGCCGCGCGTTTTGCTAGTATACTTATAATTTTCCTTAGAATGGTAACTTGAGTATGGCTAGAATATGAAACATATATATATATATATTATAATACATATTATTTTCAAATTCTTTCACTAATGCGGTATTTCCAGTACATTTATTTTTTTGTGTAATTTGAGATAATAATAATTGTAGCAAAAAAATTAACAATTAAATAATTTCATTGTAGAAGAAAATATTGTCTAAACGAAAACGCATAAAATTAAGAAATTTTGCCATTTGTATTATCTGTAAGATATTAAATTTGCGAACATTCAATTTTTATACCCACATTACACGGTCAAGGAATTCAATGTAATGTAATGTACTTCAGAACTTCATAATATGCGCAAAAATATCTGTCACATTTTTATCTTTTATAAGACTAGGGGGGCTCGGCCCCCCTGCTAGCTACGCTCACCAACCCCCGCGTAATCGCGCCCTACCCAAGCACTCTTAGTGCTGAGTTTGTTTTAATAGATAAAAATGACCTTTCCCGAATTCGAAACCTAGCTAGATGGATTTCTCGTGCTCGAATTAGTATAGGCAACACGTTTCGTGTAAATCGTTTGAGTATTTTTCCATTTATAACAAAAAACATTTTCAGCGCTGAGTTTGTTTTACCCTGTAAAAACGAATTTTCTTGTATTCGGAACCTAGCTAGATCTTTTTCTCGTGCTCGATTTAGTATAGGGGGCAAGTTTCGTGAAAATCTTCCCAGTTGTTTACGATATCATTCATAATCGGGAAAATCCCTTGCTCGTTTAATATATATGAATTATCGGGAAAATCCCTTGCTCGTTTAATATATATAAATTTGGCGACAATAATTTGGTTGACAGGATAACTAACAAGTACCAATTGTATATATAGTGTTACGAATATTGTAAATAGTTAGTGTTTGTGCTTAAAAATAATGTAAATAGTTCAATTAAGCCCTATTCATAAGCTAATATTAATTTTTGTTGCATTGCAATATCTCGATTTGTTGATTTTTTGCAAGTGTGTAAACGCTATTGGATTTCAATGGGAGTCTATGGAAATTTGGCGAAATACTGGAAATAGCGCCAAATTGGCGCCACTTTCGGAAGCTACTTTTGTCCGCCAAATTTGGCGATATATCGCCAAGTTGGAGAAAAACGTGGCGACAGACCCGGGTCCCTTACCCTTGGTAACCCCCCTAATAGCGCCTATCCTATCTAAATTCTCTACTTTCATGTTAATTCCCCCTAAGAAAAGTCAGAAAGCTCTGACCAATCAGATACGTTTCGCGGTATCTACGCAGATTTTCATTGGTCCATTTCCAAACCATTACCTTTTTTTATATATAGAAGGATAGATCATTCACATTTTATGGAATGCATTATGGAAAGGATTTAAACAATTTTATTTAAAAGTACAAAGCGTAAATATTATGCGCATTATTAGAATTAGAATTCTTTTTTTATAGCTTTAAATAAGCATTAAACGTGCAAAGACTGTAAACGTACATCTACCGTAATCAAAAGCATTATGAGGTTTAGTGTCATGTTATAAAAATTGAGTGCTTGGAGGAAACTTTAGTTTTCTAAAATTAAATTTTTAGCTACATTCAAAGGTGTAACTCGATTACATATGCATACATTTTTTAATGAAGGAAATACGGATCCTTTTATTAACACACTAAGAAAAGTAAATCTGTACGTAAATGTCAATTCTTTTAAAAAATAACATCAATAGATAGAATACGAAATTAAATAATAACAATAAAATATTTGTGTGTGTGTGGGAAATATGTGAAAAATAAATAAAAGTTACATTTCGATAGGATCGATTTTTTAAGAAAAAAATTACTAAATCTATAGAAAAAAATGATTTTAAATCATTTATTTTCCTTAAATATGACATCTAAAGACAAAGCAGGACTTTCAGGATTTCAAAGAGCGAATTTGAAGTTATTGATTGTCAAAAACATTTAGTTCAAGTAATGTTTAAACAATTTATTATTATTTTATTTATTTTACGTTTGTTTTAGAACATTTATAAAAGGTATCTTTTTTTACATGTTTTACAATCCCCTTTCTTCTATAACGACTAAATTAAGTTATTTTAATATGTAGGAACAGTATTTTTATTTACATGGACTTAACATAGGTCATTAATTGCCATTTCTTAAAACTGTTTAATCTTTGTTCTAAGATTTTTTAATTTTTGAATGATAATATGTCAAAAATATTAATTAATAGGTATTTAAGTTAAAAGACATGAATATGTTCTAACGAATATTAAAAAATGAATGTATGCTTATAACTACCAATATATTTCTGCTTTAAGTCATCTGTTGATAGCTGGCGAATTTCTGTATCTGAATAAAAGGATTGTTCTAAATACGGCGTTGCTGCTATACACGCCACCGTGTATATATTTGTATTAAAGATTTAGTGGTATTTACAGAATATCTTACAAAATATACAAAATCGATTGATGTTTCCCGTGCTTATATATCTGTTGTATGGATATAAAAAATATTGGCTTTATTTTCTATACACTTGTAGTAAAAAGGAAAATAACTACAATATCTTAATACCTCACTTTACTAAAGCTACAATAAGTGATAGTTCTGAGTGGAACTGAATTGTAATCATTATGTATTTCACTCTGAATATCTGATATTGTTATTCTTCGAGGCAAACGATAACTATAGAAAAATGCATTAAAGGAAAAATACATACAAAGTAACGACATAAATGACTCATTAATTTGATTTATTTTAAATGAAGTAAATTTCCAATTTAAGCAATGTTGCTACTTAAAACCGGGACAATCATTTTGACGCACACTATGTCACTTTTCTATTTCTGACATTATCAACAATCTTTTAAAAGTTTCAAATTACTAAAACTTATATTATTTTTGAAATATTAAAAATATTATGATATCTAAATATCCATAAAAACTTTTATTTCTCTTATGAAACCATATTTATGTAGGGCTCAGTTCTTTTATAGAGGAATTACAAATTATAAGAAACAAGATTTATATTTTTCTCCATTCTTCTATTACAAAATATTTGGATGTTTATTATAGCAACTCGTAAAACAAATGAAAATAACAGCAATATCTCAATACCCAATTTTATTAAAGCGACAATAAGCGATAGTTCTCGGCAATATAACAAGTGCCTATAAGCACGAAGGAAACTCAATCATTGTGTATTTCCATGGCAATATCCATATAATGTCAATAGCGTAGGAGAAAAAGGGTAACTGCATCCGAAGTCATTAAAAGCAAAACACATAAAATAGCAAAACTCTAAACGGGGTAATCATTTCATTATTACTTTGATTTATTTTCTAGAATATTCGGTATCTGGAAGAAATAATACATTTATGTTTGTAATACTGTTGTTTAATTTCCTTGAAAATTTTAAACATTTTAAGAATTATATAATATAGATACTTTCGAAAACTATTCCATTTGTATTGTGTATTTTTTGAAATTTTCTACAAGATTATTCCTTTGCAGTTTTCATTAACGTTCAGTGTGACTTGAAAATTAACCTGTCAACATAAATTAATGAAAATAATGTACTCTTTTGGGATAATGAAAACAATAGTCAACAAAAGTACTGAAATATCACTCAACAGTCTCTCACAAGATTCTATGCAAGACAAACAAAACCTTATTTATGCTTCATACGCTATTCTATCTATGCGCCGAATATAAAAATATTGACTTTTAAATCTCCCCCACTCATAAAACTGAGAAAAATAACTGCCGTATCTTAATACCCCAGTTTATTAACACGACACTAATCGATATTTCTCGGAAATATAACACATAGTTTTAAGTACAAACAGATCATAATCATTGTTTATTTCAGTTTGAATATCGGATACTATTATAAAAGAAAGTATTATTTATACTCAAAATTGGCAAGATAAAAAAATTACCACTGAAGAAACACTTTTTCGAAAACGCAAAATGAAAAGAAAACGTTATGAAAATATTAAAAATGATTCAATTGCATAATCCGATATTCTTTTCGCATAATGTCAGACATGTAAACATTTTATTAGCACAAAAAATAGGAGATTAAAAACAATTTTTTTTTCGATGCCAAAATTTCCCTTTTTCTGAGAACGACCCACATAATGTATTAAAAGGCATTAATATAAATAAACATATAAATGTGTGTTTGTCACATAAATGTGTTTGTGTAATAATTTAGATTTAGATACATTGTACTTGTTCCGTATTTGCCATAAGTTATCGTTATTTATTGCATATTATTTCTATAGCTATGACACTGATACAATTGTTAAAGTTGCTTCAAATCAAGTCGGCATATTTCTATTAATAATATTCTTATATATACAATTTTCATAATACAGTTACAAAATACATTTTAAATATATAAATTAAATAACCCTAAGATTAAGTCACTATTGCATTTAAATAAATCATATTATTTTCTTGTCTTTTTTTTATATTAAAAACTTCCGATTGATGCGATCGATTTAAAAAAAATAAATGATAAAGAAAAATAAATAATTTCAAAAAGGTTAAAATAAAGGACAATAAATGCAATTAAGCACAAGAAATACTAGGGCGATTAATATATATTTTTTCTATTTTTGTTAATTGGGAAATTACCAACAGGCGTATTATTTCGTGCAAGTGTAGCACCGTTGTAAGAATTAAAGTGATAGCGCGAGAAGTTATTTTTTATGCATAAAATATACTTTCGATATTTTAGAAATTTCTTTGTAACCAATGACAGTATGAGGTAATGGAAAATATATCCATTAATCGATAAAAAGTAGATACAATTACCTGATTTTTATTCTTACATGTTTGAAAATTTAAAACACAGTTACTTTGTACAATCTTTAAATTAATTAATTTATTCTTCCCGTACTAATTTCATGCATTCCACAATTTGAAATCGATTTCCTGATACTTGAAAACACACACGCACACACACACACACACATACACACACACACACACACACACACACACACACACACACACACACACACACACACACACACACACACACACACACACACATATATATATATATATATATATATATATATATCATAGTAAACGCTTTAGCGTTTGCTATAATATGTTTAAGAAATAGAAAATGCAAACGTTTTTCTGAAATTTCTGGCAAACCAGTTGACATAAGACAATGATTTTTTTTTTAAAGATAGAACTCGACGCGACGAATAAAATGATAGTATTCAAAAAATTATTGTAGCTTACTGTAGTTAATTATTTAACTTTAAACGAAAAAATGAAGACGAAAAGTTCAACAAACTATAGCTAAACTTCCACTGGCTGAATTAACTTCGTTTTTGTTTTATTTTTTTCCACTTGGTAAAACTTAAAATAGGTTTTTTTTTTTTTTTTTTTTTTTTTAATCTTTGTATGTTTGACGGTCGCTCAGAAAATCGAATTTATGTTGTAAAGCTTCGGTTGAGCATTGGTTTTTCTTTTCTTTTTTTATCGTAGCAAACGCGCGCGTTTGCACGAAAGTTTAAATAAATATTATTATGATGTATATAACAGAATTCATTCAAATTAATTAAATCACGTGACAAACATGCTTATCTATTTATTTAAAACGCTAAGCGATTTCTTTCGACAATCCGTGAGAACAAACTACTGCATCAAATCACACCATTCTGTTTTTTAAATGAAAGATATTTGGACACAGATTTGTTATCGTGCATTCGTTTGTTCGAAAATTTAATTAATTAGTCGTAATTTTCCATTAAACTTTTACTGCTGCTTATGACGTCATAAAGTCGGAAACTCCCACTGTTGCGAGGATAGAGTTATTTTCTGAACTCTGTGGTTTGCCAATCTTTTGACATTAGCTAATATCAACTAGGTAATATTTTAACATTGTAATATTAAATCTTAAAAAACTTACTTAAAATTAGCTAAAATATAATCATAATAAAATATCTAAACATAAACATATCAATATGAATAACAAATCTCAAGTAACATATTGCAATTTAAATTATTCCAATTGAAAGAAGATTTAGAGAGTTAAGATAAGGAGACTAACATAAAAGTACCAATTTTATTTTATTTATTTACACACATATTCAATTTTATTATAAATCACCAGGTTGCCATGCAAAGCAAAAATCGTCATTTATGCGCCAAAAATTAACCCCAGTTACAGCACCTAGAATACATTATGTTTATAGAATGACATACATGTATATATCTACTATATATATAAAACACAAACGGGAATTTCATTCCGTTCCTTTATAACTCAAGTGCCGCTGAATGGATTTTATTGGAACTGGCACTGTTAGATAGATAATTTTTCAGGGAAGGTTTTAGTATATAACACAACGTTCTACGTAGATTAGTTATAGAATTAGGATGGAAAGTTCTGTTATTTTGGTCGAAAAGGTTACCATTGCTAAATTTTGGCGACTAATTATTGTTGCAGAAAGAAATGAAAATGCAATGCATCTCGAAAAATAAAAGAAAAACTGTTGCTAATTTTATTTTTTTTAAAAAAGAAAGAAAGAAAAAGAAAAAAGAAACAGAAAGAAAAAGAGTTTTGATGAGAGATAATATTATAAATAGAAAATATTTAATTTAAACATGATTGGGAATGTTCGTAATGCTTAAAAAATTGTTCAAGGGGCAAGATTTCTAATGAAACAACATTTGGCGATCTATCTTTTGTTTTTGGCGATTTTGATTTTACTTTTGACCCCAAGCAATTTGATTTTAAGCCAAAAGGTGTTTGTTTTTTTTCAGAAAAAATTGAAATGGCTATACATCTGGAAAAATAAAAGAAAAAACTGTTACTAATTTTATTTAAAAAAAGAAAGAAAAGAAAAAAAAAACAGTTTTGATGAGAGATTTTAAGCCGAAAAGTGTATTTTCAAGTATACGACAGCATTTTAGCAGTTTTTTTTTTTGTACTTTTCGGTTAGCCGGGCGCCAGTGATAGATATATACATGTATACACACACACACATATATATATACACATATATCTACACAAATACATATATATATACATACATATATATACACTTATATGTATGAATATATACATAAATATATGTATATACAGAAATATTTATATATGTACATATATCACTGGCGCCCGGCTAACCGAAAAGTACCTTTTTTTATTCAATTGTAAACTATATTAATGGCAATATACTTCTATTTACTTCTACATATATGAAATTTCGTTCCGGCTGCGGATAACTCGAGTACTGCTGAATGGATTTTCGTAGAATTTAAACTGTAAGGTAATTTTTCAGGAAAGGTTTTATTGTATAACATATCGTTTTACGTAGCTTAGTTATAGAATTGTTATGGGAAGTTCTACAATCAGATCTATCCGATTATGAAAGATCAGCCTTTTTAAAAGATTTTGCCGAATGGATTTCGATGGAACCTACACTGTTAGACAATTTTCTAGGGAAAGTTTTATTATATAACATATCAGTCTACGTTGCTTAGTTCTAGAATTATAGGGACAAATTCGAAATTCGGGTAACCATTTTTTTTAATCAAATATTAGCCTTTTCAATATTTGATTCCGATTATGAAAGATTAGTTTTCTGAAAAAGTTCTACTGGACGGATTTTGATGAGAATTATATTGTTAGTTAGTTAAATGCTATTTCAGGAATGGTTATAGTGCACTACATTTTTTCTACGTTGCTTGGTCTAACAGTTATGTGTGAAGGTTATATAGTCAGGTGAACCCTATTCCGAAAGTTTAGCCTTTTTGAAAGTTTTAACTGGGCGTATTTTTTGCGACTTGCATTGTTAAGTAGATAATTTGTAAGGATGGTTTTAGTATATTTCATATCGTTCTGTTAGTTTTAGAATTATATAGAAAAGTTCTATAATCAGATGAACCCGATTATCAAGGATTAGCGTTTATAAAAACTACTATTGAATGGATTTTGTTATTTAATTTTTTTGCATTGTTAGTTTGATAATTTTTAGTGATGGTTTTAGTATATTGCATATAGTTTTATCATTCTTTAGCAAACCTTAACTGTAAATGACCAAATAAAAGAGTTGGTCCTTACCAGCTAAAATTCTGACTACACATTAAAAAATATAATAGTGGAATGGCGTCATTTTTCAGGAATGTGGAAGGATATTCCAGGTAAATATACAGATTGCTTTCAAATACAAGGTCAAATTAAACGATATATTTCGTTTGATTCAATGTTCATTTGTAGAAACCGACCAGCGCAGCGGGCGTAGCTTGCTAGTATATATATATATACTTCACTCGCGCCCAGCTAACCGAAAAGTACCCCAAATTATTCGCCAAACTGTAGCGCCCAATATTCAAACAGAATAATGTTGCCATTAAATCTCAAAAATAAAAAAAATAATAAAATAATAATTAGGAAAAGCCCCATTTACTAAAGTATCATTTATCAGTAACTTTAAACAATAAAATTTGCAATATATTAATGAAAACAGAATAAAAAATAATCTTGGATATTTATTTATTAAGCCTTGCGCGGCAGCGCAAGGCTTATTTATTTCCAGTGTGACATCCTAATGTTAATTTAACACAGGAAATCCCATTGAACGAGTTAATTTACTAGAGTTTTTCCCACTTTTTGTACGCGCTTCCACAAATTTTCTTCAAAACACCTAATTCTGTAAAAAAATAAATCCTCCAATCAAAAAACTCTAAATGTAGTAAACGTGGAGTCTTTAAATTAAAGTCCAAATACTGATTAAAGTGATAAAAACATAACACGGAATATTTAAAATAATTAGCTAAAATTTGGCACGCGATGATCGATAGATTGAAGAAGCAATAAAAATAAAAACAAATAATAATTTTTCACGTTTCCCAGTTTTGGCCAATTTAAGCACCTGCTAGCCTTGGACATGCGATCTCGTGGTATATGTTTACTATTTCAAAAATATACGAGAATATTGTATTTATCTTTAAGATCCGAAGATGTCACCAATAGTTGTGAACGATCTACATTAAAAAGGTATTTTAAATATTCCGTGTTATGTTTTTATCACTTTAAGCAGTATTTGGACTTTAATTTAGATGTTACTGTCTTTATCAAAATTGGATGAATGTTCGATATTTACTTATCTAGTGATACTGTGATGTTACGAAATGCGTTTTTAAATTTCTCTCTTAATCGATGATTACTAAAATTCAACATGGTGAAAAAATGCAAATTTTCTGGTTGCAAGAGTGATGCACGATACTTTTACAAAGACTATATGCTGGGAGTTTTGTTTTTCCCTTTTCCTAAACCACAGAAAAACTTGAGTAAATGTAACGAATGGCTTTCTGCTTGTGGTATAACAAATAAGGAAAGGGCATGTTTACAAACAAACAGTTCCATCAACCTATCTACCACTGCATTTTTGTCGAAGCTATCATTGCAGGAATCGTCATGGCGACGTAGGCCAATCATATCATAGACCAGTTTAACATAGACCAATCAAATCCCACCATCTCATGTGTATTGTAGGAGCCGTAAAGAACGAACAGGTTTTTCTGCCAAACCAACAGTAGTTTAACCAACAGTGACGTCAGATGCCCTTTCCTTATACAGAAACGATGACAAGAGACTGGTATGTTTGCTCTCGGCATTTCATTGATTTAAATGGCCCAACTGAAGAGTATCCTAACCCTATACAAAGAGTATCTCTGTCTGAACCGTTAAGTGATACATCAAATAAATATTCACGATATTATCGAGGAAATCGTGAAATTATCAAAAATAAAAGAGCCGCATACTATAAAAAATGTAAAAGCCAGATACAGAAGCGTAATACTTCATATTGTTTGCGAAATAAATCAAAGGCTAATAAATATAAGCTAAAATACTGGAAAAAAAATACTCAAATCATAATAGGATTCTCACCTCTAAGAAAATTAATCCTTCAAGATATCGACAGCTTGCTTTAGTGAAAAATCTGCTAGAGAGTTATAAATCAAACATAGCTCAGCAAAGCAGAAGAACAAATATTCAATTTGTAAAAACTCAAATAAAAGCTCAATTACTTGCGCGTAAAGCTATTCATACTAAAAATGTTTTGTATGCAAAGAGTTCATCGGCTTCAGAAAATTTTTCAAACAAATTTCAACAGATGCTATCAAAATCAACTCAAAATATCACTGCAGAAAATTTATGTGAAATAATTGGTGGCGAAAGAATTCACAACTCCAATGCAGAACCCTATTTTTGGGAAATAGCATATCACCCATTAGTTCACATACATTTAGATCATAATTATAGTAGTCATTCCAATTCTAAAATAGAACATATTCCTTTAGGTGATTTACATTTCGAGAAAAACATTGATGGTCATCATCCCAAAACTCTAATGTAGAAATGTGGACCTCTCTGTAACATTTGAGAGAATTCAGTTCGAAGGTTATTGCATATTCTTCATATATTTGCTTCTTCTCAGGGCAGTTCTACAAAGGAATTATTTTCAAACATAGATTGTTGTGAGTATAAATCGTATTACATAAAAGAAGATCAAATGTGTGCTGTTAATGAAATTATTGTTATGAAATTATTGTAACAAATGAAAACGAGATCAATAAATGGACTGTTTGTGACGATAAGAAAATAACAGATCGTACACGTTTTGTAAAAAATCTTGCAGATGTTTACATTTTGCTTCTACAGAAATGTTAAATTAAGAAATTGTCAATATAAGGTAAAATATTTATTCAGCTACAAAAAGAAATATTTTGCTGAAAATTTCATCCTCCATAACTACACATTTTATAACAAAATCAGAATACAGTTGTTTCATATATGCTCATTATTATTTTTATGCTTTTTATGTGATAAAACAACATAAGATGTTATTAATAGCTTTCACACACGCTTACTAGTGCCTCTTTCCAAAGTGGTTGCAAATGTATTTTACACTATGGCATAAAATTATTTGCAAAAATGAACATGATTCGTTTTATTATTATCATTATAAAGATGAGAAACAATCCGTTAAAGTCCGTTATATACATTTTTTTGTTAAAAATTACTTTTATTATTTTAATTGTTTACAGAATAATCAGTGTTTGAACTGTATATTTCATATTACCAATACTGATTTTGATACGTGCAGTCTTTTACATACTTGCCTCGTTTGAATCTTGTCTGCTTCATATTAAATTGTTATTAAAAAACTTGAGATATTAAAAAAAAGGAACCTGCAAAGCAAATTAAAAAAATAAATTTATTTCCATTTTGTTAAGCCCGAGAAGGGACAGATATTAAAATTATTTTATTTAGTCAATGCTACAATAATGTTGCATTTTTATATTAAATCTTGCTCAGTCTATTTAATCTTAAAAAATTAAATTTTAATTTGAAAAATGATATTAAAGCAACTTTAAAACATTTCATTTAGAAATCTAAATAAATCTTCAACTTTTTTTCAGTTTTACATGCATTATACAAAATTTGTATTGTAGCAAATTCTAACAGACAAGAAACATGAGAAGTT
The DNA here is from genome assembly GCA_963931845.1 of Maratus michaelseni. Lineage (NCBI taxonomy): Eukaryota > Metazoa > Arthropoda > Arachnida > Araneae > Salticidae > Maratus > Maratus michaelseni. Next base: position 427,404,645 of record OZ007592.1, read on the forward strand.
CAAATAATTTTAAAAAGTTGAAGATTTATTTAGATTTCTAAATGAAATGTTTTAAAGTTGCTTTAATATCATTTTTCAAATTAAAATTTAATTTTTTAAGATTAAATAGACTGAGCAAGATTTAATATAAAAATGCAACATTATTGTAGCATTGACTAAGTAAAATAATTTTAATATCTGTCCCTTCTCGGGCTTAACAAAATGGAAATAAATTTATTTTTTTAATTTGCTTTGCAGGTTCCTTTTTTTTAATTTTATATTATTTCTCTTAATTATCCCTTTTGACTGTTGGATAAATGTTTGTGACGTCAGTTGAATTTTATCGATTGTACGAAACTACGAATCACAACATTTTTGCAATGCTTTTTCTATTTTAATATCATGGTTTCGAAGATGTAATTTTTATTTTAATTAATGTAATAACTAATAAATTAGTAAAACATCATTATAAATACATTTAACGCCGAATTAAAAATCACTTCATGAAAACTTTTAGGCCGAATTTTTTAATTTGTAAGTTAAATTTCGGTGAAAATATTTATCCGCGTGTTTTATAAGGGAATAATAATTCATATTTAATGTGAAGTCACCGGAATATTGTCCATTAGGTTTCTTTTATCATTATGCATTATAACTTTGTTGATGCCATTTTTTCATTACAATTAAATACAAAATATATTTTTTATTTGTAACATGGTGTTTAAGCATAAAAGTAACTGATACAAGGTACGTGTGAAAAGTTTGCGCCGGGGAAAATGACGTTATTCTTAGCTTGAAATGCATTTTAACATTGATAAAACTAAAAAGAAAAATTAATTGTGTCAACATGACGTAATTTTAACCGATTTTTCAATTTTTAATTTTAAAGGTCAGAATTTAAGCCTTTATTGGTTGTTTCATCTTGATTGCATACCTTGATTACATGTTACCAATTACTTTTTTTTTAATTATAGGTTAGAAGATTTTCATTTTTTTAATAAAAAATTCACAAAAGTAAATAATTTCAGGAAAATTAAAATTATTGAAAATAGTGTTATGGGAAAAAACTTGAAATAATGATTGTATTTTTAGCTAGAATAAATAACGTAAGGCTAATATTTTATAGGGATTATTTTGGTAGGTTTGTTATAAGTTCATTTAACAGTTCCTTTTTAGTGGCAAAGTCCTTTTTCTTCCACTGTGAATTTCTCTTTCGATGTCAAAAAATGATAGTCTACTTTTGGACGCCAGCCAAAACACAGTGGCAATTTTTAGAAATGTATAACGGTTGTGACAACAAACGGCCCTATCGCTTTAGCTTTCATCGCGCTTACATCACTTCTAAATACTACAAATTTCAATTTTTTACTACATTTTACTACATTTCACAATTTTAGTTCTTACATCATCAATTAGAAAAAAATTAGCTTTTGATTGAAATTTATTTGACAACTGCCGCTTAATTTAACGATTTTTTAAATAATTTTCAAGCATGAAAAATTTTTTAATTCCATCTCAACAATGATCATCAGTTTCCTTTAATAATGTAACATAGTCCCTGGGAAAGTTGCTCCAATTGAAAATAGATTTTCCTAACCATCATAAAAACTGAAAAAGAAAAATAATATAACCCCCTGATAAATCATAAGATGAGATTATCCAAAAGAAAGAGCGTTTTGGCGCTGAACTGAAAACTGTCAAGAAAAAAAAAATATTTATAGTATATGATTAACATAAAATTGATATTTCCCCTGATAAATCATAAGATCAGATTATCCAAAAGAAAGAGCATTTTAGCGCTAAACTAAAATCTGTCAAGAAAAAAAAATTATAGTTTATGATTAACATAAAATTGATATTTCCCCTGATAAATCATAAGATCAGATTATCCAAAAGAAAGAGCATTATGGCGCTAAACTAAAATCTGTCAAGAAAAAAAAACTATTTATAGTTTATGATTAATATAAAATTGATATGCTGAATTCGTTGATGTATATGTTACATCAGAATATTCTAGGAACTGTATTTTATTATTTTTTTAAAGATCCATTGGATATTTAACTGCATAACAAGGAAAAGATCCCCGACTATGATGGAAAAGGAATAATCATCCTGATTATGTAAAGGAACCGAAGAAACCATACAAATAAATTACACTTGAAAACATTAAAATCTCCCTTATCTGCAGATTGATTTATTATTGTAAAAAAAAAATCTTCATCTTTACATAGAAATTTAGCTTAAAACAATTGATGCGTTTCAGAAGATATGGATTTGAAACGAATAATGATTAAAGAAGATGTTTTAAAACTTTTATTTTAAACATTTTAAAAAATTTTTAACGTCGAATTTTGACGGTGCCTTTGATGAGATACAATGCACATGCGCATAGGAGCTCATTCGGTTGCATTATCACAGGGGGGAGCAGGGGGATGTGTGCTTTATTTACTACGTTCTTTTATTGACTAAATATGAGATGAACGTGGGAATATACTATTTGTATGATACTTCATAGGTCCAGGAAATTTTCTTTGTTGCCGTGGGGAATATGGCGGTAATGTCAAATTGTTTTGCATTACACAGATGTTTACGGATTGTTTGTTTGGAGTTTTCTTCGGAAATAGTACCTGTAATTCACTGGGGGGGAAAACTTTTAAAATAAAATATTTGAAAGACTGTTTCATATGCACCCCTTCTTATGTTATAAAGAAGCTTAACTAATATTGTTACTGTAATTTTTTTCCGTCAAGTTTTGACGGGTTCCATCTAGTTTGTATTTTCATACTAGCGTAAATGCTCGTTATAGGACAGTAATCGTAGGTAGAAATCGTGGTTTTCACATTAAATTTGATTAATACTCATATACTATTCATCGACAATGAGAAAAAATATATATTGGAAAATTATATTGCCTAACAGGTTCCTGCTATTCACGTTCAAACTCACTAAGCATTTTATATGCTTATGTAAAAGAATTGTGTTTCATAATTTCATCTAATTCACGTAAAATATGCGGCAAACAATTTTCGGTACTATTATCCCGTCGACCACTTTTTATAACAAAAATCTATCGCCAAAGTGTAACGCCAAATAAAAGGGAGAACGTTGCCATTGGAATATCAAAATAAGTAAATAAATAAAATATAAGAATTTACTTACACAATTGTTATTTTAATTAATGAAATAACTAATAAGTCAGTAAAACATAATGAATAATACACGCAAATGTCGAATTAAAAACCACTTGATGAAACAAACACGTATAATGCTTCTGACATCAAGTAAATGGGACTGCATTTTTGGCGTTTAATCTTTGAGTTGGCGATAGAATTTTGTTATGAAAAGTGGTCGACGGGATGATACAGAAGTACCCAATTTTCAATGTCGTCGTTATTAAGTCGTTCCTGTACAGCTTGTGCTGTATCTTTTATTCTGGTACTTTTCCGTTATACCAACACCATGCCAAAATGTTTGCTAATGCGCCAATTATTTCAACCCTGACCGAGCAGATGTTGTCTACAAATCGTGTTGTCATGCAAACTGTGCCAAACATTTTGATTTGTTATTTATTGAATGTAAAACATTTTTCGGTACTTTTCCGTTATACAAAAACCATTGTCGCCAAGCGTAATAGTAAGCGCAAAATGAAATTCCCGTGAATCAAATCACTTGAAAAAAACAACAACAATGTTGAAACGAAAGTGAACATTTAAAAAATATAACATTTGAAAAGTACAGACTTTTAAGCACTATTTTATTAAAATTAAAACACAAATATATACTTAAAATAAGAAAACAAATAATTGTTATACAATAAAAGGACAAATCCTGTGCCGGTAGATTTAGTGGGCTCTTATTGGCGATAAATGATTGATGTGGTTGTTGCGATCTTGTGAAGAACCTTCAATCATTTCCACATTTACACTGTATCCATATTGTTGCTTTAATATATTTTGGTACTTTTCGGTTAACCAGCTGCCAGTGAAGTATATATATACACACACATATATATATACATACATATATATATATTTCACTGACTCCCGGGTAGCCGAAAAGTACCTAATTTTTTTGTTTCTCGCTAACATTGTCTGTAGACTCTATTACGGAATATTAGAAAATCTATCATTATTATCATCTAAACGGTCATGGATAATGTGCCATAATCAGGCTGCATATTATTACACATAATTTTCATGTATGGTTTGGTGAAACATTGAACTTTAAATTCTGTTAACCCTTTCAAGGGCAAAGTACTTCTTTTACTAAAATGTTGAAATATTTGAATGACACCAGATTTTATGAACAGATCTATTTGAAAATGATTAAAAGCTTTTCATTGCGAATATTATAAAAGCAAAATTTTATTAAAAATTTCTGGGTGCCACTTGTCAGTTTGGAATTAAAATTAAGCGTTCGCGCCTTGCAAACACCGCCCTTGAAAGGGTTAAAGACTGCATTTTATCTCGAAAAGGTGGACACCATGTTTCAAAGTTATGTGGTTTGAAACGATCAGAAAAACAAACCTGGATCAATGATTATAATCCCGCGATTTTGTTCATGGGAGCCACCAATATTGACATCCAGTTTGTTGGAGAACCCAGTTTGGTGTTAAATCGTTACAGTACGCGTTATATAACCAAACCGAAAAAAAAATCGTAAGGAAGGAATTTGGAATACCATTAACGAAAACAAAAGTCTCGGTGCCAGATTACGCGCTTTTGCCAGATAAAACTTGATTAGTCGAGGAACTGGAAGTTACGAAGCCGTAGACAAAATTCTTGGCCATAAATGTTTCTATTCATGGGATGCTGTGCAATACTTAAATACCAGCATGAAAAAAGACCGACGAAGAAAACTGAAAGTCACCATGTATTGGTTTTGTTGGCAAAAGAGTATGAACGATTTACTGAAATTTACTGTCGGAATTTTATTGATGATTATTACATGAATCGACATGACAAATTGGAAAACTTGTGTTTATACGAATTGGCCACTAGGTACTCATACGAACGAAATAAACCAAAGTCTGTAGAATATTACGAATTAAAAAAGAACATCAGTTGGTTCAGAAAACGTTTGAAACCAGTTGTTTTGAAAACGCCCTATTGGTCGTTCTGAGTGGACTGTAGAGAGTTGAGATTGTCTTTTTAACTTTTTATTAACATATAACATGACAGTAGACGTTCACACACACAAATTATTAAATCGAACTGCATTTTTTATAAGTAATATCGCCGCGTGAACTGGGCGGTGTTTAGAGTTGGTGTGAGTGCTTTTGTGACTCACAGCTTAACTGAATTGTTTTACAAAATGCTCCTAGGTGGAGCTGTGATACAATACACTCACTAGGTGGAGCCAAAACCGTACTTCCGCGACGGAACATGCCGCCCGGGGATGAAATATGAAATATTTCAGCAATTAATTTAAACTTAGAATACAATTAATATACATTATAGATAATATTACAATACAAAATGAACAATATACAGTGAATTGGTTATATAATTGATTAAGAATAATATTCAAATATAATACAACATAAATGCTATTTACATTAAATTTTCACCAATTGGCAATAGACAAATTTTTGAAATGCCCCGTAAAAATTCACTCGTGGCAGTTTTCACTTTAACTGCACGCACCTTATTGTCTTTGCCGGGAACTATTTCTACAATCCGGGCCAGTGCCCATTTACATGGTGGCAGATTTTCTTCCTTTAATAACACTAGGGATCCTACTTTAACGTTATTTTTTGTGAACTGCCATTTACCGCGCTGCTGCAAATGATTTAGATAATCAATAGACCAACGTTTCCAAATGCATTGAACATATTTAGTAATGCGTTGCCAATGATTTAATCTATTATCGGAGATATTCATAACAGTAGGCTCTGGAATACTGGTGATGGGTCGGCCAATTAAAAAATGGCCTGGGGTAAGCACTTCAAACTCATTTATGTCATCTGAAAGTGGAAATAAAGGTCGGGAATTTAGAATTCCTTCGATTTGTATGATAAGAGTTTCGAAGTCCTCAAGAGTAATTTTATTATTACCTACGGCCCTGAGCAAGTGATGTTTGAAGGACTTAACGCCTGCTTCCCAGAGTCCGCCAAAGTTAGGGGAACGCGGGGGAATAAATTTCCATGTTATGAATTCCTGGGCTAAAAAATTCGATTATTCCTCGCTGGGAGTTTTCAGCGATTTCTTAAACTTATCTAATTCTGTTGACGCACCTTTAAAGTTAGTGGCATTATCTGAGGTTAGTGTACTTATCTTGCCTCTCCTAGCGCAGAATCTTTTACGCGCCACGATAAATGCAGCAGCAGATAAATCGCTTACTACTTCTAAGTGTATTGCCTTAGTAGACATGCATATAAATATGGCCACATAAATTTTTGAATAAACTCCTTTTCTTTGATTCTTATATTTGATGTGGAATGGACCACAAAAATCGACGCCTGAATTTAAAAAACTTGAATTTGGTGTTACACGTTCTTGTGGGAGGTCTCCCATTAATTGATCTAGTGTCTTGGGATTGTGCTTGAAGCATGTGACACAGGAATGAACAATTTTTCTTGCTATGCTGTTAGCCTTTATGGGCCAATATTGCATGCGTACTTGATGGACTAATCCCTGTGCACCTATATGCAAGTACTTTCTATGGAAGAATTCAAAGATTAATTTAGTGAGTACGTGATCATTTGGTAAAATCAATTGATGTTTGGCTTCAAAGGGCAAATTGGAGTTGATTAATCTGCCACCTACACGAAGCAAGCCACTTTCGTCCAAAAAGGGATTTAATGATTTTAAGCTACTGGACGAAGGAACGGTGTGTCCTTTCCTCAACGCAGCTATTTCCGCTGCAAACTTACCCTCCTGGGCCTTTTTCACCAAAAAATGAGTACTTCGTTGAAGCTCGTTCGCCGTCAGGTGATTGCGATTCCTTTCTAATTTACGAGCATTGCCCAGAAACCTGAAAATGAAACTACATATTCTAATTAGTTTTAAAAAATTATGAGAACATTTATACAGACGATCACAAAAAGTGTCATTTTCATTAGAAATTGTGATCAAAGTGATATCTGGTTTCAGTTCTTTTACACAGTCAATGTCTGTGGGATTGGGACACTGTCTAGGAACTGTGATTTCTCTTTCAAGAAATTCTGGACCAAACCACCATAAGTCATTATTTAGTAGATCCTTGGCATATGCACATCTGGATATCACGTCAGCCGGATTAGACTTGGAGGATACGTGATTCCATAGATTATTTTCAGAAAGAGTCTGAATCATAGTCACTCTGTTGGCTACGAAAGTTTTTAATTTGTGTGGTGGAGTATTGAGCCAAAAGAGTACAATGGAAGAATCAGTCCAAAGCCACACCCTTTCAAAGTCCAACTGTAAGGTCGGAACTAATTTTTTAACTAGTTTCGTCAATAGTAGAGCTGCTGAGAGCTCTAATCTTGGTATAGTCATTGGCTTTAGGGGAGCCACTCGAGACTTGCTGCATAGAAGATTCGAACTGAACTGTCCAGTCGTGGAGATGCATCGTAAATAAACAGCAGCTCCATAGGCTTTCCCTGATGCGTCACAGAAACCATGAAGTTCTAATTTTGCGATATTGTCCGACAGAACATATCGAGAAATGACAAGATTATTTATGTCTTGTAATTTAATTAAAAAATTGTTCCATTCTCGAAGAGAGTTGGGAGGCAGTGGTTGATTCCAATCAAGCTTTTGTTCCCATAGCTGTTGCATAAAAATCTTTGCTTTAGTGACAATCGGGCAAACCAGGCCTAATGGGTCATAAATTTTGGCGATTTCGGCCAATACTTCTCTCTTGGAGTAATTATCTTTAGGGATGACAGTAATTTTAAAGGAAAAATGATCCGATTGGGGCTTCCATAACATTCCTAATGTTTTTACAGAAATCTGCTGCGAGGGATCTTCAAATGCGTATTCTGAAATAGCGGTGTCTTGTAACAACTCAGGGTTATTAGATACCCATTTGTGTAGTTCCATACCACCTTTTTCTAAAATCAGAATCAATTGAGATTGTAACTCTTGTGCATCTTGCAAGGAACCCGCCCCTGTCAAGCAATCGTCAACATACATATCATTATATATCACCTTTGCAGCTTTGGGAAAATAGTTTCTTTCTTCGTCAGCAAGCGCTTTTAATGTACGTGTAGCTAAGAACGGGGCACTAACTGTGCCATATGTTACCGTATTTAATTGAAATATTTTAATTGGTGCATCCTTATTAGACTTCCAAACAATTTTTTGTAAATTTCTCTGCAATGGATCGATCAGTATTTGTCTGTACATTTTCTTAATGTCTGCACAAAATGCATATTTGTGTGTGCGGAATCTAGTTATAATGGAAAACAAATCTTGCTGGACTGTTCCACCATTTAATAAAATAGAATTAAGTGCATATCCGCTAGATGTATTTGAGCTAGCATTAAAAACCACGCGTAGGGGAGTGGAGGTTTTTTTTGGTTTATAGACAGCATGGTGTGGAATGAAGTACGATACCCGATTGGTGTTTTCACCTTTAATTTCAGTCATATGCCCCAAAAATTCATACTCTTCCATGAAATCTCTATATAAATTAGCCATTGTTTTATTTTTATCTAATTTCGCCCATAAATTATTTAATCTTCTAACTGCAATTTCTTTAGATGACCCTAAAACTGATTCAGCATTTTCTTTCATTGGTAGCTGCACTATGAATCTACCGGTATGATCGCGTTTATATGTGCTTCTAAAATGCTCCTCACAAAATGTTTCTTCTTCACCCTTCACAAATTCGTCATTGTCTCCAGGTAAGGATTCAATTTCAAAGAATTTCTTAAGTGTATTGTCCAAACTATCTTCAGTTAAGAGACAACAAAAGGATTGATTACTAATGGGTGGAAGTGTGCCTGTCACTAAATATCCGAATTCTGTATTTTGTAAAATACACTTTCCATCTGAGAGCCGAATTTTATCCCCCTTTAAAATGTCAAAAAATAATTCGCTACCAATTAGAACATCAACTTTATCTGGAACATTAAAATTGCTGTCAGCTAATTCTATGTACTTAGGGATGCATAAATTTGAAATGTCTAATTCCGTGGTCGGAATAGGATTTGTTATTTTTTGCAACACAACCAAGTCTATATTTCTTGAAAATGTTTCATTTTGATTGAATATATCCGTATTTACGATTCGTTTCACTTGTTGATATGAACCGTTAATACCGGAAACACTACCTTTAACAGGTTTTGGTTTTAAATTCAATTTCTTGCAAGCACTATCCGATAAGATATTTACTGTTGATCCACTATCGGTTACACTTCGTAATTTAATTTTATTTCCACGCGAATCCTTTATTAAAATAATTGCAGTATTTAATAACGTACAATTCTTTGAGTCATTAGTTAAAAGATTATTACCTACTAGTGAAGAGACCTTATCCTTACTTTCGGAATCTGACATAATTAATTGTTTTTCTTTTATCGATTCTGAGGGTTTATTCATTTGAGCTTCTGAAAATTCATTCACATTTTCGCAAAGTAGGCTATTATGTCGAGAGGAACACTTTTTACATGAGAATTTAGAATTGCATTCGCTATTATGTAATTTCAGACAATTTATACATAATTTATTTTTGCTTACAAAGTTTTTTCTATTATGAACACTCATATTTTGAAATGCGACGCATTTAAATAACGAATGGTCGTGTTTACATAAAATGCAAGGCTTTACTTTATTTTTTTGTCACTGATGAAAAATGACCTTGATTTATTTACTGCGTAATTATTTTTGATCTGTTTCGAATTGACTTGGTTGGCGCCATGAGACAGAGAAACATTGTCTAACATAATACATCTTTTTTCCAGAAATGACATTAAATAATCGAAGTTTGGTACCTGTGTATTTTCGAGAGAAAGTTCAAATTGTTTTTGACTTTCTTTATCTATTTTTTGTAAAATTATATTCATGAATACACTTTCTGATAAGCTATTTTGCTCATATTCCATTACTTTCAAGGCTCTGATGTTCTTATTAATACAATCTAAGAAATTTCGTAATTCTTTAGGAGATTCATACTGGATTTTTTCATAATTTAAAATTGAAGAAATATGAGAGTCGACTAAAAGTCGTTTATTTTCATATCTATGAATGAGGGCTTGAAATACCGAATTGAAATCATCATCGGAGATTCTAATTGTTTAGCATCATTTTTTAAAGAGGCTTTTAAATAAAATAGCCTTTGATTATCATCTAAATGATCATTATTAATGATCAAATTCGTAAATTGATTTTTGAAATTTGCGAAATCACAGTATGCACCTGCGAATGAAGGCAATGGAATTTCTGGTAAGCGTACTTTTGTTTTGTTTTCATTAATATGATTATTATTAGATTTATCATCAAAGGAGGTTAATAAAAGCTTTACACTCACCTCCAAATTTTCTAATCGGTCACTTGCATCATCTAAATCCTGCTCGATTTCCTTTAATTGAGGTTGAGTTATTTCAGGTATCTCGTAGTATTGTTCTCTAATATCTTCTAATTTATTTTGCAGGCTTTCAATTTTTTTTAATTTCACTTGGAGTTGGCTCACATTAGTGGCCTTAGGATCTAAATTATCTTGGATAAATTGTTCTAGTTTAGTTATTGCGGCCTTGACGGCGCCTTTCGAACGATTGAGTTTATCCATATAGCAGCACTCCGGCGTTCTTCGGACCACAAAATGGTCGTTCTGAGTGGACTGTAGAGAGTTGAGATTGTCTTTTTAACTTTTTATTAACATATAACATGACAGTAGACGTTCACACACACAAATTATTAAATCGAACTGCATTTTTTATAAGTAATATCGCCGAGTGAACTGGGCGGTGTTTAGAGTTGGTGCGAGTGCTTTTGTGACTCACAGCTTAACTGAATTGTTTTACAAAATGCTCCTAGGTGGAGCTGTGATACAACACTCACTAGGTGGAGCCAAAACCATACTTCCGGACGCTGGAATTGAGTTGTACTATCATCATTTTTTGCTGATGTTGTTCAAGCCTTGGCGAAACGAAGAAGACCTATTGGTAGAATTTAAACTCTACCGAGAATCCTTTGAGCACAATGTGAAAAAAATTTCAGAGATGGCAGAAAGTCGCGAAACGAAACAACGATTACAAGCTGCAATCGACTTGGCTGAAAAGTTGCAACAAGAAAGTGATTTGCACAACCAGCTTTAAAATATCAAAGAACTAAATGAAGACGTTGATATGATAGCCGCAAATTCTGATAACACTGAAACTCACGAGGAAATTGTTATTAATGAAGATAAATTGAACAAAAAAAATGAATGCTGACCAAAGGAAAACATTCTAATCAATTATAAAGCACATAGAAGAACAAAAGAAAGTCCCGTCTATTCCACCCATAAATCTGATTGTACGCGTAGTTGCTGGTAGAGGAAAAAGCTTTCTAATTTAATTACTCAGTGAAAAAGTTCGTTTAATGAGTAATCACAATAATGATGCTGCTACAGTACTAGCACCAACAAGAATTGCTGCCTTCAGCATTGGAAGAAATACAATTCACACGTTTTTCAAATTGCCCTTCCAACATACGAATGAAGCAGAATAATTTAAGCTTGATTCTGACGATTTGGAATTATTTAAGCAACAATGGAAATCATTGGATTTAATAATTATCGATGAGTGCAGTATGGTTTCGAATGTACTTTAGCGATGATCAGCTAACGATATGGCGAATGTTGTAAACACAAGCGAGATTACTGTTTTGGTGGCAAAAACATTATTTTGTTTGGGGATTTATTGCAGCTAGCACCCGTAAAGACCCAATTTTGATTTCAGGAACTGCCTTTAAACAAAGTGAAACAATTGTTTAGTGGTGTTGGTACATTCAACTTTTGGTACAAATTTGAATACAGTGAGCTAACAATGAACATTGTGTTATATACATAAAAAAAATATATATCGCGGCATAACTTTCTTAAATAACAGTCTCATGCACCAAATAACGATGCAAAATCAAAACTCAATTTTTATAGCATCATCACTGAACTGATCGTTAGTATAATTATCAGAACCTAATATTCGGCCCCATTCAGCGATTTTAAGAAAGACTAAGAAGAGTAGTAAGGAAAGATACCACTGAAAGAACAACTCAGCCTATAGCAAGCGACTTCAGTGCAGCAGAAACAGTCAATGGATACGACCGAGACAATTATAGAATCCAGTTTCTTTATGAGGTAATAGCTATGGAAAACCACCATTTAATTATTGATGTGACGGTCCCCTGACATTTGAGAGAGCAGGTAGACATGAAAAAATGCTACTTTGGCGATGAACAGTCAACGATTTGGCGAGTGTTGTAAAAACAATGTAAGAATAAAATTTTGACAATAGCAAAATTTTTTGCTTTTCAAGATATTAAAAACTTTAGTTTTTATCAAAAAATTTAAATGACTAGTATTAAAAAATGCTCTAAAGAGCACCAAAAAAGGTTAATATGTTTAAGTATGAAAAAGGGTTGGACAAGTGCTTCTAATTGAGCATGAGAAAGGAAAGGGGTTCCTTCTTGGCTGCAGCTCACTGTCAATGCCAACTTTTGAAAAAATCATATTTGCGCTTTTTCCATATAAATGAAATCACACACAGTTACGATAAAAATGTATAGTTTAAAGACGTAGCCAGTAAAGACGCAGCTTGATTAGACATGAATGTAAGGCGACATTGTATCATAAACCTTAGTTCCTGCAGCGTATCACACTCATGCAGTGCTACCAAGCATGCCTGCAGTGTAGAACTGCGCAGAAAATTGATTTGTATTGCAGTGCAGAGTGTTGCAGCATTCTGAACAGGAACAATTTCACATATGCACGCATTACAGTATAATGCATTCATTGATTGAAATTATATGCAAGTGGCTGTGGCTCCACAATGCAATATGCAGTACAGCAATGCATATGTAAGTTATAAACGAACATTAGGCGCATATACCTTTAATACGGAAGTAAAAAGAAACAGTGCGGCTGTGCACTGCGGCTCAAAAGTATAATAGGAGTGTACAGTGTAGTATAGTCTGTAGAGCAATAATGGTACACAGTGCACTATACAAAGTTGCATTGCAGACGCACGCACAGTACAGCAGTAGAACAGTGCAGTTGACATATAAAGCACGTTGGAAACTTTTACTACAGTACCGAAAATTGCTTTTATATGAAAAAGCGCGAATATGATTTTTTCAAAAGTTGGCATTGACAGTGAGCTGCAGCCAAGAAGGAACCCCATTTCCTTCCTCATTCTCAATGAGAAGCACTTGTCCAACCCTTTTTCATACTTAAACATATTAACCTTTTTTTGGTGCTCTTCAGAGCATTTTTTAATACTAGTATATATATATAATTGGATTATTGTTTAAATAATGGGGTTCCTTTCAAATGTATTTTTGGATCAAAAATAGAAATTTTTAGGTTATATTATCATCGTCCTGTAAGAAACTGCTTATTTCCACAAAATATTTAAGAAGTATTTATAGTATTTCTTGAGTAGGAACGTTAAATGATTATCGAAAGCTATTTATAGTAAAGCTGTAATCTTACTTATAATAAAATCCAAAGGCGAGAAAGTGTCTGTAACGGTACCGGGATGTACCACTCTGGTCTGCGAGTCGATCGTAGTTAAACGCCATGTTAGGCTTAATGAAAAACATATACTAACATATGACAACTAAATGTTAATTTCTTCTACGTGAAATCATGTCTGTTCTTCATATTTTCCCATATAACATGTATATCTTATCCAATTATAATGTATTAAATTCCAAATTAAAAATAAGCTGTTATAGACATCAGATTACTAAATATAAACAAACAAGCACTGTTGTCATTCGGAATTTCCGAATCGTGAAACAAATGAATGATTCTTTGAATGCTTCAGTAAAAATATTATATATATATATATATATATAGTTAATTATCTGATTCTGTTCTTAAAATATTTGTGAAAGCATATTAAAGTCTTTAAATATTTTAATTTTGTTTAAAACCTTCAAAAACTATTTTTGCAGCCATCTTTCGTCAATTAATATAAACAATCGAACTTTGTTAAAAATACAAATTAATATTTGCATTAATTAGCATATTAAAATTTAATGTGAATTTTTCAGAAATTACATTTCACTTTGCTAAATTATTATTATTATTATTTGGAAAAAAAAATGTGGCGAGTCATTCACTTTTGAGAATCATTCATCAGAATTATTTGTACTGTACAGATTGCCAATTGGCAACGTGTGTTTTACTGTTTTAACATCTTTGTTGATCTTTTAAATGCTGTTTTTTTTAAACACGCGGTTGTGGATCATTCGGGACTACGGCCGTGCAGCTATAGGCCTCAATCCCCCCCCCCCTTTCAAAGTTCAAACATGCGGTGGATTTGAATCTGTTCAATCAAATCAGTTTTTATTGTTTTTTATATAGTTTAAAGATCGTTTTAGCGATGCCTGATGAAAATGATGAAACACCGATTGAACGTAGACGGCGATTAATTAGAGAAATGCAGTCAAGGTGGTTTGCTTGGCAATCACAAGCAACATTGGACCGCATAAGGGAAGATGGCGCTATCTACTGGTAGATAATGCAAACAAAGTTTGAAATTTTGTTTCCATCGTAAATAAAATTATTTTTTTCTTATGAAACGTAATTAAAATATAAGGAATAAATAGTACCGTGTAATTTCCATTTAATTTTGCTTATATAATCAAAAAATCAGCTATGTGGTGAGTAGAAACTCTTTAGAAACTCATTGATAACACAGAATTTTACAGAATGATTTTTACAGAAAATTTCACTCATGGATTTTTTATTTATTTATTTATTTATTTTTTATTTTTTAATGTTTATATTTGAATGTTTTGTCCATTCGTTGAACTATTTCAAAAATTGAATATTGAGTCAATATCCTGTCATTTTTGACGGGGGGTATATACTAGTTTTAAGAATAAAATACATCCTCTATAGAATTGCTGTTTCCGCGCACTTTATAGTTAAATTGCAGATCATATATCAACTTACTCATTTCATCAAGAAATATGTTTTCAACAAAGACCTGGGAGTGAAAGAACATATACTGTATAAACAAGAACGAAAAATCATGCGTCAAGCATAGATTATGTAACACTTTCCAACGCTTCCAAAATAATTTTACAAATCATACCGTTTAATAAGCTGAAAGATAACAGCTACGTAAAGTATTTGGAAACCGCATACCATTTTTTTTTTTAATTAAGAAATTTTCAACATATACAATATTCGAAAAAATATCCGAATACTTTTATTCAGCCCTGTATATGATCTATAGATTTGTATACATACTACATAGGATGCTAAATTTTAGTTCATTTAGGAAACGCTTAGCACAGTTTAAAATTCTCCTTCTGGAGTTTCTGTCAATAAACGGAAATGTGTTCGCAAACTTTTGTGCTTCCCTGTATATGATCTACAGAATTTATACACACCACGTAATAGACAAAAAGTGCTTTAAATTTAAAATCGCGTTCAGCAACTTAAAACGCACTTCCAGGAATTATTGTTAACACACAGTAGAGAATTCTTTTGTGTGTCCCTGTAAATCATCGAAGACTGCTATACACACAAGATTCTGTAGTAAGCCTCTTGTAATGCACCTTAGTGATATATATAAATTTCAATGTGTTTAAAATAGTGAAACATTATTAAAATAAACCGCAGACGATTTTTCTACATAGACGTAATGTAACGGAATTCTTTTGAGTGTCCCTGTAAAAAAACTATAAGTGCTACAGTACAATCTTTCCTTTTCTAACATTAGTTTTATTGATAAATCAGACTTTATTTATTTGTTCGTATTACTATTATCTTTAATTTATAAAATATTTCCAGTTAACTATAAGTGCTTCCGTTGAAATAGGGAACATGCTATAGATAACAACAATAACATATAAAAATTGCAGAGCAATCCGAGCATATTTACAGGAGTTAGAGCACGGACATACGGACATACGGCAGACAAACCGAAGTCATAAACACTTTTCAACTAAGTTGGAAAGTTTTAAAAAGCTTTTACATTTTATATTTTATTTCTTTTTTGTTGTAATGATATACTTTTGAGAAACTTTTTGCCTTAGGCATGTATTCTTCTCTAGCATGCATTTATTATTTACAACCATTATAATGCATATTGGATTTTTAATGGTAAAAAGCTCTATAGGTATATAACGCATAATAATGCCATCGAATGTAGTTACAAAATTAAGAAGATGCGATAAAATCTTTTTAAATTTTATAAATTTAACATGAAATGTATATAAACATTTATTAGTTTATTTATTATAAATTCATTTATTTATTATAAATTCATTAGTTTAAGTATTTCTAAAATGGTTAGATAGAAAAAAATATTTTATGTAAAAGGCAAAAAATGAAAATTAAAATAAATAAAAGCTTTAAAAGACATAAAACACATGGTTTAACTACCGACATTTTATTAAGAATAATAATTGCTCAACTGGAAATATTTTATAAATTAAAGATAATAGTAATACGAACAAATGAATAAAGTCTGATTTATCAATAAAACTAATGTTAGAAAAGGAAAGATTGTTTACGCTTAGCTGATCATAAAAGCAAAGCTTGGGCATAGCATCTTTACGTCTGGTGTATCGCTGCAGGTTATCTCTTACTTAAGAGCTTAATTTTATTGAGGCCGCAAATTAATTTATGTGCTCTTCTAAATAATTCCTGTGTCTTTGAAGTACTAATAAAAAAGTTGTTGGGGCCGTTCATTACATTAAATGTCAGCAAAAAATGCAATGTTTATTAAAATAACTTTTTTTTTTTGCATATGGTATTTGTATCTTGTTTTTTTTGTTAGATTATTTAATAGAGTGAAATAACATAAAACATATTTTAATTACCAATTGCGTCGAAACATGTTTTGAATAGATGCTTGTTATTTTCGCCACCGTGGTGGGTTTTTTTTTTTACAAAAAATTATTTTTCATTAAGAAACATACAATGCGTGAAATATAATTTATATATGTCGTAAATTCAAGTTCGAATTCGGTGTAAATGGCAGTCGGAAGATCGTTGATACACATGTTTAACTCTGTGCAAGGTTTCCCTTCTCGATCGCATCAGGAGGCAATGTGGTGTCACCAACAACAAATCACTTCAGTCCGTTTTCAGTAGAAGAAAAACTTTATTGACAGTTTGAAGACATCACTTCAGGAGGAATGCTTGGTAGGCTGTAGTTAAATCTATGCAGCAGTATGATCCATTGCGACAGTCAATAATTGTCCCTAATTTAAAGACATTATTTAGGTGAATGGATTGAATTTACTGGGCACGAAACCCTTCTAAAACTTTATCAAAACTCTCTACATTTTTAACTAAAAAGACGATGTTACGAATTAGAAGCCAGTTAAAATTTAAGACATAGTAGCGTTGGCTCGTTAGCCAACGCTACACTGTAAAAAATGACTAATGTTTCTTATTTTATGAAAATAGACTATAACCACGAACGAAAATACAATATAATCTTCTGAGTTAGCCGAAATTCCGAAAAGCGTGTCCCATTGTTTTTTGAATCCTCAGAAACCAATACATTTCCAAAATTTAAAGAATTATTTATAAAAACAAAGTATTTTTCGCTGCCCGTATTTTTCAGAAACGTTTCTGAAGGGTTTTTATAGTGTATTAATTAGTGTCCTCAGCCTGCAATACCCGTTTTTCGAATGTCATCCATTCTCAAGTAAACGTTTTCAGCCGCATAAGTTAATTTATACATGAAAGAGTACAGAAATAATCTTAATTTTAATGCTAGTGTTAACGCTATTAATTTTGCACGTTTGTCTGTTAAACATATTTTTTTGAGCATGAAAATGCTTACTTGAGATTTGATAGCATTCGAAAAACAGGTATTCCAGGCTGAGGACACTAATAAATACACTATAAAAACCCTTCGGAAACGTTTTTGAAAAATACGGGCAGCGAAAAATACTTTTTTTTTATAAATCATTCTTTAAATTTTGGAAATGTATGGTTTCTGGGGATTCAAAAGACAATGGAACACGCTATTCGGAATTTCGGATAACTCAGAAGATTATATTATATTTTCGTTCGCGGTTATAGTATATTTTCATAAAATAAGAAACATTAGTCATTTTTTACAGTGTAAACGTCAAATTTCTCCACTGTCAAAGTTCTCTTCGAATCAGGATGTGCGAGAGTTTTTAAACTTACTTGCGAAAGAACACAATACACAACACGTGACCGACTTTCATCAAATCACAAGGTTTTTTAATGAACTGTATTAATATTTCCGGTGGAATTATCTTGTCGAAAAACGGTTTCCTTCGCGGGAAAAAGCCTCCACGCTTTTCTAGAATATTCGATAATCTCGTACCAGACGCATGCCATATCAACAAACCAATTTATCTTCTTTGAGGCTGTGGTTAAACTTCGAATTTAATACGTAATAAAGAAAATGAATCTTTGTCAAATAAAAAAAGAATTAAAGTTTTTCGGAAATATTTTAATAGACATTGAATATTTAATAATAGAATAAATTTACGGGGATAGGGTTTTCTGAGCGGAATAATTTAAGAGATGCGATATTTTAGAATTTAAATAAAGAAGTTATAGCAATTTGACTACACGGGAATAATAATAATGAATTTTAATAATAGATTAAAATAAAGATGTTCCATTTAAAGAATAAATTAAAAAAGCTATCGACATTTTTAGAACTAACTACTTTCGAATAGATATTATTAAGTGGATTAGGATAAACAGGCTTTACATATGGATAGTAAACGACTATTTTAAGAATATGAATTATTTTAATAAGCTGGGGTTATATACGGAACATTATTAAATGGAAAAATATATAAAATGAAAAACAGGGTTTCCGGAGCGCCCAAAGCTCCATCATCAGTGCTAAATTAAAAAGATTAAAACCGAATTAAATGTTTAAGACATGTAAATATGCTTACGTCTCCAGCGCCTAAGATTGAATGGCGTTAAGTTTTTTTCAAAACAACATCGGAGTCAGGAAACACATGTGACGCAGGAAACCAATAGGAGAGCCCGGCCAGACCGGGCGAGTTTAAGTACGGAGGAGAAAAAGGGGGGAAACGTAAAGAATGAATTAAAATAAAGGTAGCCAGACATTTGAAAAATTTGGTGTACTGGACCAACTAAGTTAACATTAACTAAGTTGCCTGAATTCTTCCATATATGATAATCCACGCAAAAAATCAAGGTCGTAAATAGATGAGCATTTCTGAATTATTGAACCCTCTGAAAAATTAAAATTGTGATTCTCAGACCAACAATGATTAGCAATAACTGAACGTTTAGAGTCGCAATTTTTAACATAATTTTTATGTTCCCCCAAACGGACCTTAAGGGGTCGTTTAGTTTGACCTACGTACAATCTATCACTCTCGCACGACATCTTATAAATTCCCCAATGTGAAAATCTACAAGGTTGGATGTTTGAGATCTGTAAATTTGATTTTGTTAAATGGTGCATAAATTACTTTAAAATCGAATCCTTCCAAAATTCTAGAAATTTGATAGCTTATTCTCTGAAAATATGAAGTACAATTATATTTTTATTGCGGACATTGTTAACGTTTGGATGTGTACGTTTAATTAGTTTATTATGAACTAGCAGATCCGCTCGGCGCTGCCCGGTCCCGCCAAAACATAATACGAAATGCGAAATCACTCTTAAAAATCGATGCACGAAACCCTTCCACTGGTAACTCTTTGTCTTTCGGAAATTAAATAGAGAGATGGACCCAAAGCGGAAGTAAATTTAATACCGCCTCCTCAAATATCTGGATCATTTGATTCAAAACGCGTCAGTTATTTGGCCAAAAATTAAAAAAAACAGTTACCGTTTGATTTTCAAAAAATTCGCATTTTCGAAATCAGAACACTAAATTGTGAGTTCCGATTCAAATATTTCAATACTTTTCTTAAAGTCGGGGATGAGTGAAAATGAATTTTTTCGTTGTCTGGGACTATTAAATCGGTAACTTTCTTTTGCGGTTTCAATAAAAATAACCATTTTTGATGCACGCGCAGGAAACTCTTTTAGTTACACCCCCAGGAGATGCATTTTGGTCTAAACAAATTATCCGACACTTGTCCCCGCAGCCTTCGATACCGTGTATAACAGGCGTGCTAGGCACGCGCTGCAAAATCTTTTAGTTCCAGTTTCCACCACCAAGTGGACCATTCTGTTCTAAATAAACCTATTTCCGAACGAAACTCCGGCACTCGTTCATGCTGCTTACGGCACCGTGTAGAAGGCGTGCCTTGCACGCGCTAAAAATCTATTAGTTCCACTTTCCACCACAAGGGAGTACCAAATCTGAGTCTGAAATAATTAGCTATATCTTAATTCGTTCATGTTAAGTTGAATGAACTGATTCCTGTTGAAATTGGACCCATAGAACCCGAGAAAATAAATCAACATCCTTGGATATTAATATTCATAAATTGTGGTAGCCAAGGGCAGAAAAAATGATACCGAAGTTTATTTAGTACCTTGGAGACTTCGGAAGAATATCAGAAAAGATTTCGTTTGAATCGGACCAAGATTAAATGCAAAATCTTTTAGTTACATTTTCCACCGCCAAGGGGTGCACTTTGTTCTAAACAAACCTCTTTCCGAACGTCCGGCACGTGTCCCCGCTGCTTATGACAACGTATAAAAGGCGTTCTGTGCACGCGCAGAAAATATTTTAGTTCTACTTTCCACCATCAGGGGGCACGGAATCTATGTCTTAATTAGTTATCTATATCTTAATTATTTTATGTTAAGTTGAATGAATTAATTGTCGTTGAAATCGGGCCTTTTGTTTGAATCGGACAAATTTTAAATGCGAAATTGTTTAGTTTCACTTCCCGCCACTAAGGGGGGCACTCAGTTCTAAATAAAACTCTTTCCGATCGAAACTTTGGCACATGTCCCTTCTGCCTACAACACCGTATGGCAGGCGCTGCAAAATCTTTTAGTTCCATTCTATATCTTAATTAGTTCGTGTTAAGTTGAATGAACTAATTCTCATTGAAGATGGGCCCATAGAACCCGAGAAAATACCACTCGCTGGTCATTAATATTCAGAAATAGTTGTAACCAAGGGCTGAAAAAATGATACCGAATTTATCTAGTACCTGGGGAACTCAGAAAAGGCTTCGTTTGAATATGACTAATAATTAAATAGTTCTGATTTTGCAGGCAGGGCGGGAGGGAAGGAGTGAGTTTCGATCAGAGCATTAACGCGATATGTAAACTAAAATCGAACATTCCCCTCCCCTCCCCCCTACACACACACAGAATTAAATCTACGACGTTAAAAAATTAGGAATTATTAACTTTTGAAGCAAAAACAAAATGATTTTTTTTACATACAAAAACAGTAAGTTATCGTTGTTAATTTCTGTAATCAAATATATAAATGACGTATAAATGAAAAAAACTCCAAAAGTCGCATAAAACAAATGGCAAAAATTCACAACTCTCTGTTTGAATTGCAATCAGCTGACGACCTTTTCATCTGCCAATCACAATTGCCCGGTTGACTTCCAGATGTGCCTACAATTCTATCAGCTACCAATCACAACTGCCCTCCAATGATGTTTGACTTGTAGTGTGCGATTTGTGATGTCATTTGAAACAAAAACGCTGCAAAACATGAAAAAAATGTTAAAAAATGAAACTAAAAGAAAAAATCTAATAAAAAAAATCTAATAATAAATAATCTGCCCTTCCCTTTTAAAATTAAGAATTTTTATCTGTAAAGAATTATCAACTTTCTCCAAGCTAAAAAGAGTAAAAAAAAAATGGCGATTGTGAGTGTATCTGATGCTGAAATGGAAGCAACCACCGAACCAATCAAGCAAAATTGCTTGTTGTCAAAAGAAAAAAATCGCCAACATATCAAAAATCGCTGTACGAATTTCGCATAAACTTTTTAGAAAAGACGATAAAATTTACTATATTGAGCTAAAAGATTGGAACCGGATTCCGGTTAGTAATGTGGGGAAATCGCAGCGAAACGTCAAAAAACACTAAAAATGGCATATTTAAAATCATGTTTTTTTATCTGTAAAGAATTATCAACTTTCTCTAAACTAAAAAAAGAAAAAAAATGACGATTCTGAGATTGAAATGGAAGCGCAACCACCAAACCAATCAAGCATTCTGGCAAAATTTCTTAGTGTCAAAGGAAAAAAAATCGCCAAAAATTCAAAAATCCCTGTACGAATTTCGTATTAACTTTATTGAAAAGAGGACAAAATTTACTATATTGGGTTAAAAGATTGGAGCCGGATTCCCATTATTAATGTGGAAAAATCGCATCAAAACGTGAAAAAACACTAAAAATCGCATAAAAAATGTAATTAAAAAAATCTATTCAAAAATTCCAAAATCTGGTTTCGAGGTACAAAACTACATGCATAAAGGTACCTTCCCACCAAATTTTGTAGCTCTGCGTGCAGAGGTCTCTTCAGAACACAACCGAGAAACACACAGACACACACAAACTTGCTTCTTTATTATAGTTGGAGATTGTATCAATGACTTCAACAAGATAACCCTGGCTAATCAATGGCTATTGATTTAATGTGGTTTAACTCTGCTTTGAGTAAACTCACAGATGAACAAATTTTTAAGGCGCGATGAACATTGGTGTTAAAAACAGCCAATTTAAACAAAGTTAAATCCACCTACTTTAAATTCTTAAACTACTTGACCGAATGACTTCCTGTTCGGTATCCTAAGATGAAAGTCAGATACAATGTCAAAATAAGGTGTCCGTATTGAAAATTTCAGATTTTGTACAATTTCATGATGCAGACTTCTAAATTTTTTTAAAACATACATTGAAAGAAGACATACTTTTCAGTAGAATTACTATTTCAGTTTTTTTTATATATAAAACAATTTGGAAGTTAAAATGTAGGGGGTGTTTTTTTTTATTTTTGTCTAACTGTACATAAGTTCCGTTCTAGAGAACAAAATAATACGTTATAAGCACGAGAAAGGAAGAAATGTGCTTTTAAATGAACCAAAAATTCAATCTGTCCTATGAAAATAAGATATTAATTTTGAATAAAAATCTTTTCTTAGATATAAGACTTTGCGTAAATTGAAACTAAAGAATAAACAAATTAGTACATTTCTACTATTTAAATAATACAATACTTCTAAGCATTTTTATTTAAAAAAGTTGATAAAACATCGTTGAAATGAGTAAAAGAATCCTTGTATTATTATAACTATTAATAATTGACACATTTTTAAAGAAAATGCTTAAAATAACCATACGACTTTACTATACTTTTAATTATACGATTATTGACGGAATACACATAATTCTGTAGGAGGTAAATAATGACGGTAGAATCACGAAAGAAAAAAAAATCTAGTGTAACAAAAATCGTAATTTTTCTTGAGAGATACTTCTGCCATACTAGGATCCTTCCAAGAGAAAGAGAACCGAGATTTTTGGGATTCAACGAATCGGTCTGAATGAGCTCTGAGGTTTAATGAAGTTACAGAAGAGAGTTACATTGAGATTCTAAATTCTTGAAAAAGATTGAATCCAATACTTATTTACGGTTGTAGCTATTACATTAGTTTCAACGTATTTAGAAATATTTGAAAACTGTTGATGTTGATGTTTGTAATGATCTGGAACGAGCTACTACTCCTTATAATCAGTTCGTTTACAAGTAATACTGAAATTAAACACACCCACATATAAATATACATATTCTAGGAAACTTCGCATCCTATCACGTCATCATTATTCTCCTATTATTTCTGATATGCATTTGTTATGTTCATGATAAATATGTCTAAAATTTTGTGTACGTACATTTTATCACAGTCAGTAATGAATGAAATAGAAAAATAATAACAATTATTAAAGAAACAGAAAATTAATAACAATAATGAAAGAAATAGAAAAATAATAACAATAATGAAAGAAACAGAAAATTAATAACAATAATGAAAAAAATAGAAAACTAATAACAATAATGAAAAAAGCACCATTTTTGGAGTAATTCTGCGTGTTCCTCCGCGCTGTTCGAACGCCAAAATGAGGTTACTTATGGATGTCAACTCATGAGGTAACACATTGTAAATGCGTTTTTTTTACAGGCAGTGTTAATGGTAGACTGTAGAAATAGGAAACTTTCATGGGACATATGTAAAACAGGATAAAAATTTGAGAGTAGCCGGTTTCATTATGCATTCCTAAACTATCAATTATGTGTACCACATCAATATTTACGACAAATATTTGTAGAATTTATAAAGTAATTTCCGGTAAAGCCGGTAAATTCCGGCTAATAATTTCCCCAAAAAGAACTTAATAAAATTTAATGATGTGGAATTAACAGTCGGTTCCCCCCAAAAAAATTTAACTACTTTAAAAACACATTTCCAAACAAAGAACTTGATTCAATTGTATGACTGATGCCTTATTCAAGTATGTGACAAATGTAACATTTTCTCATTAGTTTTGTTCTCAAAAGAGTTTTATAAAAAATAAATATTCCTGAAAAACGGTTGAATTAAGTGATTAGCAATTCATTTAAGCAATAAAATCGGTAATTCTGTTCTTGACTTTGTAAGTACATAAATCTAAATATGTTACTTATATTAAAGATAAGCAGGCTACTCCCGCTACGATGGTTTATTTTTTCCTAATGAACCTTGAATCAAACAAAATATCAATGAATCATTCTTTCCACATTGCTAAACACGATATGAACGCCATTGCGCTATTCCTTTTTCTAATGTGTTGGACAACATTTGAGCGACCAACTTTTTTAGATTATTATGTACAGTAAGATTTAGTAGGAAAATGAGGCCATTATTACAACATGAATAAAAATGTTCTTTACTCGCTTCACTTCTCAGAAGGAGAGCGATACCACGATTGCAGAGATTGTTCGTAGCACCAAAATAATGTTCGGGTGATTCATTCTCGTTTGTTAGTTTTTGAATTCCGAGGCTTCTCAGTTTAGCAAGGCGTGTGATTATGTTTGTTTAAATGTTATCCCATTTTACATTCTCTTATGTTTCGTGAAACGCAACCCTGCCATGGTTTTTTCCTAATTAGATTCCAGCAGGAAAAGAGTCAGTTACATCTTTAATAGAAGTAAACTATAGTCACAAAAACATGAAGCGACAGCAATTATTTGTACGTAAAGAAATGTGAAAATAAAGGAGCAACAACGGAGATATGAGAGATGAAACACACGGCTGCCTGCAGAAAATTAAAATTTAGATTATTTATAAAAAGAAGAAAACTGAGCATAATAATTCAAAGATAAAAACTAAAATTGTATTTAATTATTTCCGATATGATGTACTTCATAAATTAATAAAAATTGGTATGGACACTAGATGATTTTTAGAGCAATGTAATTTAACGGCTGTAAATAATTTTATGGTGTGTACAGGGCAACCAGATCCATTATCGAATTGAGGTAATTAAATGTGAATAGACACTTTTAAACAAGTACACATATTATTTATTTGAAGAGCATTGAAATAAACGTAGACATTTTTATTTGCACCAGGGTGGTTTAGACGTGTAGCAACAAGTTTGTCAATCAATGAGCAAAAGTCAAGATAACAAGAAAAATTAAAAGCCCACCAAGCATACATGTTTGGCACAAGGCTATTTGTACAAGGCAAGGTTTATCACCGACTGTTATGTTCAATCAGTAATATTTTCTTTTTGTGCGCCTGGCATAAAAATAGAAAAATGCGAATTCGTGATTTACCAAAAAATTCTGCTATGATAACAGCGGATAACTACCATACCATACATGCATGTTAAGATGCGTTTTACAACTGTAGTTTGAAAAAAGGGATAGAAAATAAATGAGGTGTTTGCTATTTTATTTTGGCCATTTATTTGATCTGCGGATGCTTTTAACTAAGAAAGTCGTGGGTTAATAATAATGATATAAGGCTTGCGGTAAAGAATTAAATTTACAACAGCAGAAAGTAAAATCAGTTACAAAAAGTTAGAGAACTAAAAGAATTAAATGGCGTATAATTAAGTACGAAAATTTACGAATAATTTGGACAAAAATATATGAAATCTATACATATTGCAACGCTATAAGATAAACTTAATCATAGTGGTTAATAAAATTTAATGTATTAACTTATGTTGAACTATTTTTAACTTCTTATATAAATCTTTCTCGTGACGAATTGCAATTAGAAATTTCATAAGTAATAAAGTTTAGCGTATAAATAAAAAATCATTGCTCACAACGAATGTATAAAAATTTCCTTGTAGAATACACATAAATAATATAACAGAATAATAGTAAAGTGAATCAGAATAAATAATCTAGAATAAATAAAAGTATTTGTTTTTCGAAATATAAAAATCTTCCAGGTTCTTAACTAGAATTTCGAACTTCTTAAACATTCGCAATTTTTCGCACTATTTTCACATTTTATTTTTGTTTTAACAGATAATTTTTCAAATAGAAACTGAAATAGATAAATTAACTTATATGGATGTGTTACGTCAAACATGTGGGTGGAGAGGATCCTGAGACAAACTTATTTTCTGAAATTCGTCGACAAAATTTTAATATAAAAATGTATTCAATTGTCACCAAATTGTTAATTTTATAATTTTTTTCTGTTTTAGTATGGTGTTTATTTCTTAATGTTATTTTGTATAAAAATTAATACATTAATAGACTTATTGTGCTTTTGTGGCATGTATAGTTTCAGCTTTCCGACGATTGAAATAATTAATATTATTGAATGCATAGTAATCATCATATATTACTTTATAACATGTATTTTATAAAAAAATATGAAAATTAAAAAGATTTATGAAAACAATCAAATATCGACTGCATTCTAAGGACAAAATTAATAATTATCAAAATTCCTAATTCGCTATTATTTAAAAATCAATGACATATTTAACACAAAGTTATTTTTGATACTTTTTATTTAGTGACGTTTAATTATTTTCACTCTAGTTTATTTCCAGTATTGCGGACATATTGCTGCTCAAATCATTAAAAATTACACTTTCTGTTAAAGAGTAAAGAAGCCTTTAAAGAAGAAAAAAGATTCAACAATTACAAGTTAAAAAAAGGAAAAAAACTTGGTGCTTCTCCTAATTTAAACGAAAAGTTGTCTTGAGTCGGGTTAATCATCATTAGCTACAAATGACTATAAGGTGAAAAAATCCCAGAACACAAGTTTATAGACATTCCATTATCGGAGAAGGATACATAAAGTGGTGTCTATTGGTTTTCTTTTTTACATTCATTTTAATTAAAGATACATACTTTTTTGTAAGAACTCATTTAAAAAATATAAGGCTTCACAATCTAGTAAATTAAAAGATGTATATTATTAACATCAAATAATTTTTAATCATATAATGTTTGAAAAAAGAAATAGGAATTTGCGCGTAAATTAAGCAGATACTGGAAAGTACTTAAATTTATTAAAATTTGTTAAATATCGCTATTATATTATTTTTAATATAAAAAAATGTATTTCATGGCGAATTTCATATGAAGCAATCGTCTCTAAACAAAAAAATTAAATTATTTTAAACTTTTAAATCCTTATATGAAGAAATTCGTTTCAAATTACACGAAGAGATTCAAAAAATTCTACAGATGTACATATAAAATGTTTTACAAATTATTCAGAAATAAACTTGATTTTGTTAGCTTTTATAGAACAAAAAATCTGCTTTTTATTTCATTACCAATTAAGTTTATGAGTTGAAAAGATATGGATTACCTATTACAGATAACTGATAAGATACATTAAAGAATTTTTAGATGAAGATGAATATAGATGTAGAAAATGAGCTTTAATTTATTTTTCAGTAATGTCATAGGTGAAACTTATTCATATTTACGGCACAGTGTTGTAAAGCCGTTTAGGCATATATACGTCGTATATTTTGAAAAAGAGTGGTGATAGTCATAAAATTAATATCAAGAGTTGAAACTTGTTTAATTATAATTTTGAATTTTATTATCCAAAAGGAAAGTTTCCGTCATCTTGTATGCGAAAAAAAAATAAAAAATATTCTCATAAAAGAACTATTCCTTTACCGCAATAATTACACTTTTATCATAAATTTATGTTTTATGTCATATTTTTAGTTTTCACTTTAAAGATTTAAATGACCTGAAATATAAGAATAGTTATATACAAGCTTAATTTTATAAGGCATAATTTCATCAAAGTACATTGTTTTATTATAATATAACATAATACAATATAATGTAATATAATATAATATAAGAATAGTTATATACAAGCTTAATTTTATAAGGCATAATTTCATCAAAATACATTGTTTTATTATAATATAATATAATACAATACACTATAATATAATATAATATAATATAATATAATATAATATAATATAATTATATTATATTATATTATTAAGTATAATCACTTATTAATGTTGGTAAACGTCTGTCTGTGTGTGTGTGTGTGTGTGTCTGTCTGTCTGTAAACGGATAAAAGTCGGGTCAGAGACGCCGGACGGAAGCGCTTTTTATACCAAAAAATTCAGAAAAATTCGGGTATTCCGGAATTATAGTTTTCGAACGAGTCCGGCCGCAATTAAGGGAGTTATTAATTAACAAAACTGTTTTAATTACTCAAAACGGAACATTTTTTCTGCGACAAAGAAATAAATTCATTCCTGACTAGATTCAGACCTCGAGACGAGGCTAGCGAATAGAGCGACGACCAATCGGCTTCTGTCTTTTTCGGGGCGTTTTGGCGAGGCTAGCAGGAAATCCAGTAAACATCACGTGACTTTTATAGACTACGGGTATTCAGGGGGCCGCCCCATCTCAGAATCTGAGGGGCGCAGACCTTCCGTGCTCGCGCATTTCGACGTAAAAATATATCAGCTTTCAGAGAATCTAAAAATTATTCTGATATCTTCATTACGAGCTTAGATATTAATTATTACGAGCTGAGACATTATTTAATTATTGATATTTCAACTATGCCCAGACAAAAATAATAAATTAGAAGCAGACGATTGGGAACAGAAGATTCTCTGGTGAGATATTCAAGCTGAATGCGGGCGAGATATTAGGATTTTAATTTAACTTTTTTTTTTATTCGTCCCTAGCGTTTGATTGTGTTTATGTATAGAAATTACCAGTATTTTATTTTTTTTCAGTTCTAAGTTTTTCAAGTCGTCTTTGAACAAGTACTCCGGTAGTCTAATAGTCTAATTCAGTTGTTTGAGGAAAAGTAGTGTCATCTTTTTTCTTTTAGAGTGGCAACCAGATATTATGACAGGGAAAAGCGGGCTTCGCCCGTTATCGATTTTTTTTTCAGTTTTAAGTTTTTCTACAGGTCCCTATCTTTGAACTAGAACTCAGGTAGTCTAAATCAGTCGTTTGAGGAAAAGCAGTGTCATCGCCCCCTCCCCCCCCCACCCTTCAGGTTTTTTTTAACTTAAGTATGGTCCGTTTCTATAGCTAAGAAACTATGTTACGGATTTCCACCAAACTGATTCCAAACATCATAATTAAAGTAATAAGGACCCTCTATAACATTTTTAAAAGTTTCTGAGTTTATACCTCTCTTTTCGAATAATAATATCAGATTTTATATTTTGATTTCACAATATCTCGAGTTCTACGAGTCCAATCGGAACGCGGTTTGGCTCATTCGACTCGATATCGATAGAGGATACTAGAGCTTATCAGTTTTAGTTCGTTTTTCACCACCAGGAGGCGTTTTATTACCTCTGTTTCTATGGCCTGGATTACGACGGGGTATGGCTCATTTGACTCGACTTCGAAAGCCTTGACGATTTCAGTTATGATTGTATAAACAGCTTGCGCCACCTGGTGGTGGAAGGTGGAACTAACGTATACTGCAGCCACGATTGCTATACGGTGCCGCAGACAGCGGGGACACGAGCCGGAGGTTCGTTCAGTTAGAGGTTTACCCTCTATAACATTTTTAAAAGTTTCTGAGTTTATACCACTCTTTTAGAATAATAATATCAGATTATATATTTTGATTTCACAATATCTCGAGTTCTACGAGTCCAATAGGAACGCGGTTTGGCTCTTTCGACTCGATATCGATAGCGCTTACATATTTTAGTTCAAAGTTTCGCCACCGGGGGTGCTTCCGGAAATCGGGTTCTACGGGCCCGATTACGACGGGGTTTGGCTCTTTCTACTGGATTTCGACAGCTTTACAGATTTCGGTCATGTTCGTATAGAACACATTGCGCCCCCTGGTGGTGGAAGGTGTAATTAAAGTATTTTTCATCCAACTCGTGTTCTTTGGGTCACATCACGACGCGGTTTGGCTCAATCGACTCGACATCGATAGAGGATACTAGAGCTTATCGGTTTTAGTTCGTTTTTCACCACCAGGGGGCGTTTTCTTATCTCTGTTTCTATGGACCGGATCACAACGGGGTATGGCTCATTCGACTCAACGTCGATATAAGATACTACAGCTTATCGATTTTTGCTCCGAGTCTCACCACCAGAGGGCGCTTTCCTATGCCTGTTTCTATGGGAAGGATCGAAACGGGGTATGGCTCATTCGACTCGACATCGATAGAGCTTACCAATTTTAGTTTGTTTTTTCACCACCAGGGGGCGCTTTCCTATATCCGGTTCTACGGGAATGAAAACGACGGGGTATGGCTCATTCGACTCGACATCGAAAGCCTTAACTATTTCAGTTATGATCGTATAAACAGATTGCGCCACCTGGTGGTGGAAGGTGGAACTAACGTATACTGCAGCGCGTGCGCAGCACGACTGCTATACGGTGCCGCAGGCAGCGGGGAACCGAGCCGGAGGTTCGTTCAGTTAGAGGTTTATACTACTCAATGTGCAAATTAAAGGATTATCCGGTGCGTGCGTAGCACGACCG
The DNA here is from genome assembly GCA_963931845.1 of Maratus michaelseni. Taxonomy (NCBI): domain Eukaryota; kingdom Metazoa; phylum Arthropoda; class Arachnida; order Araneae; family Salticidae; genus Maratus; species Maratus michaelseni. Next base: position 427,435,669 of record OZ007592.1, read on the forward strand.
GTATACGGTGCCGAAGGCAGCGGGGACCCGTGTCGGAAGTTCGTTCGGTTCGAGGGGGGTGCGAGCCGGAGAATACAAAAGATTCGAGGCACCGATGTAAATTAGGGTTTTATCGATTTTAGTTACCGATGTAAATTAGGGGCCCGCTGGCGGGCGAAGCCTGCTAGTTTTATATAATAAGTATACATTCAAAAAATTATTATTCGAAAAGGTTATTTAGAAATAACTTCAAGTAATTTGAAAAAGGAAAATTTATTATTATTATTTTTTTAAGTCCTAAATATATTTTATCGAGGAAATAATTTAATATGCCTGACAACACAAATGCTTTTGTATTCATTAACTATTTATTTTTTCTTCTATACAGCGAAAAATGATTTGGAAGATTGTCCAATAGTCTCCATAAATCATTCCAAAACAGATGCCCTTTACTGCCAAGAATTAAATTTTATCTTTCTTTTACAGAAATGAAGATATTTTTAACAAGTATTCGAGTGTCAAATTCAATATTATCCAGGGTATGTTATCTACAGAACTTAATTAATTTTTTTTTTGTTTACGAGTGTAATGTAAAAATCGATATAATAAAAGCGTAAGTCATGTGACTGTCATCAACAATTACGGGATGCCCGATTCAAAATGAATTGAATTGATTGTGCTTTTTACCGTTTTCAAACACGGAGAAAACGGTTGACTTTTTTAATCGCCTGCAAAGAATAAATTTAAAAAGCACCTTTGACGTCATTCACTATGAACCAATGAAATTAGTTTTAGTTTTAGAAGTTTACCAAACGTTGTGAGCTCGCTATTTATTGAACGTGAATCAGTTTATTATTATTATTATTATTATATGATTATTATTGTTATTATTTAATGGTATCCGCGCAAAAGATCTTAATTTGCTATTTTTAACACGTTGATGGACACTTGCGGCTATAGCCGCCAAAGCGAAGTTCACAATGTGGCATGACGGCTATAGCCGCCCAAAACGAAACGGTCGTTTTTAGACACTACGGCTATAGCAGCATAAATGTTCATTTACCGGCGTACAAGTAGAAGCCCAGTGTCATGTTTTGGAAACAATTTTTTAGGTTGAATTTCGTTTTCCACTTGTTATACGAGTTGCAGCTTCAGTATGCACGTGCAGGGTGGCTAGTGGTCAGGGAAAAATACAGTCAAAAAAAGTGGTAGATTCTTATAGAAAAATTCAAATTAATTATTTGTTCGAATAATCAACATAAATTTTTCTATAAGAATATACTGATGTATACCACTTTTTTTGACTGTATTTTTCCCTGACCACTAGCCACCCTGACGTGGTTGTGAAGGGAGTAGTGCAACCTAATTAAAGGTGCTGAATTAATCAAAATTAAGTTTATTTAAGCAGAAAGAGTAAAACTATACTTCTAATATTCTAAAAATTACAAAAACATATAGCGTCAACTTTCGAACTTCACTTGTTCCAACTGTCCGTCAATGTGTTAAAATTGCAATATTTTTTAAGTTATTAATTTACATTTTTCATTGACTCCGAAATGAATTTAGCCATTTGGTAGTTATCTGATGATTATGAAGCTACAATAAAATTGTTTCAGGACTATGAAATTATACATAAATAAAATTTTTTTGCGGGATGCCGTCTACGACATTAACAATTTCATGCCTACAGTTTAAAGTGAGTTTCATGTTATTATTTTATTACATAATATTTATTTCTTCTTTCATTTTAAGTATATATTTGAATTGGTTTAATAATACAGTTTGTGAAAGTCTATAATTTTCAAATGATTATTTTTTTTTAAATGATCACTATTGCACCAACAATGGTATTTATTTTCAAATGTTCCTTTTGTTGCCAACTATTATGCTTGACAACAATGATGTTAGTGTAACAAAATGTCCCGAATTGTTTTTACTAGTATAAGGAAAAATGTAGAGAATATTTGCATTCACTGTTGTCTGGAATTAACGGAAAGAACTGTAGAATATATTATGTCTGTATATCTGTATACAAAAGGCTTTATCCTGACTGATTCATCAACGCATTGACGAAACTATTGACGCTAGAAACTAAAACTCTGGAGTATATAAGATTAAGAAAGGATTTTTTTTAAATTCAACTCCTAGGGGGAAGAAGGGGGTCAAAGTGAGTGTCAAAAGTTTTTGGTCAGTTCGCCATATATCAGAAGCAATTTTAGATAGGAGCGTGAAATACAGCATAAAAAATGGTTAAACCCATATTTCAATGATTTTAGAAATTCAACCTTCCAGGTAGTGAAAGGGGATATTGAATATCTAAAACAGAAGATTTTCCGTAATCGTGTCTTTAGCCAACTTGTGTGTGTTAGCGTGCGCGGTTTGGTGCAAAACTAATTTTATTGTTGTAACCAATGTTATCACTCTCATAATATTGGAACTACATTGTTGACAGCATCCTTCAATTTGGCTGCCAACTTTGGCTATAAACCCAATTTTGAAAGATTACACGAAAAAGAAAACTATTGCTGGTTTATAATTAAATATTATGCGCACATTTCTCTGGGGAAATTTTTTATTAGTCTTAGTTTTTTAAATATCATATTTTATAAATTATTTTGCCCTTTTCGTCTTTTAGCAATTGGACTTCAATCAGTATACAAAATATAGTACATTTCTTCCTGTTTTCAGAAACATTTTTTGGGAGTATACGTTTACGAATTACATACTGATCACCATATTTATGGGTTTGAGTATGCACGAGGCTCCGTTATAATGAGTGCCGTATAATTAGTTCATAGGTGTGAAATCCACAAAGCTCTGTTAAAATAATAATTGTCATTTTAACCGTTTATGTACTCAAAATTCACAGAGCCCCGTTATAGGATTGGTGTTTTAATGATTTATGAGGTGCGAAATACATGGAGTTCCATTATTGTTATCCCCGAATCAACCATATATGGTTGCAAAACAAACGAAGTCCCATTATTTTTATCACTCAATTAACAATTTATGGGCGCGAAAACTCTATTTACAAAACTCGGCATATATCTTAAACTATCCCATTTTTAACACTTTCCAACCTAGTTGAAAAGTGTTTATGACTGCGGTTTGTCTGGCCGTCTGCCGTCTGGCCATCTGGCCGTCTGTCCGTGCTCTAACTCCCGTAAATATGCTCGGATTGCTCTGCAACTTTTATATGTTATAGTCGTTATCTATAGCATGTTCCCTATTTCAACGGAAGTGTGTAGCACTTATAGTTTTTTTACAGGGACACTCAAAAGAATTCTATTACATTGCGGTCTATGGAGAAAAATCAATTGCGGTTTATTTAAATAATGTTTCACTATTTTAAACGCATTGAAATTTATATATCTCACTAAGGTGCATTAGAAGAAGCTTAATATGGAATAAGGTGTGCATAGCACTGATAGTTACTTTACAGGGACAGTCAAAAGAATTCCGTTACATTACGTCTATGGAGAAAAATCGTCTGCGGTTTATTTAAATAATGTTTCCCTATTTTAAACGCATTGGAATTTATATAAGGTGCATTACAAGAGGCTTACTACAGAATATTGTGTGTATAGCAGTCATCGTTTATTTACAGGGACACACAAAAGAATTCTCTACTGTATGTTAACAATAATTCCTGGACGTGCGTTTTAAGTTACTGAACGCGATTTTAATTTTAACTCGCTTTTTGTCTATTACGTGGTATGTATAAATTCTATAGATCCTATACAGGGAAGCACAAAAGTTCGCGAACACATTTCCGTATTATTTAACTCCAGACGGAGAATTATAAACTGTGCTACGCGTTTCCTAACTGAAATAAATTTTAGCATCCTATGTAGTATATATACAAATCTATAGATACTATACAGGGCGGAATAAAAGTATTCGGATTACTTAGATGTTTTCTTTTAGCTTATTAAACGGTAATGATTTGTAAAATTATTTTGGAAGCGTTGGAAAGTGTTACATAATCTATGCTTGACGCATGGTTTTTCGTTCTTGTTGTTTATTTCAACCAAAAGCTCTCTATTTTTGGCAGGACCAAGCGGGTTTTTTTCAACGGCCTTATGAATATATATATATTTTTTAACAATTGGGAAAATGGTTGTTGTTTTCGGTCGATAATGGACCTCTTCGCGACGTCACATTATTTTTTTAAGTGTTTTTAACGAGATTCTGAACTTTAGAAGAATTTTTCTTTGAATAGGCAATAGGAATACATAAAATCGTTACAAAAATTTTAAAGTTACAAAAAGGATAGATGCAAACTATCATATATGAAAAAAAGCCGAATTCAAAAATTGACGTTGGATGAGAAATTCTTTTATAAAGCAAAAATCGTCTTCAACCATAATTTCCTCAAAATACCTTTAGCTCAGACATCAGTCTAAACAAGAGTTAAAGTTATTGTAGGAAGGACCCGATAAAATATTAAGGTATATTGGTTAACATATATTGGTTAGCACTTTCCCTTTATTTGCACGACGATACTTGTTACTCATACATTGTTACGCAATAGCGTTTAGTTGCTTCTCATATCAACCTACTCGTTTAAACAATTCTACCAGACAGTATGTTGTTAAATATTATTATGTATCGCGCAACTTTTACCGTTTGCTGGTTGAAACATCTGCGACATCGATATGCGATGATTGATAGGCGCATTGCTTACAATGGAATGACGAATGCATTCAACTCTGTCAGGAGTGCGATGGAGAGATTGATTTTGTAGATGGTTCAGACAAATAATTTTTCGAGGGCAGAGAATACCAAGATCTCTCCAACTGTAGTATTGGAAAATGTGTTTATGTAGATGGTTCCGACGACTATTTTTGAGAAGGCAGAGAATGTCAGGATCTCTTCAACTGTTGTAATAGAAAATGTGTTTATTTGTAGCAGTATGCAACGGTTATGATAACTGTGGCGATAGTTCAGACGAAATGTTTTTACATAGTTGTTCATCGTTGTTAAATATTATTACGTATCGCGCAACGTTTATCGTTATCTGGTTGAAACATCTGTGACATCGACATGCGATGAAGGAATGGCGCATTGCTAATCAAATAATAATATTATTTTTTTTAAGCTTTCTAAAAAAAATTCCAATGGTTGTTTTTCCAATGTTTTTATTTTTATTTTTATTTTTTTTTTGGGGGGGGGGGGAATTTTTAGATGTTTTTTGATATTTTTTGAGTTATTTTCTTAATATTTAAAATAAAGTATTTTAAATTTCCAATTAAATTTTCAACAGGACTGAAACTGCGCGTAAAATTTAATAACACCGACAAAGGATGTGAATTAATTTTCCCTTATAGTTATTAGTTGTCGTACTGAAAAGTGTATTCGTCATGATACGTGGTTTATATCACGTAGATTGAGATTTTTAAAGTGTTTGGGGTTTATTTCTGAATGGAATGAAGAGGTAACGTCTATTAAATGGTGTAAAAAACAGTTAAAAATTGATCATTCAATAGTTGTTGATTGGAATAATTACATGCGAGAGATTTGTGCTTTTTCCATAGTTCAACGTGCTGAAAGAATATAAGGAGGATGTGATAAGATCGTCGAAGTAGGTGAAAATTTAATTACAAATAGGAAAAATAATGCAGGTGCTTCCGCAACAGTGGATTTTTGGAGGCGTTTGTCGGGAAACAAATGAATGTTTTCTAGCTGAAGTACAAACAGGTGTTTAGATGTGTTATTAGAGGTTATAGAAAACAAATGTGAAAGATGGAACCACTATTTATTCTGACTCGTGTAAGAAGAGGGTTTCAAACATTTCAAAGTTAATCCTGAGTATAATTTTGTAGATCCTGAATACTCTTTGAGGTAGCACAAAATGGTGCAATAAGAAGCACGATGGCCATCATTTAGAGTCTTATTTAGCAGACTTTATGTGGGGGAGAACACTTGAGAATCCATTTTTTCAGATTTTACATGATATAAAAAAATCTACAATAACGTCACTTACTGTTTAATTAGCCAATAAATTCTTTGTAATTTATTATGTTTTATTTGAATACTTCTGTTAATATATTTTGGGATTTTCAATAACGTGAGATATTCTTTCATACTTTCATTATGAAATACATTCTTTGTACTTTATGTAATGTTTTATTTCAACATATCTGTTAATATATTTTAAGTATTTTTAAGTAAGATTTTAAAGTTATATTTGTCATTTCTATGTTAAAATATTGGCTACTTGTTACTAGCTAATGTTATAAGACTGGCGAGATTCAAAACATTTTGGCGAAAAGTACCGAACATTTTTCTATAAAATTCATTTGACAACGATTGAAATAAAATTTTGTCTTACTATCAATAAAATACTCAAGCGTATGTTGGATTTATTTCAAGTAATGTGTTATTGGTTTCCTATAATTCATGTCGTCGTGTCTTTTAAAGGAACGATTTTTATCTTTTGACACCGAAAAAACTTCAGTGATGAGCATTTCTGAAATAATTTATTGTTTTATTCTTTATTCTTTAATTATTTATTGACAAGAAATATCCATAAGTTTTTAATTAAAATTCCGCTTTTTGAATCAATAATCACATACAAAAATTCAATGTATCAATTAAAAGTTAATACGATTAATGAAATCAAAGATATTCTCTCTCATTTTATTTGAATACCAGTTTATTCACAAAGAAATGCTCGTCATGTTTAAATACAGAATTTCATCTGTGAATAAAGAAAATGTCAGTGACGCTGTTAAGTATATAATAAACATTTAAAGGCCTTACTTATCATGCCTTATTTTTAAATAAAGTTTCTTTTTCCATTGACATTTTATTTGAATGATATAAAAGTAATAAATTAAAGTTGAATAGACGAATAAATATATACTCACATTTAAAACAATAGTTTTAGACGATGTACTATTTAAAGAAATTTCTCTTTTTTTTACAAATATTCAAAAATAAAAAATAATTACAAATTAAGCAGAAGTGACAAAGAATATAATATGTATTAAATTTCTATATAAATATATATATCTACACTATATTGCCAAAGGTGACCGGTCACTTCCAATTTTAGACGTTTTGTTAACTATCTAGAAAAATACGTGAGGAATTAACCTGAAACTGCAGGATTGTAAACAGTACAGTATAGGTTATATATTTTCGTGAAGATTTTTTCACGAAACCACATAGGGGACTGTCAACAAATTGAAAAAGAACGAATATCTTTTGGATAACCCTGTAAAAACTAATGTAGCAAAGGCGTTCAAACTCGAGATCAGTGGCTTATTGTAATATACTGTGTTCATTTTTATGAGGATAGCATGTATACTCGTAGAGAAATTAAGGTTTTTATAAAAACAGTCCCAAATTTCGCCTAGTTTTTTTGCCTATAATTTTCAGAATTCTTAACATAAAAAAAATATTTTTTTTCAGACACTATGACAAACAACATTGTACATGATACTCTGCAATTAGAATTAAAAAATAATAAAAATTGGATGAAAAATGAGCAGGTTTACTAATAAAAGTTTCACTGCGCATGCGCGAATGCAATCAAAATATAATATGCATAATGTATTATCTAAGTATATTGAGCAACTTTTATGAAAGTCTCAAAATCATAGCTTGAAAATTCTGAAAATTATCGTTGATTGAATAAGCTCGAAATCCGTTTTTCCCAGAAAGAAGCAAAAAGATGACGGGTTGTATCAAATATCTGTTGATTAGTGCTAAGATAGCGTACACAATATTGCACGTACTACTATATTTGGATACAACCCCTCATATTTTTGCTTCCTTTTGGGAACAATGGATTTCGAGATTATTCTACTGACAATAATTTTCAGAATTTTCAAGCTATGATTTTGAGACTTTCACAAAAGTTGCTCTATATACTTAGCTAATACATTATGCATATTATATTTTGATTGAATTCGCGCATGCGCAGTGAAACATTATTTAGTAAACCTGCTCAATTTTCATCCGATTTTTATTATTTTTAAATTCGGATTGCAGAATATTATGTAGAATGTTATTTGTAATATTTTCTGAAAATAACTTTTTTTTTATATTAAGAACTCTGCAAATTATAAGCAAAATACTAGGCGAAATTTGGTACTGTTTCTATAAAAACCTTAATTTCTCTACGAGTATACATGCTATCATCATAAAAATAAACACAGTATATTACAATAAGCTACTTATTAATAATCTCGAGTTTGAACGCCTTTGCTATATTAGTTTTTACAGAGTTCCAAAAGATATTCTTTCTTTTTCAATTTATTGACAGTCCCCTATGGGGTTTCGTGAAAAAATCTTCACGGAAATATATAATCCCATCAAAAAACTTTCTGTAAAAAAAAAAGCGCCAAGTCCTTCCTTAATGTTTCGGCCGTAAAAAGTACTGATATCTGATGTTCGCCCAAGTTAAAAGTCAAACATCCGAAATCTTTCATTCAAAATGGCTTCCTGCGACTTGGCCGTTAATGCATTCTAGGTTAAAAACATTAGAAGAATCTAATACTGAGAAAAATAAATTAGAATACATAATACACCCTGATTGATGTTAAACATGCCATATCTTTCATTTGAAATAATAATTACGTCGATAAATCATTTCAAAATTAATGATTGGAAATTATGCATTTAAAAGTAATATCGGAATACAAATAGGCAGATTCGTATTATGACATTGTAATTAAAAGCTTTGTGATACATACCATTGAGTTTCAAGAAACATTAGTTTTGATTAACCATCATTTAGTTTTACCATGGTTTAATGACCATTTTGTACGGTCTATTGTCATTAACACGAATTCCAATGAATATTTTTTTCATCAAATTTCACATTGTGTTACATTATATGAGACGTTGAGAACCAGAGTGGACCATTCTCGACAGCTGTGATCTCGAAATTATGTTTTTAAAAATGTGTATTATATTTTAGTACTTTGTACAACAAAATGCGTAAAATGTTCAAAAAAATGTAGTAGACATGTAGATCATTATACATTCTTTAGAATTTGAAAAACCTTCTAAAATGCATTAACGGCCAAGTCGCAGGAAGCCATTTTGAATGAAAGATTTCGGATGTTTGACTTTTAACTTGGGCGAACATCAGATATCAGTACTTTTTACGGCCGAAACATTAAGGAAGGACTTGGCGCTTTTTTTTTTACAGAAAGTTTTTTGATGGGATATCACTGCTTTTTGTAGGTTTTATCAAATGTATAAAGGATATAAATATAATAAATGTATAAATGTCAAAGAATTTTAAAATTATTTTATTATGCTTTACAAATCTATATTTTTATTTGTAGTTTACATCAAAATACTAGCCGTCTCAGGCAAACAATATATTCTTTCTAATATGTATGCTAAGCACTTCATCATATTACTTTTATTCATAACTAGCCGAAGTACTTGGTGCTGTTCGAGATTTTAAGAATGTTTGTGTAGAAAAATCAATTTCAAAATTAAACATGTTGTATAGATAACTTCAAAATGTTAAAATATGCCAATATTTCTATAATCGTGTTTTTATCATGATTCAATACGTTCCTCAAACTCGTATGACGTTGTACTCACCTGCTGACATCTTACCTACTTGCTTTCACTATTACTCATATTGATACTCTCTTTGTATAATTCCCAAACATTTGAAAAAGTCCGTTAAACTTCCAATGTGACGTTATATTAATTTTCTTTTTTAATTATCGAATGACGTCATATTAACCTGCTTTCTGTATTTACACATACTCATACTCCTTGTATTATTGAGAAATGTTTGAAAATTTACGTTATATTACCAGTATGACGTCATATTAATCTTTTTTTCCATTGCTGAAACTTTTTATTTTTATTTTCATTTTTGACTTGGAAATCTTTCAATAGAAAATTAATTATTGTAGAAAGAATTTCATTGTGGATTTTTAATTGTTGGCAACTGCTATAACGAAAAATGTTTAAATTTAATAGGAAAAGGCGGGAAGAGTTCAATATCCTGTGTTGGTAGGTTTGGCGAGTTGTTTTTGGCGATAAATGTTTGATTTGGTTGTTGCGATATTCAGTCTTTGGAGTTTTAACTTAACAACTGGAATTGACCTTATCTACGTGACATCACACCTCTTTTGGCAGCAGTTTGGATTTTTTTGCCAATCGCGCGAACCAACACAGGATATGGAACTCTTCCCGGAAAAGCTGATAGATTTTTGGTTTTTTATTATTTAAAAATTAACTCTACATTATACTTCGATTCCGGATTACTTTAGTTGCCTCGGTCATGTTTTAATACACCTACACGTAGCATTTCACAATTCTGGCTTTCAAACTGTTGATTTGTATAGAAGTGCAGACAGACAAACAGATTTTCATTTTCATGTATTAGATTTACTTGCTCAATCCTTCGCCAAATCGGAAGTTTCTGTTAGAGAAATTCTCTTTGCGATCATTGGCAGCATATCTTATATTTTGTGTTGATATCCATTTCATCTTTAATGACAATTACCGCTTAATTTACTTAGGAATTTACGCTTCATGTCCGTTTGCATCGTTACACTCTCTAATACGGAGATTTTTAATCCTGTTAAGTAATCTTCTGTAATTTACACTGAAGCAAAAAGTGGTTCTTGTTAAACGCCTGTTAAGCTAGCCATATTTACAGTAAACCATATTGATGCTAATTTTTTTCCCTTTCATTCTAACATTGGGAACGATTAAGGAAGATTATAAAATCTACGGACGCACTGCCGTTCTTCCATTAGAAAATCTACCATTATTCTCATCTATCGTCTTAGATAATATGTCAATATGTCTTGGTTTTAAGATTTTAGCTAAATTTACTCGAAAACCTGAAGCTAAAATGCGAGGAACCCCATTATAGAAGATTCATTCTAACGTACATATTGATAAACTGGATATATGTTATAAAATTATAATGATCTAGAACTGGCAGTTTCGATGCTTTAATTCTGAAAATTCTCTTTCTATAATAAACTTTTAAGAGAGTAAAGACTAACAATATAGTAAGAGTAAGTATAATAACAGTACAAGAGCAGAGGTCTTGTGTAGTGACGAAACGATTGAAACTTTATTAACATTCGTGCGTTATGTCATTTAATTAACCGCATAATATTAATAGATGGTTACTCGACCTAAAAATTCGCAATGAAAAATAGCCTCTAGCGTCAAATTCTCTCCAAGCTTTGCGACACTTAACGAGTCAAAAATACCCTGTTTATGTGGACGTCATAATGATGCATATGTATTATATATATGTGATGCATATGCATATACAAATAAAATCCAGTGTATATATATATATAAAGTTTATTAACATCATTAAAATGCACTTAAAGAACTAACAACCCACTGGAATTTTGCCAGATTGACTGAGTGCTATTGCGATTAGAATACCGGCATTTATAATAAAATTTATTTTAAGGAAGTAAAAAATAGAAAAACGGACAGATAAACTAAAATATTTGCCTTCCCAACATTTTCGGAAAAGAATTTAAAAACTTCATTCTGCTTGAAACCATGTAACACCTTTAAACTCAGGCTAATTTTCTGTAATCAGGCTTTGGCGACCAACTCTGGCGTCAAATATGAGCGAGGAAATGATTGTCTAGGCAACTATTATTACTTAAATGTTTATCGTACAACAAAAAACACAAATGGTTGCAACAATGCAGTTATTAATTTAATTTGCCAATTGAATGTGTTACGAACCGTATATAGCCAAATCAGCACCCCCTATTTGAAGGGTTTAAAGGCAGAAATTCTATGTTTTCAGACTTTTCTGGTTAATTGTGTGACAAAACCTACTTACTTGTCAAATTTTATGATTCTACGACTGTTAGAAGTACCTTAGTTATTTGATGATCACCAACTTTAGTTATTTGATGATCCCCTGTGAGTCAGTTACAAAAAAGCCCTTTTTCGGAATCTCCTATTTCGAAAAATATTAAATACAGAAATAAGAAATCTTGGAACCTAGTTCAGTTTCATTATATTAATGTGTGTTAAAAAGGAAAACTCTCTAGCTCTCACCAAAACGCAGTTATGAGGGGGTGAAAAGTAGGCCGAAATGGTCAGGGAAAAGGTAGCTTACGGCCTGTGCGAACTTGGCGGCCGCACTGCCGTGCTCCCAGACCTATACTATTCATGTAGCATTTTGACGAGGTTGAGGTATTACGATGAATAATATTCGATGAAAAGATGGCAGTCCTTCAACGATATAGCAAGTTGCAGTCGATATTAGCGAGTATGGCGAAGTAGAAGGCAATGAAATGAGTCCACCAAAGTTTTCCAATAAATCCAGCCAATCTCCAGACAAATAATTTTATTAGAAGACGAACAACACAGAAACAATTCCCAAAGGTCTAAAACTTATAGCCCTCGGGCTAACGTTGCTTCACTTCATTGAATTAAGATGTTACTGGGCCAGTTGAATATTCTACGGATATAAAAACACCCGACACATATTTGTTTAGACTTCCGAAAACGTCAAAAATCTCTTGCTCCGACCGGTGCGGGCGAATTTTGTTCTCTCCGCGGAGATATACAAAAATTACGTCACGAGCGCACAACCCAATGAGTGAGAAGCTAGCTCCAGCCCAGCAAATGAGGTGCGAAGGACCAGCCAAGACGGTAAAGAATCCCGTACTTGGGTGCGGAGAAATTTTGAAGTTAAAATCCCAAGCGCGCGAAAAAATCAGAGCAATAATAATAATAATAATAATAATAAAATGGCTTTTAAAAAACATTCGAAATGAGAACGCGTCTCAGAATTTTATAGATTGGGGAGCTGATAAAAGCTACGAATGATCTTAAATTTTAGATTAAGATTTGGAATAAAATAATTATTAATATACGGATATTTACTTTTAAAAGGACTTTAAATAGGAATAGATATTATTATGAATTAAGGAAATACTGACTATGACAGAAGTTAGATTAATTTTAAAATATTAATGCGAATAAAATGGAAGGATACGAAGGAAATAAATTTTTATATAACATTATCCCCCCCCCCTAAAAATCCGAATGACGGGTAGATCCGATGATCTACAAGTTCATTAAGGCAAGCAAGAATTTGGATTACAAAATATTTATCTGGTATTCTAGTTAATGCCAAAAATTCTTTGATTTTATTAAAGTTAATTCAATAGTTATTTTTGAAAACGCGAACCTGTGGGAATTGTTTAAATACAGAAATACATACAATTACAATATAAATAAGTTAGTAACAAATAATTTTTTTTTCACTCTTCAAACATAAATAGTGAAAAGGATGAAAATGAAGTAAACAAAGCATTTTTGTCTAAGCAGTGAAAAGTATAAATGTCTAATAGTCCTCTTAATCAGTAACAGTCTGAGTTATAGACCTCTCATTTCTAAAAAAAGTTTCTTGGTATGGATATGAAGGCACAGATATGTCAAGTATTAGCCAGTAATACAGTTTACGGCAATACAGTGTATTGATTCTGTAGTAGGATAATTCCAGTTAATCATAAAGTTCAAAAACATAAGAAAGTTTCATCCCCACTAAGTTCAATAAACAATTAAAGTACTGGTTTGTGATGCTTGTTAAGTTTTGTGCTTTGATAAGTAGGTATAGCTTGATAAGTGCACTTATTAAGTGAAGTCCAGTCAGTTAATAAAGTTCCATCAATTAGATATGAGTATTAGATGTTTTGCTAGTAAGATGTGACTGTTTATCATCAACTAATATACTATCAGTGGTTCTCTTTTATCACAATTCTCAAGAATATTCTCTTTTATAATCTTATCACATAATAAATAACAACAACAATTATAATAACGACATAATAATATCAACAATAACAAACAACTTCAAAATAATACTAAATCAGTAATTCATCTGTATATAATTTTAATTCCTCATTCTTTTTCAATATCAGTGAGGAATGAAAATATACTTAATAAAAGGAAACAAAAATAATAAATAGTAAACTAAGAAATATCTGTGAAAAATTATCAACAATTCAGTAAGATAATATGCTCTCTGGTTTCAGTCAAACAAGAGAAACATAAGCTGCTCAATGAAAATAAGACCTTGAAGTGCATGGTGGATAATAAGTTTAACTATTACTATTAGTAGAGAATTTTATTCTAGTATTATAATTTAATTTAATCCAGTGAATTTTTATTCAATTATTTTAATTTAATGTACACTGCTCAAAACAATTAAAGGATATTGCAGTTTTAGGTGGATTTTGTATCTGGGAAACTTTTTAGCTGATTGATACATGGTCGACAGACATAGTAGGTTTTATGAGAATAAATTACACATGTTTGGCAGAAAAAAATGCATTTTATTGCGCATTTGTGTACAAAAGGAAAAAAACACAATTTGTGCATATGAGAAAAAAAGAATAAGAAAAGGTGTTTTCTTCAAAGAAAATCATTTTCAGTAGGGGGTATGGTTTCCACCGGCGGCCAGCAACGTTGAACACCTTTGAGGCATGGACTAAATGAGGCTATTAATGACGAGTTGGGGTATTCTGCCCCACTCTTCCAGAAGAGCTCTTTCCAGTTCTTGGAGAGTTTGTGGGGGTTGTTGGCGGCCAGAAACTCGTCTTCCTAGAGCGTCCCAAACGTTCTCGATTGGATTCATGTCTGGAGAACACGCTGGCCATTCCACTCGAACGATTCCTTCCTCGAAAAGGAAATCCTCCACCAGGTTTGCACGATGTGGCCTGCAGTTATCGTCCAATAAAATGAAGTTATCTCCGATTGCTGCAGCGTAAGGGACTACAATAGGTCTGAGGATCTCATCCCTATATCGGCGACCAGTCAGAGCTCCATCTCGAATGATGTAGAGGTCAGTGCGCCCGTCAATGGAGATGCCACCATACACCAACACTCCTCCACAGCCAAATCTGACACTTTCGTGCACGAACGCAGGATTATTCCTACTGCCACGGTCCCTCCAGATGAAAGAAGATCCAGATGCCTATTATCCGGATGCACAGAAAAACGGGACTCGTCAGAAAACAGAATATTGCTCCATTCATTTCTCCTCCAGTTGACATGCTCGGTTGCCCACTCCCTGCGGTCGCGACGATGCCTTGATGTTAATCTAACACATACCATCGGTCGGCGAGCATACAGACCTACAGCATGGAGCCGGTTTCGGACAGTCTGAGTTGAAATCGTGGTGCCTGTAGCCGAGCGAAGGTGTTGTTGGAGAAGAGTAGCGTTCATGTTTCGGTGTCTCCGAGCTGTTAACGCTAAATACCGATTTTCATTGGGCGTTGTTGCCCGTCTACGACCTTGCCCTGGTCTTCGGCCTGCACATCCACTCGCCAAAAAACGGTTCCAGATCCTGGAAATGACACTTTGTGACACTCCAATGGCTTGCGCTACTTCGGCTTGAGTTTGGCCCCCTTCTAACCTACCAAAAATTCTCCAAGCTTCTGAATCTGTCAAATGACTTCGCTGAGACATCGTACTCATCGAAACAAAGCAATCGCTGAATGCTGATCATCCTTGTCTTCATTCTCTTTTATCCAGTTGAAAGTCAAATTTCATTCGCTGCCGCTGAAGCGACGTTTTTGACGTCGAACTCAAAATTTGCATACTCCACAGTTTGAAAACCAGAAAAATTTGCATTTGTGATTCTCTTCTTCTATTTTCGGCAAAATAAATTTCGTTTATATCTTTATTTTATATAAAACTTCAAATATCCTTTAATTGTTTTGAGCAGTGTATTATTCTAATCTAATTTGCTATTCCAATTTACTTTATTGTTCTAATTCAATTCAATCCAATATAAGAACCTTTTAACTCAAATCAACTAATTTACGCCTGCATAAAAAGTAACTCAAGCAAAAATATAGGCAGTAATATTCTTGGGAATTCCTATATTCAAGAACATACTGTTATACAGAAGAGAATTGATTAGTCAATTATAATTTGATTTCATTAAATTTAGTTAATTTTTGCTTTACTAAGTTTAATATTAAGCTATTGATTTAACATTAGTTTGTTGTTGCTCATGGGATAAATTTAATTTGTCAGGAGGGTAATAAGGGCGTAATTTTGATACATGGACTATTTCAGTAAATTTATTTTGAGTCTGTCTATTAATTTCAACATTTACATCAGATAATTTTTTAAGGATTTGATAGGGACCACTAAAAACTTGTGAGAGCTTTCTGGTATTGGGATAATGGAATTCTTCATAGATAACAAGATCTCCTATCTCAAATTTTGGCTCCACATAATTTCAATCATAATATTTTTTACTTTTCCAGTAAAATTCATCCGTGCGTTTTTTAGCAATGTTGAGGGCTTCCTGGACAGGAGGGTAATAATTTTGCTTAAGAGGGGAATCATAGGGTAATTTGCCAAAAAGTAAAAAGGCAGGAGGGAATTTGGTTATGGAATGGGGTGTATTATTGTATTCATTAACTACTTCAGTCAGAAGTTTGGTCCAAGGAATTTTGGAGGTAGTAGAATTAACTTTACACTTTAATCTTGTAACTATTGATTGATTCACTCTCTCACACTTGCCATTCGTTTGAGGGTGATGTGATGTGGTTAAACGTTTCTTAATATTGTGATTCCGCAAAATTTTTTTAAATCTAGGTGAAGTAAAGGCTGCATTCCTATCACTTAATACCTTTTGAGTACCCTGTAATCGAAAATTTTGTTGAAACAGAATAATTGTTGAGGGAATTGAATATTGAAGACTTGTTTTAAGCAATTTGTGTATGTTTCTGTGGTAACACTTTTTGAAGGAAATGCCCAAACATATCTGGTTGCATGGTCGATGATGATGTGTAGATATTTTGTGGTGGAGTTATAATAATGGAATCCTCCCACAGTATCAATAGAAAGACATTCAAAAGGTTGATCTGTGGTGGGCATAGCTTGTAATAAGCCAAATTTTTTCTGCCTGGGTTTTTTATTTTTTTGACAAATATCACAATGTTTTACAAAATTGGTTATATCTTGCGTCATGTCAGGCCAATAATAATTAGGGGAGATTAAATTTAACATTTTTTGGATACCAGGATGACCAAATTTTTCATGAGCAACATTTAGTATTTTTCTCCTTAAAGACTTGGGGACTACTATTTTTCGAAATCCTTTCCTTTTTTATAATCATAAGTCCATTTTCATTTAGATAATTTTTACCACGCACATTATCTTTTTCCTGTCTCTCTATAATTTCTTTAACGTCCAGAAGAAAAGTAAGTGGTTGAATAAAATGTGAAACTGGGTTTCTTGACAACATGTCGGCTTCGACATTTGTGGATCCCTTTTCGTAAACTATATTATATTCAAACATACTCAACTTCAAAGACCATCTAAATAACCTGCCTCTCAAATGTTTAGTATTTTTTAACCATACAAGAGATGCATGATCAGTATGAATGGTAAAATTTACACCATGAAAATAATGATAGAATTTGCCTAACGTGTCAATGATGGCAAGACACTCTAACTCGGTAATAAAATAATTCTTCTCATAACTTCTCAATCCTCTAGAGTAATAAGCAATTGGATGTAAAAAATTATTACTATCAGGTTGTTTTAAGACTGCACCTACTGCCACCTGTGAGGCATCAACAAACATATGGAGGGTAACTTACGGTCATAAATTTTTAAGATAGGTTTGGCTATTAAGGCATCTTTTAATTTTTGAAAAGAATTTTGACAATCTGTATTCCATTCCCATAATGTATTTTTCCTGAGTAATCTGTTAAGAGGGACTCGAATTTCGGCATATTTATCTATAAACTTGTGATAAACATTGATAGATCCTAAGAATATCTGAAGTTCTTTTACATTTGAAGGGGGTTTTAGTTTTTTTATTACTTCAATATTAGCATTAGCAGGAGTTAATGTGCCATTCTGGATGGTATATCCTAAGATGTTAATTTTACTTTGAACAAAATTGCATTTAGATAGTTTAAGTTTAATGTTTTCACGTCTACATAATTCAAATATTTGGTTTAAATGTTGCATGTGTTCTTCTAATGAGGAAGAAAAAATAATGACATCATCAAAATAATGGCAAGCAAAGTCTATTTTGTATTTAGTAAGTATTCTTCTAAGGGTTCTATTAAATATCGGGGGGCCTAATTTAATCCCGAAGGGCAGAACTAACCATGCAAAGAGCCCAAAGTTGGTAGCAAAAGCCAATTTCTCAGTATCGGATGGATGTATGGGTATGTACCAGTAGCCAGAGGCTAAATCTAAAGTTGAACAATACTGTGCACTACTCAGTTTATCTAAAATTCCATCGATACGAGGTAGGGGTTCGGCGTCATTTTTCATTATTGCATTTAATTTTCTATAGTCAACACATAATCTAGTTTTCTTACCTTCTTCTCTTTTCATTACTAATGTAACAGGGGCAGAATAGGGACTATTGCTCTCTTTAATTAAACCAGCATCTAATAGTGATTGAATTTGATCCGAAATCTCTTTTTCTTCTAAAGGGGAAGTTCTGTATGGCCTCAGAGATATTGGTAGGTCAGAATTAAGAAAAATACGTTGCGGTCAATATTAATTCTCCCGACATCAAATTTATTTTTAGAAAAAATGTCTAAATAATCCCTTATACTTTCACTTAAAGTTTCATTTTCTATAGAATTTATTTCCCCAATTAATTTAGAATTATCAACATTAGATGGAACAAAGGATTGAGGAGATATGATTTTTCCATAATCGGGTTGCACTCTCTGATAATCATAGTTAACATTAAAATGAAGTAATCTTAATTTATCACTGGATATGCTCTTAGATTCATTTAAAACAAGGTCTCCTTGTAATACTCGACATGTAGCACAATCAATAATTAAATTAAACTTACAGCATTCTTGTATACCTAATATGGCATAATCTAAATTTGTATTACATATCAAAAATCTAATGTTTTGTTGCACATTACCTAATTTAAACAATAATTTACAAGATTTATCTATTACAACAGTTCCTTTGGCTTGGCCAATAATAACAGGTGGAATATTTATAACTTTAGAATTTAACAATTTAACAATTTTAAAAGGTAAAATACTTATGGTTGAGCCAGAGTCAATCACACAAGGTAGTTCCTGTTATTTACATATCCTGATACAATTAACTGTCATATATTATCAGTAGATGGTTGTGGTTGTCTAAGAGGGGGTGCAGAAGATTGCAGAGGCCTAACATTGAATACACAATTCCTCTCCCAGTGATAAGCATTTTGGATACCTCTATTTAAACACATTCGACATGGTCTACTTGGGTATTTGCTCTGAAAATGTGTAGTAGGCAACCTAGGATTGATAAATCTAGAATTTGGAGCATTAAAATTGTTCTGTGAATGAAAATTGGAATTTGGCATATGAAAATTTCGACTTTCGCGAACCCAATGTCTAGGTGCCTGATCATATTGTGGCAATGATCTATAATTCTGAAAATTACTCCTAGAATTACTATTGTTGACATGGGAAGTAGGAATTACTACTAGCTGTTTAGCCATTAGGTACCAGTCTATTGTATTTTTTGGAGGATTACTAATCATATAATTCTGGTACTCAGGTTTGAGACCGTCTGTTAATCCCTGTACTATTATAGTTTCACATAAACAAAGTTGTCTACCTATTTCAACCTTTTTTCGAAAGTACTTATCCAAATCATTGAGATCATTTAATTTCATAGAAGCAAATTCTGAAAATCGAGGAACATGAACAGTTATGAATTTTTCAGTAAGAATATCAGTTATTTTGTCAAAAGCTTTACATTCTAAACATTCATTGATAAATACCTTCAGAGCCTCTCCTTTCAAATATTTTGAAATATTTTTAATCTTCCAATTTTCATCTTTCTTTTCAGAAAGGCATGTTTTGTCAAAATGGTTTAACCAAGATTGAATGTTCAATCCAGATTCGAAATCAAAAGGAATGATGTTTATTTCATTTTCACTCATTTTGTGATCACCAAGGACTTTTACAAGTCCAGATCGCAATAACATTAATATAAAAATTAAAGAGAATTAACACAACAGATGTAAAATAAAATTTAAATTAAATAACAAATTAAATACCTCCATCTCTAATAAATAATGATAGTAATAATAATAATACAACAAATAAGAAAATCTGAGTGAAACTTAAATAACATAAACATAAATAAAATAATAAATAATACATACAATAATAACTTTTTTCAAACTTACGTAATTCCGTTCAACAGTTGTCTGCCTGTTTACTTTTTGAAATTTTTGAGACCGATCAATTTATTTATTTTTTTGTATAATGATACTTTTTTTTTTCTATAAAAGAAAATATTATTTAGATCATTCCGTCATTATTGAGATGTTGTTTTGTAGAACATTCACACTGGTCTGCATCTGGTGTTTCCAGGGATAAATTATTCCAATACTTTTTGAAAAATTCGATGCATTTTTTGGTGAGAATCAGTTGCACACACCACAATGGAAAATGTACAGCATCCGCATTCAGCAACATATCAGAGCTTCTCCGTTTAGCAGACGATCAGAAGAACAACTAATCGACATACTCTTCGCGAGAACTAGACGCACACTCTTCGCTATGAAGATGTACAACAGTAGCCGGCAATACATTCGCAGCTCATCCGTCCATCAGAACATTGGCATAGCTCAGCGCAAGTTCTTGGAATCCTGCTGGCTTTTTGTAGTATTTTGACGAGGTTGAGATATTACGATGAATAATATTCGATGAAAAGATGGCAGTCCTTCAACGATATAGCAAGTTGCAGTCGATATTAGCGAGCATGGCGAAGTAGAAGGCAATGAAATGAGTCCACCAAAGTTTTCCAATAAATCCAGCCAATCTCCAGACAAATACTTTTATTAGAAGACGAACAACACAGAAACAATTCCCAAAGGTCTAAAACTTATAGCCCTCGGGCTAACGTTGCTTCACTTCATTGAATTAAGATGTTACTGGGCCAGTTGAATATTCTACGGACATAAAAACACCCGACACATATTTGTTTAGACTTCCGAAAACGTCAAAAATCTCTTGCTCCGACCGGTGCGGGCGAGTTTTGTTCTCTCCGCGGAGATATACAGAAATTACGTCACGAGCGCACAACCCAATGAGTGAGAAGCTAGCTCCAGCCCAGCAAATGAGGTGCGAAGGAGGAGCTAAGACGGTAAAGAATCCCGTACTTGGGTGCGGAGAAATTTTGAAGTTAAAATCCCAAGCACGCGAAAAAAATCTGAGCAATAATAATAATAATAATAAGAAGAAAATGGCTTTTAAAAAACATTCGAAATGAGAACGCGTCTCAGAATTTTATAGATTGGGGAGCTGATAAAAGCTACGAATGATCTTAAATTTTAGATTAAGATTTGGAATAAAATAATTATTAATATACGGATATTTACTTTTAAAAGGACTTTAAATAGGAATATATATTATTAAGAATTAAGGAAATACTGACTATGACAGAAGTTAGATTAATTTTTAAATATTAATGCGAATACAATGGAAGGATACGAAGGAAATAAATTTTTATATAACATACATACTATACTGTTTAAACACCCTGCAGTTTCAGGTTAATTCCTCATGTATTTTTCTAGATAGTTAACAACACGTCAAAAATCGCAAGTGACCGGTCACCTTTGGCAATAAAATGTATATATGTACAGTTTTAAATGAATAATAATTAAAATGAAAATATACTACTCCAATCATAAAAATTAACGCGTTTTTTGGAAAACTACTGGGCACAAAAGACATCAGTGAATTTTTTTTTTTTTTTTTTTTTTTAATGGCTAAAACTGCAATCATATATAAGTATACTGACATGATTTGGAAGTACATTAAATACAAATTATATAAGTTTTAAAAGAAAATGCCAATTTATTTATTTGTCTGTAAAAGTTTCTGAGACGCGTTTAGGTTATTCCGATGTTCAACTTTCCTTATCAATGGCAAAATTATTTCTTCCTTATTTCATTGATTTAATATGTTTTATATTCGCATTGTACATCAATGTGAACTCGATTGTTGCATTGTTAGATAGATACCTGTCTATTGTTGAATAGAAAAGTTTGGAACAAATGGGTCAATCTTCACTGTATCGACTTATTAGATTATGTGTGGTGATTTAATTAAAATTAATAATAATGATTAGTTTCTTAAGAAATAAAATAAGATGTTTAACAATATACCTTAAAGTTTTTAAAAGTTCCCGGTGCAACCAGGGATTATGAAAAAGATTCTTATTTTTCAAGGTTATGAAATGTGAGCTAATTAAAGCTCTTGTTAATAACTAATAATTGAATTTTATATTTTAATGTTTAAATAAGATTTACACATGCAAATTGATATTAATTTTGTTAGACATAATACTGAATACCAAATTATCCAAACTGTTGATTGAACCGGGATCGATTAATCTGAGTTACACAATATTTTAAACAAGCTTCATGTAATGTGTAAATAAATAAATATATGTATATATTCGATATGTGATAAAGAGCTTAATATTGCCATTTTACAGCTTAATTCTGGCAATATTAGACGGAATAACATATCTTTATTATAAATTATTTTTTTGAAACTCTTGGGACGGCTCCATAAGATATTCATAGTTTCTCATATTTGCATTTTCAATTTACTGGGTTTAATTTTTGTATTATATTTTCCTTTGATTTTAATACATGTGATTTCATTTTAATTATATATATATATATATGTGTGTGTGTGTGATGTTAATATATGTGCTGCGATATGATTAATGTGAATAGAATTGCATGTATTTTTTCTTAAAATTCTCGCAACGTTCCTAATTTTTTCTGTCATACATACCATTATTTCAAAACTAATAACATTTGTAGTATATTCCTTCATCATCTGCTTTAGAAATTGATACACAATGACTATCCTTTTGAAATAGTGGTAGCAAAGATAGAAAATTTTAGAAACGCTAAATGCCGTGGTTACTATACTTTTTTGTTGGAATATTATTCCATATTAAGGCATTAGTAAGAGGTTCCCTCAAATAACAAATAATAAAAAGGTTGAAAGTTTTATCTTTATGTCTTGTGAATTATTTATTAGGAATATATTCTTAAGATGAAAGAAAATACACATTTATAATAGGAAAAATACACATGGAATATTAAACTTGGATAAATACTTGAAGAATAGAATCACAATAACAAAAGAATTCTTGAACTATTTAAAAAACAGAACTATGCAAAAATACTTTGATTTATTTTAAGCTTAGTTTGTTGGAGTTTTAAATGTTTATTCATTTGTAATAAATTCATATTAAATAGGACTTTTAATCCTAGCCAACATTGTGCTTGCTACATCTTACAGCATTTCACATCAACTATACTAAAAAAGGTTTCTTCAGTTTCAATTCAAAACATTGTTTGGTGCTGTCAACTGGTCACATTTTCTTAAAACAAAAAGTCATTTTCTAACATCTCTTCCGTTTAATGATAAAATATGACACCAGAAGTATAAGGTTTCGGCAAAGTTCAAATTTGGCCCTTTGGCAGGGGTTTTGTCATTATATCCGCTATCATTTCATTTGTCGATAGATATTTCACATTTTTCAATTTTAAATCTCGTATACAATGATACTTTGTATCAATATGTACATGATTTAAATTTTTCAAAATCAAACAATTTAATTGTTGACTGGTTATCTTCAAAAATTTTAATTGGAAAAATCTTGTTGTAAGTCGAGATCTTTACATAATTTTAAGACCCACAACACCTCTTTAGTTCCTTGTGACAGTACCGCATATTCTGCTTCTGCTGAGGAAATCGTCACACATGTTTGCTTTCTTAAAAACCAAGAAATGCAGCTATTGCCCATGAAGATTACATTTACTGAGGTGGATTTTCTATCTGTAGCATATTGACCCTAGTCTGCATCTGAGTATGCAACTATATTAGGATATTCTTTTGAAGAAATGTGGAGATCAAGATCTTTCGTGGTTTTTAAGTACTTTATTACTCTCTTAACAGCACTCCAGTTTTTATGTCTTGTATTATTGAATCTCCGACTTAATATGTGTGTAGGAGAAGTAAAATCAGGTCTTGTGCATGAGGAAATACATAAAAGATTTTCTATAGCTTGTCTATAATTATCATTTAATGACAAAAGATTTTCTTCTTTATCTAGACTATAATAGATTAGTTTCAATTGGGGTATAAGTTTTTTTATCTTCTTCAAGTTGAAAATCTTTAACTAATTTATTTATTTTACTTCTTTGTAACATTAGATAGCTTCCAATTTCTTTTCTGTAAATTTCTATACCTAAGAAGTAGTTTACTTCTCCTAGTGATGTTATGAGATAAGATTTTTTAAAATAATTTATTACTTCATTAACTTCCCTTTCATCTTCTGAGCTTATCAACATATCATCTACATATAGTATAAGATGAATTGTCTCTTTGATTTTTCTTTTGCGAACATACATGAATCTGCTTAACTATTTTTAAATCCATATGCCTTTACAGTATTTACTATTTCTTCATTCCAGCACTTGACGACTTATTTGACGCCGTATATAGCCTTTTTTAATTTATAGACTTTGTCTGTATTTTCTTTATCATGGAAACCTTCTGGTTGATGCATGTACAGCTCTTCATTATTTAGTTTACCATGTAGGAAAGTTGTTTTTACACCTACTTGAAATACTTAAGCTTTATGATAAGCTGCCCAGGTCAGAAAATCTTTAACAGATGTGTATGTTTTACAACAGGAAAAAAGGGTTCATCCTAATCAGTCCCTAGTTTTAGACTGAAACCTTTGGCAACTAATCGTGGTTTGCATTTTATTTCTTCTCCATTTTCATCACACTTTGTTTTGTAAACCCATTTACAGCCAATTGCATGCTTACCTTTGGGTAAATCAACAAACTCCTATACTTCATTTCCTTTTAAACAGTTAATTTATCCCTTCATAGCTTAAAACCAATTTTTATTGGTCTTTTTCTGGTAATTTTAAAACATCTTTAAATGTTTCAGGAATTTGGTTTTTGGAATGACTGTCTTCAGTGTTGTAAGAAAATCTGTCTGGTGGAAATCCGTTTGTTTTTCTGTTTGAAATTATTCTCTGAGAATTATCTTAATTTTCTTTTACTGCCGAGTTATCTACTGATTTTTTATCAGTTTTTATTTCTTCTACAGTATTTTAATATGTTGGGATAGCTTTACAATGATTTTCAAGAGTTTCTTCTGAAAAATTGAAATACGTTAAATCTGATGTTCTGTCCTCAAGATTTTCTTGAAAAACATTCTCACAGCTCATATTTTCAAAAAACGTTACTCTTCTGCTTATTACTATTTTTCTTCCACCTGTGTAAATTTGGTGTCCCTTGCTTCTTAAATCGTAACCAACAAAGATTCCTTCCGTGGATTTTTCGTCAAATTTTGGTCTTTTCTGTTTATGAACATCTTGCATACAAACATTTTAAGATGGCTCAAATTTGACTTATGCCAATTCCGCATTTCATACGGTGTCTTTTCAGCTGATTTAGTGGGTAACGTATTTTTTAAGTAGGCTGTTGTAGCTATGGCTTCTGGCCAGAATGTTTTTGGCAATTTAGCATTTAGAAGCATGGCTTTACACATTCCAATAAGCGAAAAATTCTTCCTTTCACTGACTCCATTTTGGAAAGGCGATATTGCGTCTTCATTTCATTATGTATTCCTATGTTCTTAACATTAAGAAAATAATTAGTTTTTGAATTTAAATGTTATCTTTTCTTCTTTGACTTCATAACATTTAAAATTCAGACAGGCTCAGTCTCATCAATAAAATATGGTGGAATGCCATTCCATATTAACCTTTTGCTTACGGTGGGATTACCGTAGTCCCAAGAAAAAGACTGTTGAAAAATACGGGGTTGGGATTATCGTCATCCCGAAAATTTCCACCCCTCAAAGATGGAGTGCAGGAAATCCTTAATAGCGTTTGGCTCAACAGGGGTCTCATTGGGTATTGGAGAAGGGAAATTCTATAGGGAATATATTAGTTATCATAGGGAAATACAGGGAAAACTTATGCAGCAAAGAAAGTAAACATTGTTCAAGCGCACGATTTGAAGCTGTTTCTACCTCACTTCCTCCAAATTAGTGGAAGATAATTTTTATTTGTGATATTAATATGAAGAAAATAGATTATTTTCAGTAAATTGTTTTATTATTTTAGTATCGCTGATTTTGATTAAGTTTTTCTTCTTAGAATGTTAAGTATTGCGGGTTTTTTTTTATTTCGACAATAGTACACTAGATATCTTAAAATAATATACGTAACTTTATTTATTGAACTCAACAAAAATGAAATTATTATATATATTACTATCTAACAAAAATACAGTTAATTTTGTAAAATTTTTATGTATAAATTTTTTTGTAAAATTAATTACTTTTACACAGTAGAAAATAGTTAGTTTTATGCTCACACACAACTTAATAATCATGTTTTATATTCTTTGCATGGAATTGAACTTTGTCTGTTTCAGAATATTAATAAGTAATGAAATTCTAACGATATTTACAATTAATTTACTCCGCAATCATCTGATTCAAAAAAAATTGAAGTTATGCAAAAAATAATACAAGTTACAGTAATTGTTCTTTATATATTTTTTAAACATATGATTATAAACAAATATAAATGTCGTACAAATGTAAGTCCAAAGCATTTTTCTGCCATGTTCAAAGAGGCAATAGCTGTTCCAAAATCGTTTCGGAAAACAATTGTTACTGCCGTACTTTTTTCTCGGAAACTTCTGAAGCTAATTCAATACTTTATTTTATTTTTATTTTGTATTATACTTAGGTTTTACACTTATTATATAATTAGTATTATGTTTATTAAACTTTGTATTATACTTATATATAAATAAGGATTGTCTCTCAAAATTCATTCATTTTCAACAGAGTTAATTAACGCTATTCTCAAATACAAAGGGCCTACTATCAGATACATTTTTAAATTCATTTTTGTTCAGAAACGCAGATACATTTTTAAATTCATTTTTGTTCAGAAACGCATGAAACAGGCAGATGTTGTTATTCAGAAACTTTGCAATCGAAACACGTTTTCCATTTTTTGGTAAAGGCAGAAGATCTTTCATAAAACACTGTCAAAGTCCGCGTTTTGAACCGAATTCCTGATTCTTCATCGCACGAAAGGAGAAAAACCTGTTGTCACGTGACACGAATAGCTTATAACACGACAACTAATTTATTTATCAAAAAATTGAAAACTCATTTCGATTCCAAATTGCTTCAACAGTCAGGCCTGCAAATTTTATGATTTTGCGTTTAAAAATGCGTCAGAAAGTTTTGCGTTGTTCAGCAGAACATTTGAGAACCACATTCAAAATAAAGTAGAATGTTTAGTTTGTGAAATCGTACACCTATTGCACTTTTTAATTTCATTTATTGCCAAATGACCATTTATTGTTTAATAAACGTCAAAAATATGAAAAGGAATTTCTTTTAAATCGTTTCAGTAATTCTCGAGAAAAATGAACTTTACTCCCAGCTATTTTCTATATGATTTCTCTAGTGTTATTGCTTGCTTTAGTATTATTATTCTAAGGTTGTTTGGGGGGGGGGCATTAAAATTAGAGACTCAAAATCAAAAAAGCACATTTCATAAATGAGCAAGGCATAATTTAATTTCAACACAGCAGTTTTAAATTCCACGTACGGGAAATATAGTATTGAGTTGTTAGAAAATACACAGCACACACGTAAAATGTACATGTTTAGTTTTTTTTTTTTTTTTTTTTTTTTTTTTTTTAAATCCTTAAAAGTTATATATATATATATATATATACATGTGTGTGTGTGTGTATTAACATTTAGTTTAGAGGAGACCCCACTAGTGGCTGAGAGGTTCTGCTCTCAAAGCTGGTAGACGGGAGGTCCTGGGTTCAAACCCCTGTCACGCTCGTCGACCTAACCGTTCGGAGTTTTCCGTGGTTTTCTTCGAACCTTGCCGTAAATACGGGTTATGATCCCTTAGAAAGACCCCCACTGATGCCATCCCCCCCTAGGGCCTATATCCCTTGTGTAAATAATCGGCCGTCATAAATCAACTAACCAACCGACCATCAGTTTAGAGGAGCTAGGTATTTTTTAGTTATATTCTCTCATTTTTTGCACATTGAAAAAAAAATGCTTATTTAAGGAAATTATTTTTATTAAACTTATTTAATTTTTAAATGTATCTGAATGCTTGGAGCTATTATTACATAAAGTATTTTTGTATTAGCATACAGCTTTTTTTTTCTTATTTTACTTATAACATTTGCTTAATATTTTTATTCAGATTTCTACTACTATTTCTGTATAGTAATATTCGACTAATTTAAGTACAACATAAATTATAATACAATTTGGAAATAGCGGTTTATTTTTTAATTTAAAAAGTAAATGCCCAACTGTTAACACCAAACCCGTTGCATATAACTTTATTCTTCTTTACTGTTTATACCGATTTCTATGTATTTATTTCTACCCTTTTCTTTAATTTTTTTTTTTTTTTTTTTTTTTTTTTTTTTTTTTTTTTTTTTTAGTTATAATCTAAATTGTAACGGGAAAAAAAAACTTTTTTTAAATAAATTATTTTTGTATTACTTATTTAATTTTTAAGAGTATCTGAAAGTTTACAGCTATTTTTAAATAGTATTGTGCCTAGTTGTTTGTGTTATAAAATGAGTATGTAAATGTTTTGCTTATCACATTAGTTTAATTGTTTTTATTCAGATTTCTGTCACTATTTCCGAATTTTCGCTAATTTAAGTACAAAATAAATTATAAAACACTGGAAGTGTAAGTTTATTTCTGAATGAAAAAAGTTAATGCCTTACTGGGAACACTAATTCAGTTGGATAAAACTTTATTTTTCCTTACTGTTCTTTGTTGCGATACCCATATATTTATTTTTACATTTTTCTTATCATGGAATTTATTTTTTCTTATAATCTGAATCATGATAAAAAGAAAATAAATGTTTATTTAAGGAAATTATTTTTTATTTGCTTATTTAATTTTTTAAAGTATCTGAAAGTTTAAAGCTATTTTAAATAAAGTATTTTTATATTAGCATAAAAAATTCTTCTTCTTCTTTTTTTTTTTTTTTTTTTTTTTTTTTTGCTTGTAACATAACATTTTCTTTTATATTATCCTTTTCAAAATATAAACCACTATTTAAACGTTCATTGTAAGTGTTTTTCTGCTTATTTTTAAGAGACATCACTCAATTATTTCAAAACCTAATCACTTGAATTTAATGACTTCACAGAAAAAGTGCAATTTTCATGTCCGTATAACATTTAAACCTTATTTATAACGATAAGCTATTACTTTTAACAGATGAAAAGGCTTCCTTTAGGGAAAAGTAAATCCCGAAATTTCTCACGATTGAAAGTCGTTAGCGGACGCGCCTAATGATATCCAGATGTTCTACCGTCACCTGGGGGTGCGATGCTTCTGAAGAAAGGGGGATGAAACGGTCAAGTTTTTCCCGTAATCGGAGGATATTTAAAGTATTCATTTCCCGTAAGCTACAGGTTAAGGCATAAGTAAGAGATTCCCTGAAATAGCATATAATAAAAAGGTTAAACGTTTTACCTTTAGGTCTTGTGAATTGTTTATTAGGAATATGTCTATTTCACATTGAATTGCTTGTACTTTTCTTAAATGTGTAATATTGTCATATAACAGTGTTCATATTTTAATCAACCGAACACCTCTAAAGTTCATTGTGTATGGCGTGATGGTGAACCTGCATGTCTTAATGATCATCAAGAAGAAGAAAAAAGTCACATGGGACTAAAATTTTCGGAGGAGAATCTTAATTTTGATAAAATAAATCAACATTTCCCAAAATGGCGGGTGTTTGAAGGTTGAAATAAATTTTTGCACACATTTCGCATTAGCGAAAAAGAAATTTTAAATATTAAAAAGAAACAAAAAATTTATTTTTTAAAGGTTTGCCATTCAGTTAAGAAAAGCCTACTTTTATTTGCAAGAGTCAAAATGCTGATAACTTGAACGGTTTAAGCGTTGGAACATGCACCGATTCAAAAGAGAATTTTTGCTAAAATGTGCTTAATGTTTTTATATAAATGCTCAAATATAAATGTTTGGTGAAACAAAAGTAAGTTTTGAGATCATATTCTACACTGTAAAAAAAAAGACATTTCTACAACACAAACTGCTGTTCATTTCGCACTCACATTCGATTGCAGTTGAATGTACTGTAGCTTTCTTCGGTTAGCAGAAAGGAAGTTAACTGTAACACATAACCGCCATTTCTTCCCGCTTGTTTCTACCTCTGAGCTCTGTGGCTTGTTTGAAGTGATGTGCAACTAACTCTGTTTCTGTCTTTAGAAAAGTAAGTAAAACTTTAAAAAATACGTAAAATGTAGTATGTACTTCAAAAGTTTGTTCTCTTCTTTTAATAACATGTTTTATTTTTTCTATCCTTGAACTAGAAAACCGCATTTTATAGATTTAGTACATTGGGTACCGTAAGCCTATTTTAAACATAACAGCGTGTCAGAAATAACAGCAGTTGCGTTAACTTAACAGTACAAACTACTGTAAATTTAATCACACAATGCGCTGTTGAAATAACAGCAGTTGCATAAAATTAACTGCACAGACTACTGTCAAATTAACAATACAATGTGCTGCTGAAAAATAACAGCAGTTGCGTAAAATTAACAGCACAAACTGCTGGCGTCCGAATTGCCAGCACATTGTGCTGTTAAATCTACAGTGGTTTTTCTTATAGTGTACACACCTTAAAGTTTTATAAAATCCAAACAAAAAGTATTAACCCTCGAAGCGTGTAGAACGTAATATTCCGTTCGCTAAGCTCCAAGTTTCACTGCAATGTATGCAATGTTTAAGATAATACCAGAGTGGCCGTGTGAAGATTTCGCACTGAAATCTAATATTTTTTAGGTTCTTCTCTATTATCCCGTCGACCACTTTTCATAACAAAAAACTACCGCCAAACTAAGATTAAACGCCAAAAATGCAGTCCCATTTACTTGATGTCAGAATCATTATGCGTGTTTGTTACGTCATCTAGTGGTTTTACATTCGACATTTGCGTGTATTTTTCATTATGTTTTACTGATTTAGTAGTTATTTTATTAATTAAAATAACAATTGTGTCATTAAATTCTTATATTTTATTTATTTATTTGTTTATTTGATATTCCAATGGCAACGTTCTCCCGTTTATTTGGCAATAGTTTTTTGTTATGAAAAGTGGTCGACGGGATAATAGAGAAGTATCATTTTTTATCAATATGTAATAGTTATTAGATGCAGGTTTAAACTTCTAAAGAAAAAGCAAGGATAAAAATATCTGCAAACAACATTTAGTTGTTAGTCAAGCCAGAATATCATCTAATTTATTCCATCGAAGTTAGACTAAAAACTGATCCAAGATTGCTAAAGGCACGCGCGAGAAAAAAAAAAATTAACAATCGTATTTTGACTGCATTAGAGGATGACGTCATCCGCTTCGGGAAAACCATGGGACTTAGAAATATAAATCTAAACATTTCAATTTCAATTTCGCTTTTTAATCGTAAGTATAAAATAAACCCGTGCGGTGTTTTTTATAATAATTGCTATGAGTATCATATAATGCGGTATTTTAATTTTTTGGCAAAAATATTTTGAAGAAAACCTTTCATTTCTTTCATGAAAACAATGCTGATTTTATTTTAAATTTTCAGCAAATTTTTAATAAAAAACATGTTTTAACGAATTGTTAAGTGGGCTATGTCAGAAGCCGGTTCTAAAACATTTCATATGGTATCTCATTCGTTGTTCTGCGTTTCATATTTTCTTAGAAAAAGGGATGTTGACAGGAGAAATAATATATAATATGATAATTCTATAGATTTAATGAATTTTCAAAACATTGAAGAATGATTAATACTTTCAAGGGTTACATTCACATTTGTAATTAAATTTTATTTATAATGCTGAAAAGTTTTCCTGGAGAATCCTTCCACCCCCTGATGTACGGGAAATATATATGTTATTGGATGTTTTAAGTAAAAAGTTAAATTTTCATACTTCCCTAACGTTTTTACATCAGCTCCTACTTCATCGGTAATATCAGGTTTTAAAATGTATCCAGCAAACGTCATGTTTATTACAAGAAAAAGAACACGATTATTTTAAAACTTTCAGCCCTCGTAGCTTTTAATCATTAAACACTTATACTTGGAGAATGATGAACTGGCTTGTAACACACATTTCCATGTTTCCAATGTTCTGCAAGTGAAACACACTTTCAATGAAACTTTGTTTTGTTCCAACAAATACTAATATTATTTGTTTTGTATTGTGGCAATCAGAAATAGAAATACGATTTTCAATAAATAAAGCATTTTCTACCATCATCTGCGTCATTTTAGTCACTTTATTTCTTTAAAGCTTAAAGGCCTCATAAAAATCGTAAGTCAATTTTTCCGAAATATACCATTTTTCCCACATTTCTGTGGAAAGACTTACATGGTTACCACTTTTGATTATCACTATTTCCAAATAAGAAGCTATGAAGAGAAAAACTATGGGAGCCGCTTAAAAAATAAAGATGAGATTACTATTTGGATGCAGTGGCGGTCAAAAAGAAAAACGTTGTAAGTCCTGGGGAGAATTTTCAAAAGAATGCACGAAAAAGGCATCCGTGGATCTTAAGGAGATGTATTTATTTGTGGTTTTGGTTCATGTGTTGAGGTTTCATGATTTTAACAATGTGTACCGATCGTTTGTCATTGTGTAAGTGGTGTAATAAAAACCTACAATTATTTGCTTTAAAGTAACTAAGAAACACAGATTGAAATACTTATGAAAATATACTTATATTAACAATGAAATATTACAATTTGAAATTAAATGCTATTTGATTTTATTACACACATTTTTGTTATCCTCAAATGGGCGAAAAAATTAATTTTTTATTTTATACAGCTTTCATATTTTTTTATTAAATTAATACAAAAAAACTAAGAAAACGAATAAAAAATACGAATGGAAGCATTTACTTTTGTGGCAACTCCGACTGCCTATATTAATATGCAGTCTAAGCTGCCGACATATAAATAATCAATTTTAATCTTAATTGATTTCTAAATAAAATTGGTACGATACAAATTTTCTTACCTCTAAATTCCAATCGGGACATCGGTGCTCCGCGGTCTTCAATATAGCATATCTTTCAGTAAACAAAAGTTTTATTCCGAACGAATCCACCAGACATTCACGAGAGACTTCTTGACACGAAATAAATTCAAGATATTAGTAAGACATCACGATTTAATTAACAAATCACATCTCGACGAACACAACATTTTAAGTATTTACAGCCTTTTAACTGAGCAACATGCTCTCAAAAAATCATAATCATAAAACCTAAACTAAACAAAAACTTAAGAGTTCAAACTAAAGTTCTAATAAAAATGTTCTTGACAGTTACAAAAGAAAAAAAGAAAACATAATGTTGCGCGCATGCGCCAGTTTCATTGTCTCTTTTCAGCTAATCAGAGTACATTCCTACCTCTACATTGCGTAGTGCTTTTTATGTTTCAAAACTTTGAGAAAAAAGGGGGGTTTTGGATGATGCAACAGGAAATGAATTCACAATTACAACATCCTCCCACCTTTGAGATTCGAGATCTGAAACTCAAATCCAATTCGTTCGATGTTTTATGATACGCCCATATCTGGAGCGACGAACCGAAACGTCCGATGTACTGTCGCTGACCGAACCAGTAGGAGGATTACTAGCACCTTTATGTTCATTAAAATCTTGTTTCTTTTCAATGTCCTTGAAATGGTTTCTCATACTGTCGTTATCTTGTGATACTTCTAAGGGTTTTAACCTGCTTGTAGGTCTAAAATATTCCCCAGTTTTCATTCTTATTTTCACTAAGCGAATGTGTCCATCCTTAGATGGAAAAATTTCAGTCACTTTGGCCAGAGGCCAATCAATTCTTTTAATATTGTCACTGGAAACAATCACAACATCACCTATTGCTAAAGGTTTCTGTATTTTCTTCTATCCACTAGGTTGTCGCAATTTGCCTACATATTCTGATCTAAATCGTTTACGAAGGTCTTGTCTTATTTTCTGTTGATAAACAAGCCTTTTGTTCAATGATTTGGCATCTAGAATATCAATATCGGGTGTACCACTACCTTTTACTTCTAGCAAAAACATGGACGGAGTGAGAGGTACGAGATTATTTAAATCTTCTGACACATAAGTAAGGGGGGACTGTTGATAACACTTTCTAGGTCACATATAATGGTTTGTATTTCTTCATAATTCAGAGAACTTTTTCCTAAAACCTTTCTGAGTATTCTCTTGGTTAGGCCAATCAATTGCTCCCACCACCCTCCCCACCACGGAGCTGAAGGAGGTATAAATTTCAAAATAATTTTCCTTGATATACTATAATTTTGTACTGAATTCCAGTTTATTTCTTTCAACAAATTTTCCGCTCCTACAAAATTTTTACCATTATCTGTATAGATAATAGAAGGTCTGCCTCTACGGGCTATGAATCTTCTCAACGTCAATAAAAATACTTCAGTTGATAATGAGGTAGCTAATTCAAAATGAACTGCTCGAAAAACAGCACAAGTGTATATTACTAGCCAGATTTTCCTATTTTCTTTAAGAATAAGCGGACCGGCATAATCCAGACCAACAATTTGGAAAATGGCAGCTTCTCTTACTCTATCTTCAGGTAAGGGAGGAGTGGAAATTTCTACTGGTTTAAAATCGTGTCGTCTACATCTTACACAGGTTCTAATAATTTTTCAGACAGTTTTTCGGAATTTTAAGATCCAAAAATCTTCCCTTAAATTAGACATCATAATTTGTACACCAGCATGTCCTAGTTTCAAGTGTCTAAATCTAATTAATTTTTCAACTACGGGATGGTCATGTGGTAGGATAATAGAAAATCTGAAATTCATATGATCCTCTCTTAAATGTATCCGTGATTTCAGCCGCAGAACTCCAGCCGAATCTGTCATGGTCTGAAATGCATTTAGACGTTTATCTTGAGGACCAGTAAACGATTTTTGAACTAATTTCAATAATACGTTTTCAGCTTCATTCTGCTCTTCTACAGTTAAAATTTTAAATTCTCTCTCTTCTTTAGCTTTCTTACAATTTTTGTAAAATCTGTATATCCACGCGATTACTTTTAATAATTTATCGTAGGAAGAAATTCTAGTGTAAAATTGTTCACTGTGAACATCTACATTTGTAGTACTATTAATTTTTTTTCTTCTTTCTGCATCAATAGTCTCGAAATCTGGAAACATTTCTGATTTTGGCCACTCGTTCATTGGTTTTCTCAACCACTGCGGTCCCTCCCACCATTTATCTCGGGCTAAAACCTCAGCGGTACAACCCCTTGAAGGTAGGTCAGCAGGATTCAATTGGCCAAGAATAAAGTGCCATTTTCAAGGATCACTTAATGAGCGAATTTCGGTCACTCGGTTGTAAACAAAAGGTGCCCAATTTTCATTTCTTTTTATCCAGTAAAGCGCATTGGCCGAATCAGTCCAATAAAAAATGGCAATGTTATCTAATTTCAAATCAGTTTTAACACTACTTGCTAATCTAGCCCCAATATTACAAGCCAATAATTCTAACCGCGGGATAGAAATTGTTTTCATAGGAGCAACTCGGATTCTTGCTTGAACCAACTGACAGAAACCACCGTTCTCATTTTCGGTCCGTATAAATATACACGTAGCATACGCTACTTTACTAGCGTCGCAAAAAACGTGTAATGAATGCAACTCATCTGCATCTCGAGAAAAACACCTAGGTATTTCAATAGTCCCTAATTTTCCTAATTGTTTTTTTCCATTTTCAATTTTTTTCTTGATAGAAACAGGTAATTCCGTGTCCCATGTCACTTTAGATTTCCAAAACTCCTGTAGTAATATTTTAGGTTCTAATGTTACAGGACATGTGTATCCGATAGGATCAAAAATTCTGTGAACAGACGATAAAATGTTTCTTTTAGTTACAAGGCGATCATCCTCTGAAATTTCTTTTAAATCAACTGCTAGTGTATCCCTTCTAAAATCCCACATTAGCCCTAAAACAGGGACATTTTCCCCTGTAAAAACTTCTCGAAAACTATGCTCCCACCCGCGAAGCTCGAATTTAGCATTGTTAAGAAGAGTTTTTGACTCTTCGATAAATCTGTTTAGCTGTTCCTTATTATCAACACTCGTAACACAGTTGTCTACATAAAATGACTCTAACAATTTTAACGCAGTGTTTTTAAATTGTTCAGGTGCATTTTTTAAATGATATTCTAACGTGGCACCTAGAAGGTAGGGGCTACATGAAATGCCAAATACTACTCTTCTATGTTGAAGCGTTATCAACTTTTGAGGGCCCCCTTCTTCATACCATAGAAATTTCAAGAATGATCGATGTTTTTCTGTAATGCCAATCTGTAAAAAAGCCTTTTTTATGTCAGCAATTACCCCTATTTTCCCCAATCGAAATCTATGTAAAACAGAAGGAATCAGTTCTACGAGGTTAGGCCCCTTTTCAATACAATCATTTATCGATGGTGAGTCCTTTTCCCGAGCTGAAACATCAAAAACTGGCCGCACCTTTGTACTGGAGTTTTCTTTAAACACTAATCTATGAGGAAGGAAATGCTCACTATCTAACGTTTTCCTCTGATCAACCTTTTCAATTATTTTCTCGTCTAACCATTCATTAAATATTTGATTATAATCACCTAATTTTCCTATCTTTTTAATGAATCGACACATGTTTTTAATCTACGTCGAGCGATATTTTCGTAACTGGGTAGTCTAGGGTGGCCCTGTATCCATGGAAGACTAACTTCATATCTACCCTCGTCATCTACTCTTATATTACTAAGAAAATGTTCTTTAGTGGCTAACTCTATCTCTTCTCTACCCTTTTTCTCCCCAGGATCTCGAATTCCTAAAGTGTCAAGGCTCCATAACTCGGAAATTTTTGCCTCTTTGACATGCAGCGAGAAAACTAAATTGTTCATATTTTTATTTTCATAACCTGCAGTTTTCCCGAGAATTGTCCAACCTAAACGAGTTCCCATGCAAACTAATCCGCCCTGTAATTGTTTTAAATTTCCGGTAAATAATTTTCCAGCGACATCTGCACCAATTAACACATGAATTTCATCAGGAGAAAATTCGTATAGTAAATCATTAGTTTTAGTGACTCTATCAGTCAATAAAATTCCGTACCGTTTTATTTCATTAATAAAGGATCCTTCCGGTATAGGTGAAATTTCAGAGCAAATCTTTTGTTGGTCTAATACCTCAAGTTTACATCGATAACTATTAGCCATATTTCCTAAATTAATTAAATATCTATCGTGTAGTTCTTCACATTGTCGACCCCCAAATAAACTATGCACTATTCTTTCTTTGCTTATACTATTATAACCTAACATGTTAGCAGCAAATTTTGATATATACGACCGTTGCGACCCCGTGTCATATAAAATTCTAACATTTCGTACGATATCCCCATTGTATATGCGTACAACCAATGTTTGGAGCAAAACCCTTTTTCTAGAAGTTGTATTCGCAAGCATACAATCTTTATTAGGAGTAGAATCCTCTTTAGAATTATCGCCTAAGTTAATTTTATTATTTTCTATGCACATGAACTGGTGGTGATTTTTCCCACAATGAGTACAATTAGTTTTAATTTTACAAGCTTTAGCCAAGTGTACAAGTTGTAAATTTCAAACTGGACGAAAAATGTCCGGACCAGGATTCGAACCTGGGATCGCTTGGCTGAAGCCGCCACGCTCTACCACTGAGCTATCCTGGTCGAATCTGGAGGGCATAATTCATCCAGTTAACCTTATTGATCAAAGTATCTGGTCTGATATTTTAATCAGCTCAACAGAAAAGATCGCAGGTAATGGAACTCCAGTAAACGCTGGATACGTGAATACACTGGATTATTATTATTTTTATTTATTTATTTATTTATTTTTATGTCAGCAATTACCCCTATTTTCCCCAATCTAGTTTGATTGGGAGTCCCAGAGTTTTTATAATTGTGTTAAAAAATAATCCAGTTTAGCCAAGTGGTTGGCATTGAAGCATCGAAAGCAAGCTCCTTTTTTTAATAAAGCATCTTTTCTTTTCGCGAGTGTCATTTTCCATACCGCTTTACAATTTTGACTACGGTGTTTATTTTCGCAAAAGACACACTGTTCTTCCAATTTTTTATCATCTGCATTATACAGTTCGGCCGCCGTAGGAAGGGAAATTTTTTTTTCCTTACGATCAAATCTAAGTTCTCTGTTTACAGAGACATCTTTATCGAAAGAAAACCCACTCTTAGCCAATTTGACCTTTTGCTCCATTTCAACTTCAATTTGTAAAAATTTCATTAAAGTATCTATTAATTCCCTGATCTTTATCTTTATCATTAACAGATAAAGTGCCAAGATGTCTTTCCCATAATTTAAGAATATCTGAAGGCAATGCTGATTCGACCAATGAATATAAAATCGAAGAATAATTTTCGCTCGATACAACAAACATTTTTAATGACCGAAGGTATGTTTCTATTTTATCATACAACTTAACAAGGGACAGTCTCTGGCCTTGTCCCAAAGAATTATTATTAACTGATCCTAGTACTTCGCGTATGTATACTTCAATTAAATTATCTGTTCTACCGAACCGTTCCTTCAACGATTGTATCGCCTCTGGATAGCTATCGGCTGTACGGGGAAAAGATTCAACAATTTCCCTTACCCTAGATCCCTTTTGAATAAGAAATTGGATTTTATCTTCGTTCACTATGTCGGAGTCTTCGTGGATTTTTTCAAATTGGCCCCAAAAAGATAGCCAATTTTTTACATCACCATTAAAGGGCTTAAGCTCTAATTTAGTTAATTTAAACTTTCTTCTAGTGGCCATACCATCTGATGATAAAGAGGTATCCTGATTGCTCTCTTTCTCTAATTTAAGAATGTATATAGATAGTTTATTTTTCACCTCCCAATAATTGGTGTTATATTTATCTGTTTGTTCGTATTCAGCATCGAATGCGTCTTGTGAACAATTTTTATCTTCAGATAAATTATCTAAAATTTGTTTATCTATTAATGAGAGTTCTTCATGTTTTGATTCTAACCTATCTAAAAGAGACGACAGACTGTCTACATCATTACATTTAGCCTGCAAAGTATCTTCTATTTCTTTTATCAACTTTGTGAAGTTGGAACACACTGGCGCCCTTGATTTCTTTAATTTATCCATACATAATGTTCAATTCTAGTTAACTAACTTCTAATTAACTTTCTAAATGTCTTTTAATTAACTTTCTAATCTCTAATTCCAATCATCCACGGAGCACCCATCCCGGCAGGGATGCCAAAATTATGTGGCAACTCCGACTGCCTATATTAAAATGCAGTCTAAGCTGCCGACATATAAATAATCAATTTTAATCTTAATTGATTTCTAAATAAAATTGGTAAGATACAAATTTTCTTACCTCTAAATTCCAATCGGGACATCGGTGCTCCGCGGTCTTCAATATAGCATATCTTTCAGTAAACAAAAGTTTTATTCCGAACGAATCCACCAGACATTCACGAGAGACTTCTTGACACGAAATAAATTCAAGATATTAGTAAGACATCACGATTTAATTAACAAATCACATCTCGACGAACAGAACATTTTAAGTATTTACAGCCTTTTAACTGAGCAACATGCTCTCAAAATATCATAATCATAAAAACTAAACTAAACTAAAACTTAAGAGTTCAAACTAAAGTTCTAATAAAAATGTTCTTGACAGTTACAAAAGAAAAAAGAAAACATAATGTTGCGCGCATGCGCCAGTTTCATTGTCTCTTTTCAGCTAATCAGAGCACATTCCTACCTCTACATTGCGTAGATGCTTTTTATGTTCCAAAACTTTGAGAAAAAAGGGAGGTTTTGGATGATGCAACAGGAAATTAATTCACAATTACAACAACTTTCAAGTAAAACATTAACAAAATTATCCTTTACGAAAACATATAATGCCATAATTTCATAAGGTTCAAGAAATAACTCAAATCTAGTATTAAAAAAATCTTTTTCATTAACATAATTTAAGGATAGATTTTTTTTTGCCCAGACCAATTGAATTATTATGTTGCACTCAATTACCACCACCGTCTTCAAAGTAGCAATAATTAATCTTAATTATAATAAGCACAATAGAAATTGTGTTACATAATTTAACGTATTAAAATAAATAAATATTTGTTAAATAAACTGCTTCTAAGAATAATTATTTATATATTGCTCATTCATTTAAAAAATGTCCTCTGAATATTTTCATCTTCAAAAGGTTAATGTTGCACTTGAGAAAATTATTTTATTAATGAGACATAATTATTTACTGACTCACGTGATGTTTATTACATAATGTAATGGATTTTATTTTTGTCATACGTATTTTTGGATTTAAATATCTAATGATAGATATTTCTTTGAAGTAACTATAACCAGAATATTCTACAATACAGGGTGTTCCAAAACGTTTGAAATGCAATTCCAATTTTTCCCTCTTGTAGGCTATGTAAAATGTAAAGGTGTTGAAAATAAAGTAGGATAAAAGTATAGAGTAGCATTCTATATTGAGTTTAAAAAGTAAAGTTTTAAATATTTAAACAATTCCAAAAACTTATTTGATCGATTATTAGGTAGCTTTCAATACAAAAAAGTATAAAGCTACCTATTGCAGCCGTTCGGAGGAAAGCAGTTCCGGAAAATTTTGATATATTTTCACCGATCATGACCCCCAGACCCCAAAACCACCCTCCGTTCAAATGTTGATTTATAATATATATATATATATATATATATCTCCATATATATATATATATATATATCTGACATATGTCATACGATAACGCTCGTATTTATGAATCAATTTTGATGAAACTAATTGTGTGTATTAAGCTCACCAATGTCTCGACCGAGTTCGTTGGACAGCTTGGTCCGCCATTTTGTTTCAAGATGGCTGCCAATTAAAAATTTAAAACTAAAATAAATATACAAAAAAGTTAAAAATTCAAATTTATTTTTTAATTCAGTGTTAGGCATTGAAACGAGGATTCCAGAGCATTTTTTGTTTTACCCCTATCTTAAAAAACGGCTGAGATAGAGCAGTTTGAAATTCTAGGGTGGCTGACATTTTGAAAAAGACAGCACATTACAAAAATTTTCATTGTTGCAATAATTTTCCCAATCAAACGCATAAAACTATATATTCATATCCGTTAGCGCCAAATTCTCGCCAAACTTGGCGATATTTGGCGAAATATCGCCAAATTTGGCAACCAAAATAAGTCTTCATAAATTAAGCCAATTTGGCTATTCAAATTCATATTCAAATTCAGTATTAACGAATCTTTTGTAAACGTTTTATTTGCATTTTAAGTTGCTGTTTTCGTGTAACATTAGCTAAAATTTTAAAACGAAGATATAGGAAAGCTACCTTTTCCTCCGGTACAGGCCGGAAGGACTTTTTTTTTTGTATATTTGCTCCAACAAGGTGTTTACAAAAAGAGCTGCATACCTGTATCTTTACAATTAATGGTATTATGACAAAAATGTAACTTACTTCTAAGACTTTTTTTTATCGTTTAAAAGACCATTTTTACAGTAAAAATAGAGACCATTGACAAGTTGACGATGGCGTTATATATATGTAGATAACTGATACAAAATGCATCGCAAATGCATTTAAATAATACACTACACAAACAGGAAATGTGTAAATAGAAAAATATATGGAATACACTGAAAATATAATTAAAAATCACGAAATCATAAAAGATTCAAAGATTTTATCTCTCATCTCTAATACATTAATGAAACATTATAGTAATATTTACGTACACAGGGTGTCCACGTATAACCTGACCGACCTTTATTTTCGAAACCGTTAGTCCTAGATACATACTTCCAATTACAAAAATGGTTTAAATAAGGTAAAGATATATTTTTATAGCGGTTTGGGTCAAGAAAAATTTATTAAAAAAATAAGAAATTTAAATTTTTATACGGTCCCCCGGTCCTATAAGTGATATTTAGTAAAAATTTACTGTAGCACTAACAAGTAAGACAAAAAAAGTCCCATTCATCTAACATTAAAATTGGCCGAGTAATAGCTGTTTAAAGTTGGAGTATATTTTTTGCTGCGAAATAGAGGTCATTCACAAATGTAGTAGAAATATAAATAATCGTCAGATATATCAAAAAAATAGTTGAGAGCAAAATTAACATTACAATCTACTATAAATGTGAAATCTATAATCATTCTGACATATTAATGCAAAATATACAATTTGTGCTGAACATATAAGAGGATAAAAATAACAGAATTTTTGTTAAATAAAAGGATGAAAGACAACAGCCTCAATTCTTTACAAAATGATACAGATTTTAAAATGCTGTTAGATTACACTGTCTTTCAAATTTTGGGTTGTGACATGTTTTTTAACTTTTGAAAATTGATTCTTATGTATTTTTTAGCGCTGAATACGAAAATGGCCTTCATTTTAAACCCTCACGTCAGGATGTTTCTCAAATCGCAAATTTCAAAGTTAAAAAGCTCAAAGTTAAAAATGATCCCCCCCCCCTTTCCCTCCCAATCTCATCGGCCCCTGAGCTGTCTAGCTGTAAGAAACCCAGTATAAGCCAAAAAATTGAATAAGTTATTGAATTAAATAAAATTAAACTGAATAAAAATGTCTTACATCTATTTTATAGTATCAGATTTTTGCTATTTTTTAACCTTGAAATTTACGATTTGCGAAAAATCCTGATATGATGCTTAAAAGTGAAGGTAATTTTTTTTTTATTCAGCGTTAAAAATTACATAAAACGTAATTATAAAAGTTAAAAAACACAACCATCGCAGGTTTATGTTATCTAACCTAAACTCTATCTTAAACTTGTTAACGGTAATCTATTCGAATTTTTTTATGTTATCCTCTAATATAAGTATGTATAAGATGGTAAGCATAGAAAATCATAATAATATTACATTATCATCGGATTTAAGTCAGTATGTAAAATTTTAATTAGATCGGACATTTGAAGGTGGGTTAAATTTCGAGTATAAATTTTAAACTGGAAACAAAGTCTGCAGTACGATCGTTGTATGTTAAATAAAACTTTATGAAAATAGCATAATTTTTGTTTAAAAAAATCATAGCCTCAAATCCTTACAAAATAAGACATATGTTAAAATACAATTATTTTAACTAATCGAAAACTTAACTAATAAAAGTTAACTCAATCGTAATAGTTGTACAATTTCTTTCAAAGCGCAGATACCTTGAAATAAGTTTAAGTGCTTCATATACGACCCCTGAAAGCAGGGCCGAAATCATCTGTTTTGAGATGCAAAAAATTGGTATAAGTCATACATTTCAAAGTTTCAGAACTCGGTCAATTTTAATGTTAGATGAATGGGACTTTTTTTTGTCTTACTTGGAAGTGTCACAATAAATTTTTACTAAATATCACTTATAAAAATTTAAATTTCGTAATTTTTTAATAAATGATTTTCTTGACCCAAATCACTTTAAAAATAATTCTTTACCTTATTTAAACCATTTTTGTAATTGGAAGTATGCATCAAGGACCAACGGTTGCGAAAATAAAGGTCGGTCAGGTTATACGTGGACACACTGTATATTTGAGAGTTTTTCGCCGCTAATACCGTTGCGACAATCGATTATTAAAATATCAAATTCATTTTTTCCCTTTATTCTTTCAATAGTCTCCCAGATTTGCATTTCTAATTTCACTTGTAGTCCCAATTCACAATGATCAATTTATAATTAAGCTTATTTCCTTCAATTTCAAAGATACATGTATGCTGTTTTTCGATTATCTTAATGGGTCGACAGTAAAAATTCTCTAATTCACCAATTTTATCCAGTTATGTTGTATAAAAAATTAACAGGTGTACATTTTTGAAAATCAATGGAATGACTATTTTATTCACGTAATTTTATTTCCCATCTTATTTTTAACACCTTCGCGGTTTGCATTACTTTCGTATCTACAACAGTTAAAAATATTTTTTTTTAATCTAAAGTATATATGAGAACCTTTAAAATTAAAATTAAAATTAAAGGTTACTTTTATTCTGCAACATACATCGTTGCACATATTTGATATTACATATCCATAGCATAAAAGTACATTGTAACACTTACTATTTAAACAAAATATTTATGAATGAATAAGGTAAATCAGGAAACATTTTGTAAAACATGCCTTGAGAGAAGAAATTATCCCTTAATTAGTTTTTAGGAATACATCTATGTTAGATAAGGATAATTTATCTACCATTGAAATAAAATCCAAATTTTTAAATTATTATTATATTTAAGCACACATTTTTAAAGTATAGGATTTTATATATCTTAATATAAATTAAATCTCAATATCCCGTTCGCAGAAATTAAATTTACCAGAAGGACCCGTGCGAAGCTTTCGCACTGCAATCTTTCAGATTATTTCCTGGTACGTTTTAGCACTTACATTTAATTAACTCATTTTTTTAAATCAAACAACGCGATTTAACGAAATATGGGTGTACTATCTCAGAAACTTGTTCAAACACTTTTCGAATAATACCTCATTCATCGTTGTGTGTTTTGTATGAGCATAGAAAAAAGGATGTTGACAACAGAAATAATATATATGATAATT
Organism: Maratus michaelseni; assembly: GCA_963931845.1. Lineage (NCBI taxonomy): Eukaryota > Metazoa > Arthropoda > Arachnida > Araneae > Salticidae > Maratus > Maratus michaelseni. The sequence continues at coordinate 427,480,476 of OZ007592.1, forward strand.
GCTTGTGTATAAGAAAATGGGAATACATTGCCAGAAATGTTTTTGCCAAATTTTCTTCTCTCGCCAAGGTCATTTCTCTAGGTTGTCAAAACCCCTATGCTGAAAAAACAAAACAAAAAAAAAACGATTTATAAAAAAAATTGACACACTAAATTAGACGTTTAGGGAATTCATATGAAAGCATTTCCTCATATTTTGCAAAGCTGTTTCAGAAATTTCTTAAATACATAAATCAATATTTGGTACACCACTTTTTTGCAAGCCTATGGGAACTTAAACATGGGATGTTCAAACTTTGTGCTCCAGCAACCATTTAAGTGACGTCAGACTTCGCTGGTGTATTAACAGCTTAATGAACTATTAAAAAATAAATATTACAATTTTTGTGAATCCTAATGCCCATATGTCGTAAATCTCGTGTAATGCTCGTATATCTAAATGGAAGATAATCCTTAAATTACGTAATCTATTGGTGCTCCATTACAGTATGCATATACACAGGCATGATTAAACAAATAAACAATGCACGGATAAAAATTAAATAAACCCCGATTAAAAGCTCGGTATTTTTTCAAAAAGTACGCGTAAGAAATAAATTTGCAATCGTATTTTAATTGCATTATAGGATGACGTCATCTGATAATACAGTATTTTATTTTTGTGGCAACACTGATTTGAGAAAAAACTTTCATTTTATTTATGAATACAATGTCGATTTAATTTTTAATTAACTGCAGTTTTTAATCAAAAAACATGTTTTAACGAAATGTTAAGTGTGCTATGTCAGAAGCCTGTTCAAAATCCTTTCATATGCTATCTCATTCGTCGTTCTGCGTTTCGTATTTTCTTAGAAAAAGGAATGTTTACATTAGAAATAATATATATGACCAGAGGGCGCGTGCGAGGATTTCGCACTGAAATCTAATATTTTTAGGTACTTCTCTATTATGCTGTCGACCACTTTTCATAACAAAAAACTATCGCCAAATTGTAAGATTAAACGCCAAAAATGCAGTCCCATTTACTTGATGTCAGAAGCATTATACATGTTTGTTAAATTATCAAGTGGTTTTTAATTCGACATTTGCGTGTATTTTTCATTATGTTTTACTGGTTTATTAGTTATTTCATTAATTAAAATAACAATTGTGTCCTTAAAGTCTTATATTTTATTTTTTTATTTTGATATTCCAATGGCAACGTTCTCCCGTTTATTTGGCGATAGTTTTTTGTTATGAAAAGTGGTCGACGGGATTACGATTTATTACATTAGCGTAAATTAATTTTACTACTGATAATTTTATTAATAATTACATTAATATTTATTACTATTTATTTTATCTTCTTCTTTTAAAGAAGACACCTTTAATTCAAATTACATTTTGTTATTCTGTTTATCTTGAAACAATGTCGAAATATATTTAAAATCAAGATGCCTTTAAATTAAGCATATTTTCGTTTCCGAAAAATATATCTTTAACAATCTTTAAACAGATTTTAAAAAGACTGAAATGTCATCGAAATGTTCAAAAATCATTTAATACTTTGGAAACTTTTCTGGAAAAAAAAGTAATCCTAAAGAAGAGAGGCTTTAAAACATTTTTGTTGAAGCGGTTAGAATACCTAACAAAAATGATGAATTTCCCCCAGCTGACTGATAGACTGCGCTAGAATGCCTGATAAAGCGCAATTTCTTCAAAATAGGAAAACAACAACACATGGTGATTGTACCAAAATCAGTGAACTGCGAGATTATACCATAAAAGTTCCCAAAGGCCACAAGAATGTATATTTTTGCTTAAATCTGAATATAAAAAAATAATTCTCGTCAAATAAATTTGGCATACGTAATCATGTGTATCAGCGGAGAAGATTGAGCTACGCTCGGTTAAAATTAGCTTGCCCCATAGCGACCCCAGTAAACCCACTAATCGAATTTACTAGAACATGTAATCTAACCCAATGGTCTTCTCTTACCCCGAAACGGTAGGATAAAAATTTAGACAAAATCATTTGAGCCGTTTTATAGATAAATTTAGCTTTACCTGTAGTGACCCCAAAATGACCCACTACTAAAATTTTCTCGAACATGTGACTCAGTCCAATGGTCTTCTCGTATCTCAAAATGTTAGGATACCAAATCTAGTCAAAATGTTAGAGCCGCTTTTCAAATAAAAAATAGCTCGACCTTTTGTGACCCAAAATGACCGATAATCGAATTTTCTCGAACATGTGACTTAGCACAATGTCTTCTCGTCATCCAAAACGACGTTAGGATAGAAAATGTAGTTAAAACTATTAGAGCTTAATTTGTATAAAATTAGCTATACCTTTAGTGAAACAAAAATGACTCACAAATCGGATTTTCCAGAACATGTGACAAAGCCCAATATTCTTCTCGTAATCCAAGATTATGCAAAATTTAGTCAAAATAGTTTGAGCCATTTTTTAGATTAAATGAACTTGACCCTGACCCGTAGTAACCCAAAGTGACATTCAAATTGAATTTTCTCGAACATGTGACCCTGGATCGTAGTGACCTAAAATGACCCACTAATCTAATTTTCCTGAACATGTGATCCAGCATAATTGTTTTCTCGTAAGCTAAATCGGTAGAATGCAAAATTTAGTCAAAATCGTTAAAGCCGTTTTTCAGATAAAAGTAGCTTGATCCATAGTGACCCAAAAATGATCCCTTAATTGAATTTTTTCGAACATGTGATTTAGACCAAAGATTTTCTTGTAATCCAAAATGATTGGTTACAAAATTTAGTCGAAATAGTTCGAGCCGTTTTTTAGATAAAATTAGCTTGACCCGTACCCGTAGTGACCCAAAAAGACCCACTAATCGAATTTTCTCGAACATGTGATCCAGCATAATTGTCTTCTCGTAAGCTAAATCGGTAGGATACATAATTTAGTCAAAATCGTTATAGCTGTTTTTTAGATAAAATTAGCTTGACCCGCAGTGATCTAAAAATGACCCGCTTATCTAATTTTCTCGAACATGTGACCCAGCCCAATGGTCTTCTCCTAATCCAAAACGGTAATATATAACATTTAGTGAAAATCGCTAGAGCCGTTTTAAAGTTAAAATTAACTTGACTCGTAGTGACCCAAAAATGAACCACAAATCAAATTTTCTCGACCATGTGACCCAGCCCAATGTTCTTCTCGTAATCCAAAGCAGTAGTATACAAAATTTAGTCAAAATTGTTTGAGCCGTTATTTAGGTAAAATTAGCTTGACCGTGACCCGTTGTGACCCAAAATGACCCACCAATCGAATTTTATCGAACATGTAACCTATCTCAATGGTCTTGTGGTAATCTAAAACTGTAGGATATAAAATTTCATCAAAATCGTTAGAACCGTTTTAAGATAAAATTTACATAGATACACACATAGACACAAGATTTTCTAGTACTATAATCCTAATCCGAAAAGGAATTCCTCGATTTTCACGATTTTACTGAGTCCTCCTTTTTTCATTAGTTGCAGTTTCATTTTCGCGATTGTATATATTATTTGGCATGAAATTTCACTTTTTTAAGACTGGGTTATGTTAAGGCCCCTATAGCAAAGAAATGCCTATAAAATGTGATAAAGCTTTGGTTAATTATATATGTTGTTAATTATCAAGTGAAATGTTTTACTAACTTAATGCATTTCTTCTTTTTTTAATGTTACGTGAACGAAGTCACGGGTAACAGCTAGTAATATTATAAATGCGATTGCGTGAGTGAATGTTTGGTTGAAGTAAACGTTAAAATGGATAATATAATGCCTCTGCACCTTTGCATATAGATGGATTATAACACAGAAATGAACATGGTTTAGGTGTTGTTTATTATTTTCAAATATTTTCCTTAATAATTCAAAATTTCATTACTTTAATAGAGAATCAATAAAATATTTTCCTGTAAAATTTAATTAAACATTTTACGTTGTTAAGCCTTATAGTAATCAATAAATATAAAGCCTGGAATAATATTTTCCACAACAATTAATTTTCAGTTAAACGATTTCCCCGTGAAAAAAGAAAATTTAAAACATGAATTGCCGGAATATTTGAGACAAAAATATGGAGTGTTTGTTATTATACATGAAGTATGAATGTCGGCTACGTGGAGAAGAGGTTTTCTAGCAAAAATTGCGTTTTAAATTAGAAGAAAAAGTAAACAATAATTATATTATTGAGAAAAGATTTCTGAACCATGGAACTATGAAAAGGATTCTCCTTGGCTTCGACAAATATGACGTCATCTCCAACTATAATAAAGAAGGAAGTTGGTGTGTGTGTGTTTGTGTATGTGTTTGTCTGTGTGTTTGTGTATGTGTTTGTGTGTGTGATTCTCGATTGCGTTCTGAAGAGACCGCTGCTCGCACAGCTATAAAATTTGTTGGAAAGATACCTATATGCATGCAGTTTTACACCTCGAAGCCCAAATTTGGAATTTTTTTAAAGATGTTTTAATTAATTTCTTTATGCAATTTTTAGTTTTTTTTACGTTTCGCTGAGATTTTTCAACATTAGTAACCAGAATCCGGTTCCAATCTTTTAACCCAATATAGTAAATTTTGTTCTCTTCTCAATAAAGTTTATGCGAAATTCGTACAGTAATTTTTGAATTTTTAGCGAACTTTTGCCTTCGACACTAAGACATTTTGTCCGGAATGCATGACTGGTTCCGTGGTTGCTCCATTTTAGCCTCAGCTACGCTCAGAATCGTCATTTGTTCTCTCTGTTTAGCTTGGAGAAAGTTGATAATCCTTTATAAATAAAAAATCATGATTTTAAAATGGAACGGAGGATTGTTTTTTATCCCGATTTTTTTATTAGATTTTTTTAATTCCATTTTGAAGCGTTTTTTAACCACTTTTTCATGTTTTACAGCGTATGACGTCAATCGCTGCCTCTACAAGTCAAAACCGTTGGAGGACAGTTGAGATTGATCGCTGATAGGATTGTGGGCATAGTGGGAAGTCAACCGGGCAATTGTGATTGGCAGATGAAAAGGTCGTCAACTGATTGCAATTCGAACTGCGAGTTGTGAATTTTTCGCGATTTGTTTTATCCGATTTTTAGAGTTTTTGCATGCACGCCACGTCATTTATGTATTTGATTTCGTGGGGAGGGGGGGGTGAGTTTCGTTCGGAAAGAGGTTTGTTTTAAACAGAATGCACCCCTTGGCGGTGGAAAATATAACTAAAAGATTTTGCATTTAATCTTGGTCAGATTCAAACGAAATCTTTTATCACATTCTTCCAAGGTATCCCAGGTACTAAATAAACATCAGTAAATTTTTTTCAGCCCTTGGTTACCACCATTTATGAATATTAATATCCAAGGGGTGATTTATTTTCTCGGGTTCTATGGGCCCGATTCCAGCGGGAATCGATTCATTCAACTTAACATGAACTATTTAGGATATATCTAAATAATTAAGACACAGATTTGGCATTCCCTTGCGATGGAAAGAGGAACTAACAGATTCTTGCATGCACGGTACGCCTTCTACAATCCAACTACAATCCTTCTACTACCAACGGATTCTACACGGTGCCGTAAGAAGTGGGAGCGAGTGCCGGATTTCCGTTCGGAAAGAGGTCTATTTTGAACACAATGCTCCACCTGGTGGCGGAAATGGAACTAAAATATTTTGCAGCGCGTGCGTAGCATGTCTGCTATACACGGTATCGTAGGCAGTGGGGACACGTATCGGAAAATTTGCTTAGAACAGAATGCATCCCGTGGCGGTGGAACTAAAAGATTTTCTTGCGCGTGCTCCGAAAATGGCTATATTTATTGAAAGCGCAAAAGAAAGTTACCGATTTGATAGTCCCAGACAACGAAATAGTTTCATCCTCGAATATTAAGGAAAGTATTAAAGGTATTGAATCGAAACTCGCAGTCTGTACGTAGTTTATTTCTTTTTTATTCCGAAAATGCAAATTTTAAGAAAATCCGACGGTAACCTTTTTTAATTTTTGACAAAAAACTCACACGCTTTGATTCAAATGATTCAGACCTTTGAGGAGGTGGTATTAAATTCACTTTCGCTTTGGGGTGCATCTTTCTATTTAATTTCCGAAAGACAGAAGAACGGTTTCGATCAGCGATTTTTAGAGCCATTTCGTGTTTAGTATTAGTTTTTGACGGTACCGGGCAACGCCGTGCGGATCAGCTAGTATTGGACATACAACTTGCATTTTCAAATATCCGTAATAATACAAGTAGCATGAAAATCAGTCTATAAGCAAAGTAGATGGATAATGACGTCATATTTAAAATGAAAAACTGAAATATTTTTATCGCTACTAATTAAAAAGCTTGAATGTCAGTTAGATACAGATGTGCGTTTTTTTGCCAAGATCCCCGTTATGATTGCCAGAAAAAGAAAATTAACAAGAATTATATAATTAAAAAGAGATTTATATTGGAACAAAGTGACGTCATAGTTGAAATAAAACGGTAATTTTCAAATATGTTTTAAAAGGAGCGTGAACCAGTTCCATACATTGATAATACAAAGATCAGTAAGTGTAGAAAATAGATAAGTTTCACGCTATATTTAAAACGAAAAATTGAAATATTTATTTAACTATACTGATTATTAAGCAGGAAAATATCACATAATCACATGATAATATCACTAATTATAATTAAAATATAGATAAAATGCTTAAGTGATACAAAGAGAAACACAAAAAGATTATAATTTTTTTTTAATGTTCGACATATGCTTTAGCGCTCATACGGTGCCAGTTTCAAGATATATAATGATAAACAAAAATATTCTCGCAAATTTTAAAAATAAATTTGAAAACATAAATCACAAGATCATATATGTAAAAAAGCAGGTGCTTTAAATAGTCAACTGTAAACTTGAAAATTAATATTTCCTTATTGCTTTTTTAAAACTGAAGAGTACCTCATGCCAAATTTTAGGTAATTCAAATGAGGCAGATTCATTGCAAATGTTGACGTTACGCATATAGATTTCAATTGATTCACGGATAATACATGGGAAATAAAGCCTTGATGGATAAAATATTTTACTATTTTTAAAATCAATTTTTAAAGTCTCGGTTCTATGTAGTCATACCAGTGCTGTAGTACTTCTGTCATATTTGATATCTGACATATGATCTTTTAATCTTGTTTTAAACTTTCTAGTGGGGATTCCTATATAATATTGTAATGTTCCATCTGCTTTGGTGAACGGGTTTTCATAAACACCTGTTAGTTAATATGGCTCTATTGAGCCTATTTGCTTACAAACTAAGCTTTTCAATTTTATTGATGGTTTTGCAACAAGACATATATTGAATTTGCTAATTTTATATTTCAATCTTTCAAAGAACCCAGGGAAATATTGTAAAGTAGATAACTTTGAATTTTGTATATTGAAGTTTTTCTTCTTCTTCTTACCCATACTTTATTAATAGTGTTTTCTTTATATCCGTTGTCTCTTGCTATTTCATGTAATTTATTTATTTCACTGGTTAACTGATCTGGAGTACAAACTGTAAAGGCTCTCTTAATAAAATACCTAAATTTTGTATGAAAAAGGTGCTTGAGCATTATGTGGGATAATGGATTTCTTGGCTATTGGTTTAATATAGTACATTCTTTGCCATGGCGGGTTTTATTTAATAGCACGTCCAAGTATGGAAGTATGTCATTCTGAGTTACTTAAACAAATACTTAATTTTTTCGTTTTAAATATGGCGTGAAACTCATCTACTTTCTATACTTACTGATCCTTGTATTATTAATGTATAAAATTGATTCACGATCCTTTAAAAATATATTTGAAAGTGGCTGTTTCATTTTAAATATGACGTCACTCTGTTCCCAGAAAAATTTCTTTCTAATGATATAATTCTTGTTAAATTTATTTTCCTGGGAATCATAACGTGGATTTTGGCAGAAAACACATCTGTATCTATCTGACATTCAAGCGTATTAATTAGTAGCGATACAAACTATTTCCGTTTTTAATTTTAAATATGACGTTATTATCCATCTACGTTCATTATATACTGATTCAAATCCTTGCATTATCAAGATTATTTGAAAATGCATGTTTTATTTCCAATATCACGTCATATTTGTCCAAGCCAAGGAGGATCCTTTTCATAGTTCCATGCTCCAGAAATCTTTTCTTAATAATATAATTATTGTTAATCTTTTCTCCTAATTTAAAACGCAATTTTTGATAGAAAACCTCTTCTCAACGTAACCGACATTCACACTTCATGTATAATCGAAAACACTCATCCTCTTTAATAAAAAGGTATGTGTTGCTGACGACTGGGATCGTTGCCACAGATTAATCTCAGAAAATGAAACATTTGAAGTTACTGAAAAAATTAATTGCTCGAAAAGTATTTGTCAGAAAATTGTTAGACAAACTGCGTTAGAAAGGTAAAAAATTGTATTTTTCTTGATATAAATTTCAAATCCACTGATTATGCCATTTTTCATCCTCTTTAATAAAAAGGTATGTGTTGCTGACGACTGGGATCGTTGCCACAGATTAATCTCAGAAAATGAAACATTTGAAGTTACTGAAAAAATTAATTGCTCGAAAAGTATTTGTCAGAAAATTGTTAGACAAACTGCGTTAGAAAGGTAAAAAATTGTATTTTTCTTGATATAAATTTCAAATCCACTGATTATGCCATTTTTCAAATATTGAATTTCAAAAATGACCAAATTTCACAATGCATTACCATAGCGAAAACTTCACGCGTAAAAAAATAATAATAACAGCAATATGTCAGCACGAGTCACAAATTATAATAACCGTATTATTCTGTTAAAATATAAAAGTGAATTATGATGTCACGAGTGCATGATTTTTATTTAATTCTCGATAAATACTAGATGCGCCATTTCTATTTAGTTGTGAATAATATAGGTTTATTTCCGTTATTAAAAAAATGTAGCTATAAAACATATAAATCAATGGAAAACGGTACGTAATAAATTGTAAACGTAATAATAAACCGTATTAAAAAAACATAACTTAGTGAAATAAGTATCCGTTTTTATGTTATTATAGGATATCTAGGTAAAGGTACAGATTACTTTAAAATACAAGGTTAAATTCACCGATATATTTCGTTTGATTCAAGGTTCTTTTGAAGAAACCGACCAGCGCAGCGGGCGTAGTCTGCTAGTATAAAATATTAAGGCAATTCTTCTTATTTTCAATTCATTTTAATTTTCATATTTCACGTGGAACGGGTCAAATTGAAAATTAATTGGTGGGAAAATACTATTTCAGGCTTTGTATTTATTCGCAACGACAATGCTTAGCAAAGTAAAACGATTAATTAAATTTTACTGGAAAAATATTGATTGATTCTCTATGAAAATATTGAAATTTTGAATTATTAAGAAAAATATTTGAAACAACATCTACACTATGTTCATTTCTGGGTTATAATTATATCTATATGCAAAGACACAGGGCAATTAAATCCTCAGTTTTTGCGTTTACTTCAGCCAAACATTCACACACACAATCGCATTTATAATATCATTAGTATATAGATATATCTCTCAATTGTTTTATAGAGGATTGAAATGAGATAAGAAATCAGATTTATATCACATGAGCAGTTGCCTACGATATGCATCGATAAAAGATATGGATATTCATTCTAGCCACTCAGAAAAAGGAAAAATAACTGAAGAAACGTCATACCCAATTTCATTAAAACAACAATAAATGATATTCCTTGGAAATGGAACATGTTGTTTTAAGTACAAACGAATCGAAATCATTATGTATATCAGTCTCAATGTCCGATGTTATTATCTTAGAAAGCAAACGTTATCTATATCCCACTTCATTTAGAACGAAAGAAATAAAAGAGCAAACATGTAATCGGGGTAAACAATTCCATTAATAGTTTGATTTATTTTCGATAGAAGCACAGATGAGAAGGACATAGTGCTTTGATGTTTGTAATTTATTCGTTTCATATTTGTTGTGATTTTAAAACATTTTGGATAACTATAAAATGCATAGACAGTACAGTTCTCGTTCAAGATGCTTTGTGTAATTCGCGGAATATTTAACAATGATTTTTTCTTCATAATTTACTTTAGCCTTTACTTTAATTTCAAAATGATTCTAGCGACATGTAGGGATACTGAGAACACTAATCAGTAAATTGTTTTATGAATCGCACAATAAAGTTTTACAGAAGGCCTTACAAAATATACAGAAGGGAATTGATGTTTTCTGTGTCATTCTGTCTGTTTTATGATTATGCAAATATTGTCTTTTTTTATATCCACATGTAAAAAAATAAAGGAAAATAACTGCAGTATCTTAAAATGTCAGTTTACCATAGCTAGAATAACTGATAGTTCTCGTATATATAGCACGTCGTTCTCAGTAGAACGGATCGTAATGATTATGTATTTCACTTTGAATATCTGATATTATTATCGTAGGAAACAAACGTTAACTATATGCGAATTCATTCAAAGAAAAATACATACAAACTAAAGCCTAGCTTATCCGCCCGTCGTTGCCCGGTACCGTCAAAAAATAATACGAAACGCGAAATCGCTCAAAAAATCGCTGCACAAAACCCTTCTGTGGTAACTCTTTTTCTTTCGGAAATTAAATAGAGAGACGGACCCCGAAGCGGAAGTAAATTGAATACCACCTTCTCAAACGTCTGGATCATTTGATTCAAAACGTGTCAGTTATTTGGTCAAAATTAAAAATGGTTCCCATCGGATTTTCTCAAAAATCTCATTTTCGGAATCAGAAAAATAAACTACGTGCAGATTGCGAGTTTCTATTCAATACCTCCAATACTTTTCTTAATCATATATATTATTTTTCTTGTCAACATTCCTTTCTTTCTGAAAATACGAAACGCAGAACGACGAATGAGATAGCATATAAAGGATTTTGAAAACGCTTCTGACATAGCACACTTAACATATCGTTAAAACATGTTTTCGATTAAAAATTGCTGATAATTAAAAATTAAATCGGCATTGTTTTCCTAAATGAAATGAAAGGTTTTCCTCAAAACATTGTTGCAAAAAAAAAAAAAAAAAAAAAAAAATACCACATTATAGGATGCTCAGCAATTATAATAAAAAACACCGCACGGGTTTATTTTATATTTATTATTAAAAAGCGAAATTTAAATTGAAATGTTTAGATTTATATTTCTATGTCCCATGTTTTTCCCGAAGCGGATGACGTCATCCTCTAATGCAGTTAAAATACGATTGTTAATTTTTTTTTTTCTAGCGCGTGCCTTTAGCAATCTTGGATCAGTTTTTACTCTAACTTTGATGGAATAAATTAGATGATATTCTGGATTGACTACAACTAAATGTTGTTTATAGATATTTTTATCCTTGCTTTTTCTTTAGAAGTTGAAACCTGCATCTAATAACTATTACATATTGATAAAAAAGGGTACTTCTCTTTTATCCCGTCGACCACTTTTCATAACAAAAAACTATCGCCAAATAAACGGGAGAACGTTGCCATTGGAATATCAAAATAAATAAATAAAATATAAGAATTTAAGGACACAATTGTTATTTTAATTAATGAAATAACTAATAAACCAGTAAAACATAATGAAAAATACGCGCAAATGTCGAATTAAAAACCACTTGATGATTTAACAAACACGTATAATGCTTCTGACATCAAGTAGATGAGACTGCATTTTTGGCGTTTATTCTTACAATTTGGCGATAGTTTTTGGTTATGAAAAGTGGTCGACAGCATAATAGAGAAGTACCTAAAAAATATTAGATTTCAGTGCGAAATCTAATTCAGTGCGCACGGGCCCTCTGGTACTTGATTATGAATGAAAATGAAACTTTTACGTTGTCTGGGACTATCAAATCGGTAACTTTTTTTTGCGGTTTCAGAAAAATAGCCATTTTTGGCGTTCGCGGAGAAACATCTTTTAGTTCCACCACCAGGGGATGCATTCTGTTCTAAACAATTATCCGACACGCGTCCCCGCTGCCTACGATATCATTGTATAACAGATGTGCTATGCATGCGATGCAAACTATTTCATTTCCAGTTTCCACCACCAGGTTGAGCATTCTGTTCTAAATAAACCTCTTTCCGAACGAATCTCCGGCACTCGTTCCTGCTGCTTACGGCACCGTGTAGAAGGCGTGAAAAATCTGTTAGTTCCACTTTCCCCCACCAGGGGGTACCAAATCTGTGTCTTAATTAATTATCTATATCCTAATTAGTTATTGTTATGTTGAATGAACCCGATTCCCGTTGAAATCGGGTCCATAGAATCCGAGAAAATAAATCATCTCCCTAAATATTAATATTTATAAACGGAGGTAACAAAGGCTGAAAAAATGATACTGGCGTTTATTTAGTAAATGAGAGACCTCGGAAGAATGTCAGAAAAGATTACGTTTGAATCGAACCCATATTAAATTCAAAATATTTTAGTTGCATTTTCTGCCGCCAGAGTGTCCACTCTGTTCGAAACAAACCTCTTTCCGAACGAAACTCCGGCACGTGTCCTCAACGCTTTTGGCAATGTATAGAAGGCCAGACGTGGACGCGCTGAAAATCTTTTAGTTCCACTTTACACCGCTATTTGGCACCAAATCTATGTCTTAGTTAGCTCTCTATATCTTAATTAGTTCATGTAAAGTTGAACGAATCAATGTTCATTGAAATAGGGCCCTTTGTTTGAATCGGACAAATTTTGAATGCAAATTTTTTTTTCACTTCCTACCGCTAGGTGGTGCACTCTGTTATAAATAAAACTCTTTTCGATCGGAACTTCAGCAAGGGTCCCCAATTCTTATAGCAATGTATAGAATGCGTGCGGTGCACGCGTTGAAAATCTTTTAGTTCCACTTTCCACCGCTATGGGGCTCCAAATCTATGTTTTAATTAGTTATCTATATCTTTATTAATTCATTGAAAGTTGAATTAATTAATTATCGTTAAAATCGGGCTCTTTGTTTGAATCGGATAAATTATAAATGCAAAAATTTTAGTTTTACTTCCCACCGCTAGGTGGTGCACTCTGTTCTAAATAAAACGCTTTCCGAACGAAACTCCGGAACGTGTCCCTACTGCCTATGACATCGTATAGCAGGCAGGCTGCGCACGCGCTGCAAAATCTTCTAGTTCCATTTTCTACCGCCAGGTGGCGCCAAATCTGTATCTTAATTAGTTCGTGTTAAGTTGAATGAACTAATTCTCGTTGAAATTTGGCCCCTAGAACTCGAGAAAATACCCCTCCCTGGTGATTAATATTCAGAAATAGTGGTAACCAAGAGCTGAAAAAATCATACCGAAGTTTATCTAGTACATGTGTGACCTGAGAAAAGGTTAAATAACGAATTTACTAACATGTTGATTGGCTTGCATGGGACAGTCGAAATTCCCCTCAGTTCCCCTTACGTATTTTAAAGCTAATCATTCTCATAGCTCAGTTTAATGTCTTTAATTGAAACCAATAACACTAATAATAATAATAATAATAAATGAAATTTTATGCGAGACAATGAACGCGTGCCACAAATACCCCGCCATAACATTTACCAGCAACACAACCAGAATTATGTCTCATTAAACAAACTTTGTAATATAATAGAGTCAGAACGTTAACTTCATTACCCTCTATTTTTATGTTCATGAAAGAAGAGGGGAATTCGCATTGTCCGAATGCAGTTACATGGATACATTTACAGACAGAAGGTATTATTTGCGTACATATTTCACATGCTACGATCGGAATAAAATGTATAACACAGCAATTCTGAAAAGAACCTACATAATGAAAAGACATTTGTTTTAAGTATAAGTTTTTTTCCACCTTCAGATGAAAACTAATGTAATGTGCATTCTATGTTTACTGAGGGTTATTTTTTTAAATGAATCCCATTAAAATATAAAGATTCTTATCAGTCATTGTGTTTATTTTTATCATTATGTTATATTAATCAAAGTTATATTTCTAATGATTTTGTATCATTTAGTTATTCTTTTACTAGTTACACTATGACAAATGTCACAATATCGGAATTTGACAGATGTAAAAATAAATAAATAAATAAATATATTTAAAGCTCTCGATTTAAAAATTTTAAAGAGAAAAGTGAAAACGTTTAAGCTATATATCACGAGAGACGGTAGTTTCTCGAGTGACGCAGCGAAAACCCGAAAACCGTAAGCCCAAAACCGAAGATTCCGCCACTCTCATATATACAGCTAGCAGGACATCAAAGGAAAATCGAAACGCCGACATTTAATATCTCAGTAAATATGAGGCATACCGTTTCGATTTTTTCACATTAGTCTTATATCTATGGCCTAACTCTATCCTGAAATTTATAGATTTCTACATGCAGTAGATTTTGAGATCTGGAAACCAATTTTTAAGCGAAAATGGGAGATGTAATGGTTGTAATGGGCACATAGTTGTTACCTCAAAAATGGATCGAACGATTTTTTTAAAATTAATATATTATATTAATCAGTTTTAGATGAAGCGTTAAATATTTTGCTCTAACGTAGGAAAACTCTTGTTTTCAATATAATCCACTTTTAAAATCGGACTATTTTCTTACTCGTTTTCTCATAGGAATACATGGAGCCGAATCACCTCTTTTGACTGCTCAAACATAAGGTTAAAAATTGGTTCTCAGTATACAGTTAAGCTCGGAATAAACTTTAGCATGTAGCTGATGAATTATTTTGACTCATTTTTTTATACGAAAATATATTTTTAATTCGTAATATATATTGTATTAAATTAAATTGTCACTTATATATTTTTCTTTTTTGTTCAAAATACATTTCGCATTTTATATATCTGCATTTCGTTGTAAAACTATTTAGATTCATTTTTTAAATAGGGGAAATATTTTTTAATTATATGCATTCAATTTTACTGTTATTTATAACAAGGTTTTAATTTTTTAAGGATAATATATTTCTCGTTGGTTGGATAATATATTTCCCGTTGCTAAACGGAAGTCTGTCTGACAACCAACCAACCCGTTCTTTGGGCTTGTTTATGTTTTCATATATTCATACGCGTGCCGTGCATTCCTAGTACGTTGAATTGACACAGACTAAATTTTAAAAGATTTCATTCATGAAATCAACAGTAAAAATAACTCCAGTTCAACATGAATTGCATACGATCATCAGTAAGTAGCATACATTTTAAAGAAATAGTCTAATCTATATGTAATCTGCATAAAACATTTTGTAAACAAAATAGGAAAAACATTACTTTTTTTTCACGGGTAAATTGTTTTTTGTTTTTCGGCGTTTCGTAAAAATCTGAATTTTTGATATGTCTATGTAGTTTTAACCATTGTAATATGAAAAAGAAGCAAAAATAGTTAATAATGCCTGATTTTAAAACATTTTTGACTGTTTATTTATTTATTTTTAAAAGAATTTTATTTGTATTATACATTAAGTGAAATTAGCAGCCAGATGAGTCTTAAAATAAAAATACTAAGGTGACCATTTTCGCTTTCGAAGTTTGTATTTGATTATTGATAAATGAAAAAAAAAAGAATGTAATATCGCAGAATGTCTTAAATGTATTTTAAAATTAATTTAATGTGAAAGCATGAAGTTAAAATAAATAGCTATGAATATTATTTTAAAATTATAATAAATAATAATAGTTATTTTTATTTAACTTCATCTAGATTGATATTTATATTTAAATGAAGAAAATCTTGACTCGCTGGCTCATTCTGCTGTCACATATTAGATTATAATCTATAAATCTAACCTCATATGAATTTTTCATACCATAAAAAAGGGGGGGAAACGTAATGACCATTATTAAACATATTTCTATGACTGATAGAACTTTAATGGCATTTATTTTCCTCTCAAATTTGTTTGAATAAATTGAAAAGGGAGCGACTAAATTTAGTCTAAATATTTTTTAATATTTTTCGCAAAAAAAAAAAAAATATATATATATATATATACTATAATTAAAAATGTGATTCTTTTTGTATTACAATAATTAAAAACTAAACATACCTAAAAAAATTAAGATCATGGAGCACTGAAAAGCATTTATAAAATTTGCCCTTGAATAGAATTAGCTTTCCTATTTTGTTTGCAAGTATCGATAGATTTAAAACAGACTTCGGGTTTTTCATTTCTTTACAAAAAATTATCCTACTCACTGATGGTCTCGTGTAATACATTTCATATAATTTAAAAGGGGTGGGTGTAAACAATAAAAACTACAATTTCAAAGTGTTAATACCAGTATATCAAAAATAAAGTTGTTAACAACTTACATTCTATACAGAATACCAAAAAACAATTTTCTTACTTAAACTTAAAACTTCAAAAAGCGATTGTCATACACCTTTAAAACCCTTTACTTCTGGTTCTTTCACATTCGTAGCTTTTTATAATTTAGAACCGATATTTTATTAATATCCCATTTTTTTGTTCTTTAAATTTCTATAGGCTCAGATGAATGCAACTAATTTGCAATAAACCAGTTTATTGAACACGATGAAACATCACAGACATGGACACACAAAAATATATAAGGAATACTAGTAGCTGCAGTTACAATATTATTATTCGTTCTTTTACCAACTATATTTTATTTTCATACCGTGCCCATAGCACCATACAACCTGTCACTTTGGCCTCCCGCCAACAATTCCCTCCGTCTCTCCTACTCTGCAGTAAGGCTCCTATAATAGAAGGACCTAAAAAGAAGGACCAAGTAAAATCGCGAAAATCGATGAATCCCTCTTCCTAAAACGAAAAATAATACTGAGAGAATTCTTCTATACAACAGTGCATTTTAGGTGGTATTTGGTGTGAAATTTGTATATGTATTCAATTCTAAATGGGCATTATTATAGTGTTTATTTGTATAGACATGTGTTATATATTTCTTACTACATTATTATTTTATGTCTTGTTTATGTATATACTAAATAAAGTGCTTCTCGCTAAGTGGTGTAAATATTGAACAAACTGTCTGTGGTTTTATACATTGACAGATATTTCATAAAGATATAACAATCTGATGCGATTCTAAAATGTAAATAAAGGTTGCTAGAAAGTACTTTAAATTCTGCCCAATTTAACCTCGATATTTTTTCTATCGCGTCAAGGACACTCTAAACAAATAACTACCGACAACACCAATCTGATGATCTAAATTTACATATTTTTTTTAATATATATGGAATTATTTTAATTTATTTCGTGCGCTTGAAATTTTTTATACTTTTTCTAGGGTTAAGTGTCGAATAAATGTACTTTCTTGTTATTTTATTTTGCCATTTCTATTTATTCTATTTTCCATTCATTCCATTTATGGATATTGATTTAATTTACATATTTGTTTCAAAGAATATTGTTTAAAGTTATTATTAGGATAGGATACGATTAGTGTTAGGATTAAGATTATAAACTGGACGAAAATGATATGATTAATTAAGGTTTAAAGGATGAACCAGAATGTGTATTTACATCATGAAGTAATAAGAAAATTAGAAAATTATCGCCTGATATTTTTTAATGAAATACAGTCATAGTTGATATCAAAGGTGAGCGAGAAAATGATCATCTAAAATACCATTAAGTGTTTACCACGCAAAAACAAATCTGGTTACAACAATGCATTTAATTTTGCGCCAAATTTCACTTGATAAAAAAAAGCAAATTGGCTATGGATCCGATTACAGATCCCTAACCTTCCTATTCTCGGAAATTTTCTACCTGTATGTGAAAACCTTTTCTACTATATATAACGCGCTGTCACGTTTATAATATTATGAATTGGCGCGATCGGCTTGTTCAAGTTTACATAATTCGGCTGGAAGAAAAGTTCCATTACTTTTTGATTTCTTCTTTGCTTTTGCATTACACGAATTTGTCGGTAAAATTGATTTTCGTTTCGATAACATTGTTGTTTTTTAAGTTTTTAAAAATATTGTAATTTTACTTAAACATTGCTTTAAAATCTATGCCATTTTTCGCAACCTACAAGACTTTACAAAAATCTATCATGAAACAGAACTTTAAAAAAAGCTATATTTAAAAATGACAACAAAGTTTTTACTATTTTAAAGCTAAAAGAAATGTAAATTAAATTCTGGGTTGAAACGACCATTTACAAATGTGTTTTGATTGTGGAAAAATGTATTACTTCGACGCAATCATATTAAATCATAAAAAAATGCAAATTTCTTTTAAAAAATAAAGTTATTTTTATTAAGATTTTCTGATTTTCTACACGGTAATTTTGCGGTGCATATTATTGACATTTGCCGTCCAATATCTTTTCAAAGATTTTTATTATTATTATTATTGTTATTTACTTTTTAAAATTTAAATTAAAAATATGGTACCTTTATGTTAGCCGTGTGCAGACGATAAACCGCCAAGTATTATTCCTATCACCATCATTCGTATTGAATTCTTATTAAAATATAAATCTTTCACTCATTTCATTTAAAGCACTGAACTTTAATTTACAACACATACATATAAAATAATTTATTTCATGTGAAATAAAAAAAACAACAAAAATAGAGAAATTAATCACAAATAATTTGATAACCCAAGATCATTTTATTTCAACATCAGAGCGAATCTGTTTTATTTTCGATATATGACATCATATTTGCTTGCTTTCCATACTTTCTCGTATTTATGCACCTTGTATTAGAATCAAATATTTGAAAATTCAAGTTTTATTACTAATATGACGTCATTTCATATTCTGTTTTTTAAATAATTAATTTCGTTTTCATTTTTCACGTGGAAATTTTTCATTTGAAAATAAATTGTTGAGTAAAAATTATTATTCCAGGTTTTGATTTAGTTTTGGCAACGATGAAGCATTAGCAACGATAAAATAAATTTAACCATTTTAAAATATTATACAAAAAAATGTCCATTTATTCTCTATGAATATAATGAAATTTTGAAATATTAAGAATAATATTTGAATAAAATAAACAAAAACCAGCCTATGTTCATTTACGGGTTATAATCAACCTATATGCAAAGATACATGATCAATAAATTCTCCCTTTTGACGTTGGCTTCAGCCTAACATTTGCGCACAATCGGATTTATAATATTATTAGGATTGACATCAACAGCAGATTCATCTACAGTTTCGGGAGAAATAATCTGATTTCCATTCAATTTGTATCTCATGAATCTTACTTGAATAGAATCATCAACAATTAGACTACAGTTATATTTATCAAAGGCAGTAAATACAAAACAAAATATTTCTTACTATGTTAAATAAATTGTTATTTTTATTTGTTTACTTTATTTTACAGTTAAATCTACTTTAAAACAATCTTTCTTTATAGAAAATAAGCAATTATTAAATATTTTGAACATTCTGCATTACAGGAGCAGAGTGGATTGTGGACCACTGTGCCCCAGGAGTGGGTGGTCCACTGTACCCCATGTTGAAGTTCAATAAATAATCATATTAATATTGTTTATAACTTTCTTTTAAACATATTAACTTTAAAGTAAAATAAAAACAAGTATCTTAGCTTTGCAAAAAAGCTAATTTATCTTATTTATCTACAACCTTTAATTACTAAAAAAATAAAAATATGATGATGAAAAATTTTACTTTTAGAAGCTCAAAACAACAAAGCAGGATAAAATAGTTCAATCTAAGCTAAACATATTTTCTGAAGGCTATAAATAATCATTGCAATGTTGTTGTCTATAAGGATAGAAGAGAAGCTTAAAAAAAATGTAAATAAATAAAATATTAGGGGGTGGTCCACTGTGTACATAGGTCCACTGTGTACCGGTCTCCCCTATTAATCAAGCTTTTTTGTTTATTAAATCTGGTCAAACATCAAATAAAATTTTGTAATTTTATGGTTTTGATGTACATTACTAGTGTGCCGTTATGTGGCGAGTTTCATTGAATAATTCAAGAAAAATTTATCTCATCATTATTATGCATATTTAATCATGTATTATTAATTATTTATGTAACCTTTACATTATTTCCCACAGTTATTTTAATATTTTACTTTATTGTAAGCATTCATGATAATTTTGAGTGCATTATTACATTTAAATTACTGTTTCAAAAATGTAAACAAAACAGTGACCAGAAATCCACAAGATTTTAAAATCCGCATAACCTCTGGTCCCAAGCTGTGCGGATTTGAGAGAGTCTACTGTATTCGTATTGTTGGCACTATGTTTCTTATTAAACTGTTTATAATAACTATTTATACTAAGAAAAGAAAAGGCCGCAGAATTTTCCAGTGTATAACTAGCGCAAAATTATACTTGTGAAATAAGTGATGATGTCAACAAGTAAATGAAAACCTTACAGGGTTAAATCATAGAACAAGCGAGACAGTTGGTGGGGTCAAATTTGGCGAAGCGATAAATTAATTTTTCTTGCTATTGGTTTGTTTACAAAATTCTCTGTGTTTTATAGTAAAACACAGGGTATTTTTCCTGTGTAGTAGTATTTCTAGTGTACTAGTGCATAATTATACTTGTGAAATAAGTGATGATGTCAAAAAGTAAATGAAAAGCTTACAGGGTTAAATCATAGAACAAGCGAGATAGTTGGTGGCGTCAAATTTGGCGAAGCGATAAATGAATTTTTCTTGCTACAAGTTTGTTTACAAAATTCATTGTGTTTTTTGCATGCACATTCATATTGCTGGCACAATGTTTCTTATTAAACTGTTTATAATAACTTTATTTATAGTAAGAAAAGAAAAGGCCGCAGAATAAAAATATCCAGTGTATAACTAGAGCATAATTATGCTTGTGAAATAAGTGATGATGTTGTGGCGGGTTAGCTGTATCCTGAACTGTTTCATGGATTTTTAGCTTTATTATTATTTTTAACCAAAATAATTATTCTTTAATATTAATTAATTTTAAATGGTAATTATTTTAAACTACTGTTTTTAATTTATATCGTCAAAATAATATAACATGTAATTTTATTAAACATTAAATTAATTTGCATCTATTAATTAATTTTGTAGTTGTCAAATGCAATAATGTAGATGCATTTGACGGGTAACGACTGCCAATTTGGAACAATACAAATAGTATAACAATGAATCGACACATACATGTGTTAGTAATCGCTGCTTTAATGAATTTCATTTATTTTATACATCGCTATATAAAAAAGTTTCTGTATCCAGTTATGTTTTTTTGTTGTTGTTTTCAAGAGGATGAAATGTGCATACATATGTTAATGATAGCTCATAGCTGCTGTAACAAGTTTCATATATTTTTGAGGTTGCTGTATTCTGTGATTTTTTTAAATTAATTAATTTTTTTAATTATGGGCGAGAAACATTTGTACATGTATCAGTGACTGAGGCTTTAATGAATTAAGCACTCGGCGATAAAACTGGCGATTAAAAATGTGGAAAAAACCGGCCTAATGCAAGATTTTCAGATTTTCTTTTTTCCCTTCGCGTTTTTTTCCTTGTCTGTTTGACAAAATTCTTGAGTTTCTTTCACCCAATCGCTGAAATTAATGATTTTTCCACACCTGATCTATGAAATTAATGATATTTCTGCATCTGATGGATGAAATTTATGATTTTTATGTGCCCGATTGAAGAAATTTTTTTTTCTGTGCGTGATCAATGAAATTAATAATTTTTATGTTAAATTATGTTACCCGTTTACTGAAATTAGTGATTTTTACGCGTCCATTTGACGAATACGTGATTTCTACGCACCCATTCTACAAAATTCATGATTTTTACACACCTGATCGACAAAATTCATACTTTGCCGGATTGACGAAATTTTTTTTTATCACCCGATCGACGAAATCCTTCATTTTTGTACACTCATTTGATGAAATTTGTGATTTTATGTGCCACCTTGATGAAATTAATGATTTTTTTATGCCCGATCAACGTATTTTTTGATTTTCATGCGACCGTTTGATGAAATTTGCGATTTTCATACGCTGATAAATGAAATTCATGATTTTTACCCGCCTGTTCGACGAAATTTATGATCTTTTCTCCCCCTATTGACAAAATTCATGTTTTTTCTGTGTACGATCGATGAAATTCATGATTTTTGCACATTGATCAACGAAATTCCTGATTTTTATGCTGCCAAATGATGAAATTTGTGATTTTTTCAGACTACTTAGTATCTAATGCAGTTTAATTCATTCGTCTCGAAAATTTTTACGCACCTCATCGACAAAATTCACACTTTTTACGTGCCGGATTGACGAAATTTTTTTTTAATCATCCGATCGACGAAATTCTTGATTCTTATGCACCCTTTTGACGAAATTTGTGAATTTTACAAGCAAACTTGACGAAATGAATGTTTTTTCATGCCGGATGAACGAATTTTTTTATTTTTATGCAAGCGTTTGATGAAATTTGCGTTTTTCATGTGCTAATAAATGAAATTCATGATTTTTACCCGACTGTTTGACGAAATTTGTAATCTTTTCTCCCCCTATCGAGAAAATTCATGTTTTTTCTGTGCCGATCGATGAAATTCATGATTTTTACACATTAATCAATGAAATTCATGATTTTTACGCTACCAAATGAAGAAATTTGTAATTTTTTCAGAGACTAATTGGTATCTAATGCAGTTTAATTCATTCGACTCGACAATTTTTGCGCACCTGATCGACAAAATTCACACTTTTTATGTGCCGGATTGACGAAATTTTTTTTTATCATCCGATCGACGAAATTCTTGATTCTTATGCACCCTTTTAACGAAATTTGTGAATTTTACAAGCAAACTTGACGAAATGAATGTTTTTTCATGCCCGATGAACGAATTTTTTTATTTTTATGCAAGCGTTTGATGAAATTTGCGTTTTTCATGTGCTCATAAATGAAATTCATGATTTTTACCCGCCTGTTTGACGAAATTTATGATCTTTTCTCCCCCTATCGACAAAATTCATGTTTTTTTTATGCCGATCGGTGAAATTCGTGATTTTTACGCTGTCAAATGACGAAATTTGCAATTTTTTCCGAGACTAATTGGTATCTAATGCAGTTATACATTCGACTCGACATCGACAGGATATATCGATTTTAGTTCCTATCTTGTGTTCTATGGGCCCAATCACGACGAGTTATGGCTCATTCGACTCAAAATTGACAGCCTCAAAGATTTCAGCTTTGTTTGTATAGAACAGAGTGCGCCCTCTAGTGCTGGAAGATGGAACTAATGGATTTTGTAGCTAACTCGAGTTCTATGGGTCCGATTACAATGCAGTTTAATTCATTTGACTCGACATCGAGAGGATATATCGATTTTAGTTCCAAAATTCACCACCAGGTGTGCTTTCCTATCTTGGGTTCTATGGGCGCAATCACAACGAGGTATGGCTGATTCGACTCAAAATCGACAGCCTCAAAGATTTCAGCTATGTTTGTATAGAACAGAGTGCGCCCTCTAGTGGTGGAAGATGGAACTAACGGATTTTGTAACTAACTCGAGCTCTATGGGTCCGATTACAATGCAGTTCAATTCATTCGACTCGACATCGACAGGATATATCGATTTTAGTTTCAAAATTCACCACCAGGGGGCGCTCTCCTATCTTGGGTTCTATGGGCCCGATCACGACGAGGTATAGCTCATTCGACTCGAAATCGACAGCCTCAAAGATTTCAGCTATGTTTGTATAGAACAGAGTGCGCCCTCTAGTGGTGGAAGATGGAACTAACGGATTTTGTAGCTAACTCGAGTTTTATGGGTCCGATTACAATGCAGTTTAATTCATTTGACTCGACATCGACAAGATATATCGATTTTAGTTCAAAAATTCACCACCAGGGGGCGCTTTCCTATCTTAAGTTCTATGGGCCCAATCACGACGAGGTATGGCTCATTCGACTCAAAATCGACAGCCTCAAAGATTTCAGCTATGTTTGTATAGAACAGAGTGCGCCCCCTGGCGATGGAAGATGGAACTAACGGATTTTGTAGCTATGGGTCCCATCACAATGTAGTTTAATTTATTCGAATCGGCATCGACAGGATATATATCGATTTCAATTCCAAGTTTCACCACCAGGGGGCGCTTTCCTATCTCGGATTCTATGTACCCGATCACAACGAGGTATGGCTCATTCGACTCGAAATCGACAGATTCAAAGATTTCAGCTATGTTTGTATAGAACAGAGTGCGCCCTCTAGTGGTGGAAGATGGAACTAACGAATTTTGTAGCTAACTCGAGTTCTATGGGTCCGATTACAATGCAGTTTAATTCATTCGACTCGACATCGACAGGATATATCGGTTTTAGTTTCAAAATTCACCACCAGGAGGCGCTCTCCTATCTGGGGTTCTATGGGCCCGATCACGACGAGGTATGGCTCATTCGACTCGAAATCGACAGCCTCAAAGATTTGAGCTATGTTTGTATAGAACAGAGTGTGCCCTCTAGTTGTGGAGGATGGAACTAACGGATTTTGTAGCTATGGGTCCCATCACAATGCATTTTAATTTATTCGACTCGGCATCGACAGGATATACATCGATTTTAATTCCAAGTTTCACCACCAGGGGGCGCTTTCCTATCTCGGATTCTATGTACCCGATCACAACGAGGTATGGCTCATTCGACTCGAAATCGACAGCTTCAAAGATTTCAGCTATGTTTGTATAGAACAGAGTGCGCCCTCTAGTGGTGGAAATGGAACTAACGAATTTTGTAGCTAACTCGAGTTCTATGGGTCCGATTACAATGCAGTTTAATTTATTCGACTCGACATCGACAGGATATATCGATTTTAGTTTCAAAATTCACCACCAGGGGGCGCTCTCCTATCTTGGGTTCTATGGGCCCGATCACGGCGAGGTATGGCTCATTCGACTCGAAATCGACAGCCTCAAAGATTTCAGCTATGTTTGTATAGAACAGAGTGCGCTCTCTAGTGGTGGAAGATGGAACTAACGAATTTTGTAGCTAACTCGAGTTCTATGGGTCCGATTACAATGCAGTTTAAATCATTTGACTCGACATCGACAGGATATATCGATTTTAGTTCCTAAATTCACCACCAGGGGACGCTCTCCTATCTTGGGTTCTATGGGCCCGATCACGACGAGGTATGGCTCATTCGACTCGAAATCGACAGCCTCGAAGATTTCAGCTATGTTTGTATAGAACAGAGTGCGCCCTCTAGTGGTGGAAGATGGAACTAACGGATTTTGTAGCTAACTCGAGTTCTATGTGTCCGATTACAATGCAGTTTGATTCATTTGACTCGACATCGACAGTATATATCAATTTTAGTTCCAAAATTCACCACCAGGGGGCGCTTTCCTATCTTGGGTTCTATGGGCCCAATCACGACGAGGTATGGCTCATTCGACTCGAAATCGACAGCCTCAAAGATTTCAGCTATGTTTGTATAGAGCAGAGTGCGCCCTCTAGTGGTGGAAGATGGAACTAACAGATTTTGCTGCTAACTCGAGCTCTATGGGTCCCATCACAATGCAGTTTGATTCATTCGACTCGACATCGACAGGATATATCAATTTTAGTTCCAAGTTTCACCACCAGGGGGCGCTTTCCTATAGGGTTCTATGGGACCGATCACAACGAGGTATGGTTCATTTGACTCGGAATCGACAGCCTGAAAAATTTCAGCTATGTTTGTATAGAAAAGATTGCGCCCTCTGTCGGAGGAAGATGGAACAAACGGGTTTTTCCATGCATTTTTATCCTTCTAATTATGTTACTCTCTCGCTGTATAACTTTAAAGTTGAGTCTTGGACTCCTCCCCTCGGGCCACCGCCCTCATATTTTTATTGGGGTCTTAGGGGTCTTTTTTAGCATTTCTTTAACATTTTATTCTAATGATTAATTTATACCCTACGCTTAATTTCGACTAATTGACATTTTCATCAATAACCGCAAAAAAGTAATGATATCAGTACAAAAACCCTTAACGGGTTAAAAGTTGTGACGCAGCACTTTCTTTTGGCTCTAAGAATTTTAAATATGGGTCTTAAAAGCAATGATATGAAATTTAAGTGACGCTATGTTAATAATTTTTTTTAAATCATAATTTTCTTTTTAGTTTTATTTGTATTCACAGGTGTAATTATTATTTTAATATGAAAAAATATATAAAATTTATTCGCTGATGCTTTTTCATTCACATCTCTCATGAATTCAAAGTATGGGTTTTAAAAGAAATGATATCAAAATTTGAGTGACACCTTGACGTGAATTTAATAGGACTGTTTTAAAATTCAATTTATATTATTTTTGTTTTGTCTTCTAAAGTATATTTACACATACAAACAATACTTTTAATTTTTTAATACACTTTTAAATATATTACTTTCACTGAGCCTATATTATGTATTGAAATGTATCTATTTCAATAAATTGATTTATCTTCTGTGCCACGCTATCCAACATCATAAGTAAAATTTATGTAAATGATTATTTTGCGTCATAGTATCCAAACAAAGGGAAATGTATGCAAATGGATAATATGACGCAAAATAATCATTTACATAAATTTTACTTATGATGTTGGATAGCGTGGCACAGAAGATAAATCAATTTATTGAAATAGATACATTTCAATACATAATATAGGCTCAGTGAAAGTAATATATTTAAAAGTGTATTAAAAAAATAAAAGTATTGTTTGTATGTGTAAATATACTTTAGAAGACAAAACAAAAATAATATAAATTGAATTTTAAAACAGTCCTATTAAATTCACATCAAGGTGTCACTCAAATTTTGATATCATTTCTTTTAAAACCCATACTTTGAATTCATGAGAGATGTGAATGAAAAAGCATCAGCGAATAAATTTTATATATTTTTTCATATTAAAATAATAATTACACCTGTGAATACAAATAAAACTAAAAAGAAAATTATGATTTAAAAAAAAAATATTAACATAGCGTCACTTAAATTTGATATCATTGCTTTTAAGACCCATATTTAAAATTCTTAGAGCCAAAAGAAAGTGCTGCGTCACAACTTTTAACCCGTTTAGGGGTTTTTGTACTGATATGTTATACTTGTGTGTTTTTACTGTTAATGCAGGAATTTTAAAAAAATGCAATCGCTTTAATTATTTCAAACTTGATCAAAAGGACAATAAAAAATAATTTAAGTAAATATCTTTTTATTTCATTAAGTAAACTTAAATATATTTAAAAGATAATGAAAAATTTTATAGAATATTGCATAATGTAAATGTTCCAAAATTTACGGATTTAAAAAACATATTAGAAATTTATGAACGAATTATGATTTATTTTAATATATATATATCCTAATAATATTATAAATCTGATTGTGTGCAAATGTTAGGCTGAAGCCAGCGTCAAAATGGAACATTTAATGATCCTGTATCTTTGCGTATAGGTTGATAATAACCCTCAAATGAACATAGACTGGTTTTTGTTTATTTTATTCAAATATTTTTCTTAATAATTCAAAATTTCGTTATTTTCATAGAGAATAAATGGACATTTTTTCGTATAATATTATAAAATGGTTAAATTTAATTTATCGTTGCCAAAACTAATTCAAAACCCGGAATAATAATTTTTACTCAACAATTTAGTTTCAACTGAAAAATTTTCACGTGAAAAATGAAAATGACATAAAAAAATTAACGAATTAAAAAGAAGATTAAATAATATTATTAGAAATAAAACGTACTTTTTTTAGTTTTTGATAATAATAAAAGGTCTCAATATGGGTAACCATAGGAAACAGGCGAATATGACGTCATTCATCTAAAATTAAGCGGATGTGCTTTGATTGGAGAAATAAAATTATCTTGGGTTTTTTCTTCACTTTCCCTCTTTTTTTTTATTTTGTATGGTAACAATACTTGACGTTTTACCGTCTGCGCACGGCTAATATAACTAAACCATATTTTTTATTTAAATTTTAAAAAAGTAAAAAGAAGTTTCAAAAGAAAATGGTTAGCAAATGTCAATAATATGCTCCGCAAAATTATCCATGTAGAAAATGATGTCATGGATAGCGAGAAATAGTTATTTCATTCTTAAAACTAAAAGAAATAAGTCGATTACCTAAAAAAAAATGACAAATGTTAATAGCTCCATTTTTGTTGATAAAACCTAAAGATTTAATATTATTTCGTTAAAATAACATAATTTCCTCTATGCCAGTATTAAAATTAATTGTCTGGAAAAGAAAATTAACAAGAATTATGTCATTAAAAAGTGATTTTTCTGGGGGAAAAAGAGGCTTCATATTTGAAATAAAACGGGAATTTTCCAATATGTTTTAAAATGAGTGTGAATCAATTCCTTACATTAATAAAACTAGGATCAGTAAGTATAGAAAGTAGATGAGTTTCACGCCATATTTATAACGAAAAATTTAAATGTTTTGTTATTTATACGGATTATTAAGCATGAGTATCCGTTATATACAGATGAGAGTTTTCTGCTAAAAATCACATCATAATTTTAAGAAAAGGAAAATGAACACGAATCTATTATATTAAAATCTGACCGTGTGTTTCTATTTCGCAACTACTCCTAGACTATCGAACGCAACGCGATTTACTTAATCCCGGTTATCATTGATCCGAAGATGTCACACAAACTCTCAGAATTTAAAAAATTAAATTAGATGCCAAGATTTTTTTTTTTTTTTTTTTTTTTTTTTTTTTTTTTTTTTTTGTAAATTTTAACGAAGTTTATCTAAAAACGGAAAGTAAATTACTCCATATTTGTATATAAAAAAGGAGAAATAAAACAGATCAGTATATTTTTTACACCATTTTCTCATTAAAACTGAAAAACAGACTTTATTTTCACTTTGAATAGATGGTGAAAACAAAATCTTGATTTCAGTAAATTATACGAAAAATAAAAACATATTTTCAAATATTCAAACTTCATGAATAAATTTATTCTGGAGAACAAAAATTGCCTGTCAACATACTGTCATTTAGAAAACAAGATTTGTTTCAGCTATACATTAAACCAAGGAGGCAGAATTCAATTTAAAGAAAAAGCATATACTATTTCCAATTAATGTTTTTTTGAAGGATGTTAAAACGTTTTACAAAGGCTTAAAAGTAAAATTGTTTATCAGGTAAAATTGACATTTGTTTTTACCCAATTCTTCTATTTCCACTATTTTATTTGGCCCTCCTTTTTGCATTGGTTGCAATTTCATTTTCGCGATTATTTGGCACAAAATTTCACTTTTTTAAGACTGCGTTATGTCAAGGTCCCTATAACAAAAAATACCGTATTGTGTCCTATGAAATGTGATAAATAGTTAATTAATTATTAACGTATTTAATTATTTGGGGTGAAATATTTTGCTTAATTAATGTATTTATTCTTCTTTTAATGTTGCGCGAACGAAGTCACGGGTAACAGCTAGTATATATATATATATACATACAAACTAGGAAAGTATCGTTGTTGTGAAATGTTCGACTTCCTGGAGGATTTACATGCTTTTGTAGGTCCTGAACATGACATGTGATAGAAATTTTGCAGCAGCTCTAGTTCAAGAACTAATGTAGAGAATTTATGAAACTTAAGGTTCAATTCGACTATGATATGAGTTGGTTTTGATCTAGTATGGATGTATATCGCCCAACAGCAGGCGCTGCTGTGCTGCGATTTTCACTATTACCTTGATAGCTATATCTGAAGAACTAATGCACGATTTTTCATCCTATTCTGTTAGTCCGTGACTAAATAGATGCTGATAAGGTTTAGGTACGTATCACCCTATAGGTGGCACTTTTATGTTTTGTTTTCAGGCTTTTCTCGATAGCTATATTAAACACCTAATTAGTATAAAACACCTTTCATTTTATATATTTTTAATATCTTCCATTTCTATCTATCCTATATTTAGACATAACACTATCGATATCTTTATTTATCTACGAATGTGTGCGTAACATTTCAAAAATAAATTTTAAACTATTTTTGAATTTATATGTCTTTTTAACATATTTAAGTACCTTCAATAATTCTTACATACAACATTTAAATTAGAGTTGATTTATTAATATTATAATTCTTGAATATAATTGACTGGAATCATAATCTGTTACTATATGATGCCTATTTTTTGTGATAAACTAAAAAGTACCCAAGTTTAATTATATCGAAATTTTTAAAACATTTATAAACGCCTATTTTTTTATAAATTAAACTAAAGCCTATTTTTTATAAATTAAAATAATTAACTATTAATGATTATGTTCATTTAATTCAAGTTTTTAAATTTCAATAACCAATTTCCCGTTATGCATGTTTTTAGTGAAAAAATTAAAATATAATGTCATACACCAAATAGATTCGTGTGTACTTGTGTTTTTAATAAGATATCTATAAGTATATTTTTATAATTCATCGAAATTTTATCTTGATTATAATTCTTTAAGATAGAGCTTTTTGTTTAAATAAAGTATTCTGATTAAAATACTAATAAATCTCTTTATAAACCTTAAAAGTCTATATGATTTGTTTATTATGCTTTTTGTATCATTTTATATGTTCGTTATTTTACATTAAATGAAAATGAAAGACAAATCTTGACAAATAAAACGCAAATCTTGAAAAAATAAAAGAGTTTACATGTTTTATTTTACTTACAAAATAACGATAACAGTACAAATACATATTTAGACGGAATTTCTGAAAAACAGTTTTATGTAAATGTGAGTGATTGAGTTCTCAAATTTTGTGATAAGATTTGAAAATATATATATTTTAAAATATATTATATGTGTAATTTGATAATGTAAAAATTTAAATCTTTAATACATCTTTTTGCTTGCTTTGTTGCAAACATATTTTACTTTTTTTATGTAAAAAGTTTTCGTCCTTATTTTGAAAAAAAAAAACAAAAAAACTTTGATTTCTCATCCCATAGTTTAATCTGTTAGTGATCAATTATTGTAGAACAGAAACATTATATGAGTTAATTAGCATTTATAGAGACAAAATGAGCGGTTTCAGTAAATAATTTTGTACTTAACAGAAGTTGCAATTAATAGGTAAACTAGTAATTTTAGTATTATTTTTATCTTTATTAACAATTTCGAGCAATGATCAAAACTGAAATTTCCATTAAAATGCCATTATATTCATTTGTTTTTGCATCCCCTATGTGTTTGGATTCTTTTAAAATTTATTTAAAATGCTAAAGTTTTCGGGTTTTACTATTAAAGTATATTTGTTTCTAAATTTCCAAAAACGTTTAGGCGACAAAATATATAGCGCTGTAAAACTGCTATTAAAATTTTGAGAGTTTATCAAAGCTAAAGTTTAATTTTTCCAAGCCTTTTTTCTGGCTTTTATTTAAGAGAAAACTTATACAACCCGATACATATGTATAACTTAATATATAGTCGAATTTCAATACCTCATAACGCTGAAAGAAACAGAAATTTGCTTTGAATTTTAGAAAAAAAGATGAATAGACAAGCATCAATTTTCCACCCTTCTACTTTCAGAAAGCAGGATAATTTTTCTGTTTTCATATTGTTTTATTGCTTTAAGATATTAACGATCTGTGTATTTGTAACTGATTTAGTTTTTTAGTGCTATAAATATTCGGAAACAAAAGGTTTTTTATTTAAAAAAATAGTGTTTTTTTTTTTTTTAATTATCTCATTTCGATTTATTACGATATGAAGTACTTAAGACTATGTTAGTTTTTGTATGTATATTACTTTTCTGTAAACTTTAAAGGGTATATGATGTTGTTATGAGCGATTTATATCTATACAGATCATATTGGAGTAATTGAAATACAGTACATTTTGATAAATAAACCTTTGTTTCTGATATTGCGTAACAAATATGTTTCAACTATCTTCAAACCGAAATCTTCAAAACAAAATTTCCTCAACTGTAAAAAACAAAAATAATTATAGATACTGGTTCAAGTAAGAGATGTTAGATTCGAAGAAGTTCAGCTTTCAATATTGTATTATAATTAACACAAAAAAAAATTACACATCAGACACATCAGAGAAAAGATGCTTTCTTGTAATAAACAGACGCACGTTTCATGAGTATCCTGGACTCATTTCCTCAGTGTAAATAAACTAAACCCTATTGTATCCCCCCAAAGACATGAAAATGAATCTAAAAACCCAAATGAAAAACAACAACACACCGAGAAACTCCTCCAATCTGATTAAGTCGGTTGGTTGGTTGTAGAGGATTCACTATGACAAAGTAACTCAACCCAGAAAGGTGAGATGTACGGTACACTTGAAAAATCATTAACCAGGGAGTTACCAAATTTATGAATATAAACTGCCTCAAAGAAGTCTAAATCTAATGGAGTGTTACATTTCTTAATAATAGTGGCTGAGTCGAAGTTAAAATTATGTCCCTCACTCCAACAGTGACAGGCAATAGAGGACTTTTGTAATTCTTTTTTCTTAATGTAATTTCTGTGTTCATTGAGTCTGAAACGGAGTTGTCGTTTAGTCTGTCCTATATAGGACAAACCACATTGACATTGGATATTGTAAATGCCCCAAAAGTTTTGATGTGAAATTTTATCCTTTAACTGTGAAAAATTTAGTTTATTAACTGGCTTAAAAACAACCTTAAAATCATATTGCCTTAAAATATTAGCTATTTTATAGCTAATGCTATTGTGAAATGGTAAAATAATGAGGTTAGAAAAAGATTCTGGGACATCAGAAGGAACAAGATTACTATTTTTATTTAGACAACGAAAAATTAAACGGTTGATATAAGTCAAACTAAAACCACGATTAATAGCAACAGATCTAATATAATTCAATTCTGTACCAAGGGAAACATTATCAGAACAAATGGAAATTGCTCTATTAATAAAGAAATGAAAAGCCGAGGCTTTCTGAGAAGGGGGGTGACACGAATTAAAATGAGGGGGGAGTGAGACTGCAAAAGGTTTCCGGTATACACAGGTATCAAATGTATTAGGCTGACGTGTGACTAACACATCAAGAAAGGACAATTTATTTTCAACTTCAACTTCATATGTAAACTGAATAACAGGATCTATTGAGTTTAGAATAGTTAAGACGTTATCAATGGATGAAATAGACAGGTCCAAGAGTGCAAAAGAATCATCAACATATCTGCAATAAAATGGAAAATTTATAACATTAAATAATTTATCCTCAAAATAATGCATATACAAATCTGCTAGGAAAGGACTTAAAGGATTACCCATCGCCAAACCATCTGACATAGAATAAAATTGATTTAAAAACTGGAATGCATTTTGCGTTAAACAAATACTGAATAACTCAATAATGTGGTTTATCTCATAATCTGGGTAATGGAATTCTTTTAATCTTAAAGTGAGACATTGAAGTGCCCCTTGGACAGGAACATGGGTAAACAGTGAAATAACATCAAAGGACACCATGCGTAATGAGGGGGAGGGGGGGAAGTTCCTAATACGGTTCACAAAAGCACTTGAATTATGTATAGTATATAAATTGGAAACTGAAAGAAAGGAAAACCGTTTAACCAAATATTTAGCGAGTGGGTAAGAAGCAGTACCAATATTTGATACAATAGGACGGAGGGGGACACCAATTTTGTGTACTTTTGGAAGAGCATAAAAACGACTGCAGTTAGCTATGGAAGGAGTTAAAGAATTTATAGTATTTTCATCAATACATGGAGAAGTTTTAATGAGTTTTCTAGTACTCAGAAGATAACTGTTAGATGGATCCCGGTGTAATTTAACATATGGACCAGATTGTAAGAGATCGTGTACTTTATTAAAATAATCTGATTTATCCTGCAACACTATTTGACCCCCTTTATCCGCTTTAGAAATAACAATGTCTTCGTTGGACTTTATTGTAAGTAATGCATTACTGAGATCCTTGTTAACATTCGGTGTAAAATTCACTGCGTTATGCTCAATAGTATTTTTAATCAGAACTCTAATAGAATCCTTTTGAGAAACAGATAGTTTGCTAAATTTAAAGCTTCTCTCTTAGAAGCTTTAAATTTAGCAAACTATCTGTTTCTCAAAAGGATTCTATTAGAGTTCTGATTAAAAATACTATTGAGCATAACGCAGTGAATTTTACACCGAATGTTAACAAGGATCTCAGTAATGCATTACTTACAATAAAGTCCAACGAAGACATTGTTATTTCTAAAGCGGATAAAGGGGGTCAAATAGTGTTGCAGGATAAATCAGATTATTTTAATAAAGTACACGATCTCTTACAATCTGGTCCATATGTTAAATTACACCGGGATCCATCTAACAGTTATCTTCTGAGTACTAGAAAACTCATTAAAACTTCTCCATGTATTGATGAAAATACTATAAATTCTTTAACTCCTTCCATAGCTAACTGCAGTCGTTTTTATGCTCTTCCAAAAGTACACAAAATTGGTGTCCCCCTCCGTCCTATTGTATCAAATATTGGTACTGCTTCTTACCCACTCGCTAAATATTTGGTTAAACGGTTTTCCTTTCTTTCAGTTTCCAATTTATATACTATACATAATTCAAGTGCTTTTGTGAACCGTATTAGGAACTTCCCCCCCTCCCCCTCATTACGCATGGTGTCCTTTGATGTTATTTCACTGTTTACCCATGTTCCTGTCCAAGGGGCACTTCAATGTCTCACTTTAAGATTAAAAGAATTCCATTACCCAGATTATGAGATAAACCACATTATTGAGTTATTCAGTATTTGTTTAACGCAAAATGCATTCCAGTTTTTAAATCAATTTTATTCTATGTCAGATGGTTTGGCGATGGGTAATCCTTTAAGTCCTTTCCTAGCAGATTTGTATATGCATTATTTTGAGGATAAATTATTTAATGTTATAAATTTTCCATTTTATTGCAGATATGTTGATGATTCTTTTGCACTCTTGGACCTGTCTATTTCATCCATTGATAACGTCTTAACTATTCTAAACTCAATAGATCCTGTTATTCAGTTTACATATGAAGTTGAAGTTGAAAATAAATTGTCCTTTCTTGATGTGTTAGTCACACGTCAGCCTAATACATTTGATACCTGTGTATACCGGAAACCTTTTGCAGTCTCACTCCCCCCTCATTTTAATTCGTGTCACCCCCCTTCTCAGAAAGCCTCGGCTTTTCATTTCTTTATTAATAGAGCAATTTCCATTTGTTCTGATAATGTTTCCCTTGGTACAGAATTGAATTATATTAGATCTGTTGCTATTAATCGTGGTTTTAGTTTGACTTATATCAACCGTTTAATTTTTCGTTGTCTAAATAAAAATAGTAATCTTGTTCCTTCTGATGTCCCAGAATCTTTTTCTAACCTCATTATTTTACCATTTCACAATAGCATTAGCTATAAAATAGCTAATATTTTAAGGCAATATGATTTTAAGGTTGTTTTTAAGCCAGTTAATAAACTAAATTTTTCACAGTTAAAGGATAAAATTTCACATCAAAACTTTTGGGGCATTTACAATATCCAATGTCAATGTGGTTTGTCCTATATAGGACAGACTAAACGACAACT
Source organism: Maratus michaelseni (assembly GCA_963931845.1). Taxonomy (NCBI): domain Eukaryota; kingdom Metazoa; phylum Arthropoda; class Arachnida; order Araneae; family Salticidae; genus Maratus; species Maratus michaelseni. The sequence goes on from OZ007592.1 coordinate 427,516,078, forward strand.
CCGTTTCAGACTCAATGAACACAGAAATTACATTAAGAAAAAAGAATTACAAAAGTCCTCTATTGCCTGTCACTGTTGGAGTGAGGGACATAATTTTAACTTCGACTCAGCCACTATTATTAAGAAATGTAACACTCCATTAGATTTAGACTTCTTTGAGGCAGTTTATATTCATAAATTTGGTAACTCCCTGGTTAATGATTTTTCAAGTGTACCGTACATCTCACCTTTCTGGGTTGAGTTACTTTGTCATAGTGAATCCTCTACAACCAACCAACCGACTTAATCAGATTGGAGGAGTTTCTCGGTGTGTTGTTGTTTTTCATTTGGGTTTTTAGATTCATTTTCATGTCTTTGGGGGGATACAATAGGGTTTAGTTTATTTACACTGAGGAAATGAGTCCAGGATACTCATGAAACGTGCGTCTGTTTATTACACGATGTTATTGTGTGTCAAACGTTGATATTTTTAGTATATTTATCCACACAAGATTTTTTCATTATTATTAAAAGATGCTTTATTCACTTTCATACTCATTTAGACATGAAGCTTTAAAGTTGCAGCTTCTGCTCTTTCGAGAATAAGTTATTAAGTATAATTTATCTCCTGTCAGAATAACTATCGGAATATCGACAACTTCAAAGTATCCGAAAGTGAAACGTTTAGTCTTCTCAATAGATTACTTAAAAATATAACTAAACAAGTTAAAACTTTCTGACAGAAGAAATGATCCCACCAACTTCACCGAATTTTCTTTATTTTTAATAAAAACAATTTACAAACATGAAAGAGCAAAATTAAATATAAAATTAAAACATTGCATTATAAGATATTTTTAACATCATACATATGAATATTTCAGCTGAAACATGAATACAGAAGTTAATTAGATATGTAAAGTCCAGAAATTATCAGATATGCGCCTGATCCTATCGTAATAATGATACTGCTGATTATTTAAACTTAAAAAAAAATTAAAGAACGTTTTGTTTAGAAAGAACACACATGTACAACATATGTAAAACATATCGTCGCTGCCATATCAAACTATCGAATATGAAAAAATGCAGTTTTCATTACTTTTAAAAATATGCCGAATTTCACCACTAAATTTTAGTAGAATTCTTCGCCTAGTAAAAATACTAATAAAATTTCTATGAAGAACAGGGTTGCCTGTTTGGCCTTCTTTTATATACGCAGATGCCGTATTCATACCGGATATTTTGCGATTTTTTTTTTTTTTTTTTTTTTTTACTTTATGTAATCGCTAAATGTCTGTCATTAAAGAAAGCAAAAATTTATATTTAAAATTTCTGGTATGGATTCGAAGTTTCTGAATAAAAAAAGAAGGCCAAACTGGCATCACTGCTGATGAATACTATTAAAATTTAGTGCTCACAACAGGCGCATTTTTAAAAGATATATGATATATGCTCTTTTTCTTGTTTTCAAAAAACTATATGCTCATTTATTTGAATGTAAAATTGACCGAAAACTTATTGCAAGTATTATTTTACATTTGTCTTTAATATTTCATTAATCTGTCATAATAAAATTATATTTTACTGATTTTGGAATACATTAAAGTTTACGAAAATGCATGTTTATCATTAGTACGAATTTACCCCAGTTTTGAATTCATCGAACGATTAATTTCATAGCGAATTTTTAGGTGCGTTCGTAATTATATAAATACGTAGCACCTATAGTCGTCGTTTGGTCCGTCCGTCTGTCCGTCCGTCTGTCTGTCTGTCCGTCCGTCTGTCTGTCTGTCCGCATATAACAACGCAAAAACTACCCAACCAAATGGTTTGCAATTTAAAATATATTATCTTTGCAGAATTTTGTCGAGACATTTCAAATTTTATTAAAATCGAATCAAAACTTTAGGAGATATTAATAAAAATATTTATTAAGAAATTTGATTTTTTTTTTTAAATCGGTGCTTTTTTGTTAGAGGAACTTCCGATGGATGTTAAATCGTCAAGCGACCGAGATACTTATTTTATTACAGAAATTAATCTGCAGACGATATAATTCATTTCACAGAATTAAAAATCATCAAGATCTGAATATTTATATAACTAGCTGATACATATATATCTGAATATTTATATAACTAGTTAAGATATTTGTATGAACAGTGTCATAAAATATATACTTAACTAGCTGTTTAGCCCGTTCTACGCACGGGATATCATGAATTTAATTCTAAAACGTGCGTACGAACGCACCTCGTTTGTAACGTTTGACGTACAATTTCCAACTTGTTTTATCTTATTGACTTTGAAGTGTAAACTAGTAAACTATCACTAATTAAATATCAATGACATAACAGATTCAGCTCATAAAAGACGGAAACAGATAAATTTTTATGTGTAGTTTGTTGCGAGAAATGAGGAGATAGGAATTGAAAAAAAATATTGCACTGAGTGATACATTTTTATAATAGCTTTTTAAATTCTTTTTGAAAAGAAATTGAGATTCATAAATATATTTGATAAAGAACATATATCAAGTAATATAAATAAATGGCCGAGCACTGAAAATGTTTTTCGGATTTTATTTTCTGCAGGGAATAAATAAAACGTTAATTGAGTTTTAAATGAAAAATTATTTCTAAAAACTCAAGAGTGTACCACGTGTACCAGAGGCAACCATCACCTTAACACTCTGAAATTTAAGACTATTGTAGGAGATTTCTAGAAATGAAAAAAAATATATAAAACTGCATTTACTCTAAATTGTCATACATACATTAACCCTTTCCGGCACAGGCAAAGTCTGTTCGTAAAATGAGAAATTACTGACTGACACCGGAATTTACAAACGACCTTTTTAGAAAATAAGAACCTTTTATTTTTATCTTTTATTGTAGAAACAAAATTTTATTAAATATTCTTGCTGTCGAATCCAAGTTTGGAATTAAAATTAGGTGTGCCCGGAGTAGGACCACTGTGCCGGAAAGGGTTAAAGTAGTAAAGTGTGCTCTTCATTTGATATTTAAAAAAATGGTGGTTTGGCAGTTGGTGGGCGGGAGTTCTTTAAAAAAAGGGGGTCAAACGTAGGAAAGATAAATCATCCCAGACGTAATACAGATACAAACAAATGTAGATTTTTTTATTCACTTATTTATTGTAGATTCACTAGTGAAGTAATTAGTACTTTTAAAACATGTGCAAATTTAGTGAAATTATGTGATTTTAAAAGTAAATGTAAAATTTCAACCAAGAATTTCATTACATAAAGTTATATAGAACAGCGAGATTTTAATATTTCGATAAATATGTACTTCTAGTAGAAAAATTAATTTTTCAAAAGTTAATTAATCTTCACCCAAAGTAGAGTGTCCACCCAATTTGAAAATGCTTTCTGAGAAAAAAGAAACTCGCTTAAACTTTTTGTTTCGCTTTACATTTATGTGGCGCTCTATAATTCTATTCCAACATTGCTCTTTCACTTTTGATATAAATTTCAAACTAATAAAATACTAGCTGTTACCCGTGACTTTGTTCACGCAACATTAAAAGAAGAATAAATACATTAAATAAGAAAAATATTTCACTGCCGATAATTAAAAACGTTAATAATTAACTAACTATTTATCATATTTCATAGGAGACAATATGGTATTTTTTGTTATAGGGACCTTGACATAACTCAGTCTTAAAAAAGTAAAATTTTGTGCCAAATAATAGCGAAAATGAAATTGCAATGCAAAAAGGAGGGCCAAATAAAATCGTGGAAATAGACGAATTGGGTAAAAACAAATGTCAATTTTACCTGATAAACAATTTTACTTTTAACGCTTTTGTGAAACGTTTTAACAGCCGTCCTTCAAAAAAACATTAAGTGAAAATAGTATATGCTCTTTCTTTAAATTCAATTCTGCCTCCTTGGTTTAATGTGGAGCTGAAACAAATCTTGTTTTCTAAATGACAGTATGTTGACAGGCAATTTTTGTTCTCCAGAATATATTGATTCAAGAAGTTTGAATCTGTGAAAATATGTTTTTATTTTTCGGATAATTTACTGAAATCAAGATTTTGTTTTCACCATCTATTCAAAGCGAAAATAAATTCTGTTTTTTAGTTTTAATGAGAAAATGGTGTAAAAAAATTACTCATCTGTTTTATTTCTCCTTTTTTATGCACAAATATGGCGTAATTTACTTTCCGTTTTTAGAAAAACTTCGTTAAAGTTTACAAAAAAAAAATCTTGGCATCTAATTTATTTTTTTAAATTCTGAGAGTTTGTGTGACATTCTCTTATCAATGATAACCGGTATTAAGTAAATTGTGTTGCATTCGACAGTCTAGGAGTAGTCGCAAAATACAAACACACGGTCAGATTTTAAGACAATAGATTCGTGTTCATTTTCCTTTTCTTAAAATTATTATGTGATTTTTAGCAGAAAACTCTCATCCGTATATAACGGATACTCATGATTAATAATCAGTATAGATAAAAAAACTTTTAAATTTTTCGTTATAAATATGGCGTGAAACTCGTCTACTTTCTGTACTTACTGATCCTTGTATTATTAATGTAAGGAATTGATTCACACTCATTTGAAAACATATTGGAAAATTCCCATTTTATTTCAAATATGACGTATTTTCCCCCCATAGAAATCCCTTTTTAATGACATAATTCTTGTTAATTTTCTTTTCCAGGCAATTAATTTCAATACTGACATTGGGGAAATTATGTTACTTTAACGAAATAATATTAAATCTGTAGGTTTTATCAACAAAAATGGAATTATTAACATTCGTCATTATTTTTAGGCAATCGAGTTATTTCTTTTAGTTTTAAGAATGAAAATAAATATTTCTCGCTATCCATGACATCATTTTCGATATGGATAATTTTGCAGAGCATATTATTGTCATTTGCTAACCATTTTCTTTTCAAACTTCTTTTTACTTTTTTAAAATTTAAATAAAAAATACGGTATATTTATATTAGCCGTGCGCAGACGCTAAAACGCCAAGTATTGTTACCATACAAAAGAAAAAAAAAGAAAAAAGTGAAGAAAAAACCCAAGATCATTTTATTTCACCAATCAAAGCATATCCACTTTATTTTCGATAAATGACGTCATATTTGCCTGTTTCCTATGGTTACGCATATTGAAACCTTGTATTATGATCAAAAACTAAAAAAAGTACGTTTTATTTCTAATAATATTATTTAATCTTCTTTTTAATTCTTTATTTTTTTTATTTCATTTTCATTTTTCACGTGAAAATTTTTCAATTGAAACTAAATTGTTGAGTAAAAATTATTATTCTGGGTTTTGAATTAGTTTTGGCAACGATAAAGTATTAGCAACGGTAAAGTAAATTTAACCATTTTAAAATATTATATGAAAAAATGTCAATTTATTCTCTCTGAAAATAACGAAATTTTGAATTATTAAGAAAAATATTTGAATAAAATAAACAAAAATCAGCCTATATTCATTTGAGGGTTATAATCAACGTATATGCAAAGATACGGCATCATTAAATGCTCCATTTTGACGCTGGCTTCAGCCTAACATTTGCACACAATCAGATTTATAATATTACTAGCAGTTACCCGTGACTTCGCTCACGCAACATTAAAAGAAGAATAAATACATTAATTAAGCAAAATATTTTACTCCCAATAATTAAAAATGTTAATAATTAACTATTTATCACATTTCATAGGAGACAATACGGTATTTATTATTATAGGGGGCTTGACATAACTCAGTCTTAAAAAGGTGAAATTTTGTGCCAAATAATCGCGAAAATGAAATTGCAACCAATGCAAAAAGGAGAGCCAAATAAAATCGTGGAAATAGACGAATTGGGTAAAAACAAATGTCAATTTTACCTGATAAACAATTTTACTTTTAACGCCTTTGTGAAACGTTTTAACAGCCATCCTTACAAAAAAGAAAAAAAAAACATTAATTAGAAATTGTATATACTTTTTCTTTAAATTCAATTCTGCCTCCTTGGTTTAATATATAGTTGAAACAAATCTTGTTTTCTAAATGACAGTATATTGGCAGGCAATTTTTGTTCTCCAGAATAAATTGATTCATAAAGGTTGAATATGTGTAAAAATGTTTGTATTTTTCGGATAATTTACTGAAATCAAGATTTTGTTTTCACCATCTATTCAAAGTGAAAATAAATTCTGTTTTTCAGTTTTAATGAGAAAATGGTGTAAAAAATACACTGATCTGTTTTATTTCTCCTTTTTTATACACAAACTAGGGGGCCTGCCCCCTACGAGCTACGCTCGCCAACCCCCGCTCAGACTTCGAGGCCTCTAAAAACATGACAGCGTGCTATATTTTAAAAATATTGGAAAATCTGTAATTTGGTTGCCATTCTTTTAACGTTTTAATGGGGCATTTTTGATTATCATGGCCTCAGACGCAGCTGTTGTGACAACTGACGACTGTTTTCGGGATTGATAAGTAAAATAAATTACAACTTGAAAACCAGCTTGTATAAAATGGTTAGGTGTAAATTGTGGCTACCTCTCGGACTTTTATAACAACGATCTGTATTCTATTCTTCCTTTGCGTTTAAGGATGAGAAAAATTCCATCTGCTTGTGAATAACATTAAGAACCACGCTATTGAAAAGTACTATGTTATAGACATTTTCAGTAACAGGTTTTAATTTTCTCTTTATTTTAGTGCACCATCATGCATATTTTCATGTTATTTTAAGTATGTAAATTATTTATTTTAATTAATATGTATATACGAATTTTCTAATAATTATTTATCATACAAAATTAATTAAATATTTTGTGCATGCATGCCTGCATTTATTCGGCATCAATTGGTGAGATATTTAAACAAATTTGCTATCCGCGATAATTTTGCACCATGTTATGTCCCTTGAATATTGTCCATAAGAAAATCGGGTACTTTTCCAGTATAGGAGCCTTTGCTTTTAGGTTTGGCGTAATTCGAGCTTCAAAAAGGGATAGATTCGTAATTATACATAGATTTGGTGCCAAAAGTTATGAAAACAAACCCAATGAACTTTTCTATTATAGGGGTCTTGACGCTTTTTTAAAAAGCTTGGCGGAAAAAACTAAGCAGGATAGAAAACCAAGCAGGATATTTTATTCTCCTTCCGTTCAGTTGGGCAATTATTATTTTATATATTCGTTTCAAATATCCGAATTAGTGATTTTATAAATTCGTTTAATTAAATTTTACAAAAAAATAACAAAATGATATCAATAAATAATAATTACTATTAATTCCTTTTCCCTCCTTTCTTTTGCGTTTACATAAATGACGTCATTTGGACGAATTTATTCAAAATATTTTCAGTTTATAAATTAAATTAAATGCTGACAGACTATTGAATCCTGACGATAGAGATGTGATTTTTTTTTTTCAAATTTTCCTGAAAACATAATTTAATCACAATCTTGTCTTCATTATCGATTGAAATAAAAGATAAATTCAATTTCAATTTGAAAATGACGAATAAAAAGAAATCAATAATCCCTATCGGGATACTTTTCAATTTTTTTCCCTTTTTGTCACAAAAAAACTGAGTAATTAGTTGCCATCATTACAGAAATGTCATTAAAATTAGAAAAAAATTAATATCTCGAAAACTAATTCCAATATCAAAATTCTATTACCAGTTTTGACATCCGCGGATTTTTATGGACAATTGGTATTAATTTCACCATCAAGCGTTTAATATTTTATTAAAAATAGCCCTGAAACATAATCAGTCGTTTAATCAGTCGTTTCATAAAATCGTTTCATAAATTCGTTTCATAAAATCGTTTCACAAATTCGTTTCATTAGGATTTTATATATATAGGGTAGATATGGAGTAAGTTACTTTCCGTTTTTAGAGAAACTTCGTTAAAAAAAATGGCATTTAATTTAATTTTTTTAATTCTGAGAGTTTGTGTGACATCCTCGGATCAATTATAACCGGTATTCGCTAAACCGGTAGTAAACTAACCGGTAGTAAACTAACCGGTAGTAAATCGCGTTGCGTTCGATAGTCTAAGAGTAGTTGCGAAATACAAACACACGGTCAGATTTTAATATAATAGATTCGTGTTCTTTTTCCTTTTCTTAAAATTATGATGTGATTTTTAGCAGAAAACTCGGATACTCATGCGGAACGAAATAACGAAATAACGGATACTCATGCTTAATAATCAGTATAGATAACAAAACATTTAAATTTTTCGTTATAAATATGGCGTGGAACTCATCTACTTTCTAAACTTATTGATTCTTGTATTATTAATGTAAGGAATTGATTCACACTCATTTTAAAACATATTGGAAAATTCCCGTTTTATTTCAAATATGACGTCTCCTTTTTCCCCAGAGAAATCCCTTTTTAATGACATAATTCTTGTTAATTTTCTTTTCCAGGCAATTAATTTCAATACTGGCATAGGGAAAATTATGTTACTTTAACGAAATAATATTAAATCTTTAGGTTTTATCAATAAAAATTGGACTATTAACATTCGTAATTTTTTTTTAGGTAATCTAGTTATTTCTTTTAGTTTTAAGAATTAAAAATCACTATTTCTCGCTATCCATGACATCATTTATGAGATGGATAATTTTGCGGAGCATATTATTGACATTTGCTAACCATTTTCTTTTGAAACTTCTTTTTACTTTTTTAAAATTTAAATAAAAAATACGGTATAGTTATATTAGCCGTGCGCAGACGGTAAAACGGCAAGAATTGTTACCATACAAAAGAAAAAAAAAAGAAAAAAAGTGAAGAAAAACCCAAGATCATTTTATTTCACCAATCAAAGCATATCCGCTTTACTTTCGATAAACGACGTCATATTCGCCTGTTTCCTATGGTTACGCATATTGAAACCTAGTATTATTATCAAAAACTGAAAAAGTACGCTTTATTTCTAATAATATCATTTAATCTTCTTCTTAATTCTTTAATTTTTTTAATTTCATTTCCATTTTTTCCCGTGAAAATGTTCCAATTGAAACTAAATTGTTGAGTAAAAATTATTTTTTCGGGTTTTGAATTAGTTTTGGCAACGATAAAGTATTAGCAACGGTAAAGTAAATTTAACCATTTTAAAATGCTATACGAAAAAATGTCCATTTATTCTCAATGAAAATAACGAAATTTTGAATTATTAAGAAAAATATTTGAATAAAATAAACAAAAACCAGCCTATGTTCAAATGAGGGTTATAATCAGCCTATATGCAAAGATACAGGATCATTAAATGCTCCATTTTGACGCTGGCTTCAGCCTAACATTTGCACACAATCAGATTTATAATATTATTAGGATTAGGAGGATTTGTGTGTGCATATATAGTACTTTAGGCGACAAAAGAAATACCGATTTCAAAATATTGAACCATTCAAGTAAATGTTACACGTTGGTTGGAATGAAATATTTTATTTTACCTAAAGCGTTTCACGATTAATTTAGTTTACATACCTGATTTTCTGGAATGTGATTTTAGTTATTTTTTATAAATATTTTTTATGTAATTATAAGAATGGAATTCTATTAGAAAATCTGCTTATGTTTGTTATCGAAACTAGAAATTTCTGAGTAATTCTCCTCCTAAATGTTTTTGGGCGTTTATGTTTGGCAATTTTCACAAGCCGTCTATAAATATATGTGTGCACATCGTTACTTCTGTACCAGAAAATCCTTCTTGAAATTTGTACATTTTGTTAGTTTGTATCTCAAACTTTTTAAGAAATCGTAGTATAATCGTTTGCGGTCATTTTCCCACAATTCATAAGTACTGAGTATGAGTAGTGACTAAGTGTAAGTAAGGAAATTGTAAGAGATGTCTTACTTCAGAATTTCACTTTTTCAGTACCTGTCAAATTAAGACAAAAAGAATATTTTACTTATTTTATTTTTATGCGATGACTGAATGTCCATTCAAAACTCTCCATATAATATTGCAGGTAAACTTATTTTGACCTTCAGTTGTTAGAAAATATGTCTCGTTTAATTCAGTGAATAAACGGAAGCATTTCATTTTTAAAATATCTATAAAAAAATAACGTGGCTAAAATATTTAAATATAATTCTTGTGAATAATGTATATATTAAATGAATTGCAAAAACTTTATTATTTTTTTAAAAAATGAAGATTTTTTTTACATATAAAAATATAGTAACGCATTAAAAGCCAAATTTATGAATTTCAAAACATTTAATTCCTTACTGAGAAAAACCCAAAGAAAAAGAAAACTTTTTATGTACAGTCGACCAAACAATATGAAAACACGTCATACATTTTAATCATAAAGTCCTCACAGAAAACTAATAAAAGAAATTAACATATGACTGCAAATACATATTTTTTTTAATTAATTTTCGAAATTTTTTTTAAATAAAACCTATAATTATTTTTAGAGAAATCGATCATGCTTAAAAAACTACACACGTTGCAATCTGTTTTGCGACGATTACAAATTAATTTAACATGAGAACATCCAAACATGAAACCTTTTTAAGAATGAAATTCTATTAGAAAATCTGCTTATGTTTGTTATGGAAACTAGAGTATTTTGCAAACAAGAGATTTCTGTTATAAATGCTAAACGATCTGATTACTTGCGGTTTGGTATCCTAAGGTGACATTTATCGACAAAGCCATATGATGTCAAACTTAGGTGTTTTCATATACAATTTTCAGTATGTAGCCGATGTAAGCCATTATTTTTATGACACAAATTAAAAAGAGACATAAGTTCCAGTCGAAAAACTATTTCCGCGTTCGATTATGGCGATTTCGAGATTAAAATTTATTGAGTGTACTTTTTTTCCGATCGTACATGACATTTTCTTCTTCTTTATAGTTTTAATTTCCGTATATATTGTGACTATTCTACGATATTTCGAATAAAGATATTTTGAATGTACGCTATTTTGAAATTACATGAGCTACGTTTCCTGAATTGTAACAGAATCTATTACCTCATTGGTCATAAATTGCAATGCTTTACAAATTACGCAATATGTCAAATGATACTATTGAATCTGTCCCTGTCTGTAAAATTATATCTTCAATATTATTTATATTGATATTAAAGTATCAATATTCATTTCAAAATTAAATAATCATAAAACTAGAACACAAGAATAGGTTAGGCTTACCTAAACGGTCCTCTTTCGGGAGATAAGATATCTTAAATTATTCTGACTTTTCGAGAATAAATGTTCATGTTGTTCAAAAAATAATTGAATCTATACAATGTAGACACACAAACAAAAATATTGACGATCACGAACACAATATACACAACATTTTTCGCGCACATCATAAATATTACATCTTATATTCCGTATTACATTTTCTAGTTCATTTTATAAAACTTCTAAGACAGATCCAATTTTTATCAACAGAAAAACATCGTCTGCGCGAAGCGCAAAATAGAAACGATTAAATTAAAACCATGGAAGTAGCGATAAAACGCAACACACTCCCACCTTTGAGTTTCGAATTCAAGGAAACTCAAACTTTACTTTGGGTTTATATAACCGACCATATCGGGATCGTTTTTCAGGTACAGTCACCACAGGAGAGTCACTAGCACCTTTATAGAAAATAGGTTCAGTAGATTCAGTATCTAAAAAGCAGTCTTTAACAGAATGTTGGATCATCGGATTACTCATAGCAGGGTCTAAATAACAGTTTTTACCAGTCAATTGTATCGTCGGTTTGGTAGGAGCAGGATCTAAAGGACATTCTTTATCATTCGACTGAACTGTAGAATGGAGTTCAGTACCTCTTTCATGGGTTACTTCTAGAGGAATCAATCTGAGAACAGGACGTAGAAATTCGCCGCCTTTCATCTTTACCTTTACCAATCGTACATTTCCATCTTTTGAAGGATAAAGTTCAATAACTTTGGCAAAAGGCCATTCAAGTTTTTTAACATTCTCACTAGTCACAAGAACAACGTCACCAATCTGGACAGGTCTCTGATTTTTGTCAAATTTCGAGGATTGTTTTAAATATCCCAAATATTCAGTACGGAATCTTTTTCGTAAATCTTGTTTTAGTCGCTGTCTATAAGCATGTCTCTTATTAATAGATGATGAATCCAAAATGTCAAGATCAGGAATACCTGATTCTCTAATGTCTTGTAAAAACATAGAAGGAGTAAGTGGTATTAAATCATCAATTTCCTCTGAAACATAGGTCAAAGGACGCTGATTAACAATGTTTTCAGTATCGCAAATAACAGTTTGCATTTCTTCTAAGTCCAAAGAGCTTCGTCCTAAGACTTTTCGAAGGATCCCTTTTATTACGCCTATCAAACGTTCCCACCATCCACCCCACCACGGCGCAGATGGAGGGTTAAATTTCCAAGTGATCTTCCGAGCTGTGCTGTACTGAGAAATAACATCCCAATCAATTTGCTTAAGCAAATTTTCAGTACCCGTGAAATTTTTACCGTTGTCAGAATATACTATCGAAGGTCTACCTCTTCGTGCTATAAATCTTCTAAAAGCTTGCAAAAAGTTGTCAGTAGATAAGGATGTGGCTATCTCTAAATGTATGGCTCTGTAGACAGCACATGTGAAAATAACTATCCAAGCTTTCTGACCACCTCGAAGAAGTAAAGGACCGGCGTAGTCAGTCCCTAGAACCTCGAATACTGCAGCTTCTTTTATACGATCTTCCGGAAGAGGTGCTTCTATAATCGGTTTAGGTCTTGAATTAAATCTTTTACAACGTACACAGTTTCTAATTACCTTTCTAACAGTCTTCCTGCATTTCAAAATCCAAAAGTCTTCTCTTAAATTACTCATCAATATCTGGGTACCAGCATGATTTAAACTAAGATGTCTTGTGCGAATAAGTATTTCCACAACTGGATGGCTACAGGGTAACAGTATCGGAAATCGGAAATTTCTTTTATCTTCTCTTATCAGAATACGGGTCTTTACTTTAAGTAGTCCATTCGATTCTACATAACACTGAAGTGATTTTAAGCGTTTACCCGTAAGGCATGGTGACGTCACGGCGACGTCACTGTGAAGTCACACTGTGACTTTGTGACCGTCGTCGTGACGTCAAGTGACGTCGATGTGAAGTCACTGTGACCTAAATGTGAAGTCGTTATGGCCGTTTTCAAGGCTTTCTGTGACCTCACAATGTGACTACTTTGTGAAGTCACCGTGCGACTTCATTGTGAAAAAAGTGACGAATGTGCATCGGGTAGGGTGACCAGATTTTACCCGAATCCTATCCGGATTGTTCGGATCGACATTTTTTTATGCTACATGTTTGTGACGTTTGTGACGACACTGCACCGGGTCGGGTGACCAAATTTTACCCGAATCCAATCCAGAAACTTCGGATCGATCTTTTTGGATTTGTTTGGCTACAGAATAGATTTGAATTAGTGGTCGGGTGACCTAATTTTCGTGAACCCGAACTGACCCGAGTCGGGTATAATGTTTTTACTGTAAGTCTTGTTCGGAATAGAATCTTGCATACGACAGAGTAACCAGATTTTATCAGAAATTGTGTTACGACACAATTTCTGATGTCGGCTTAGATCTAGAGTCACGCACGAATCCGGTTATATACTTCTTGAACATGGTTGAAAGTCTACTTGAGCATGAATGATGATTGACTGAAATTATATTTTGATTCAGCCCATATTCTTACCCTAACCCAACAACAACGACAAAATCTGTAGGCCCACAACCCGACCGAACCTGATAAATGATTTCGTATAGATTCGTATAACAAGATTTTACCAAATCCGGATAAGATAAGGATTGGATCGGCATTTTTTTTTTTTTTTTTTTTTTTATGCAACTCGTATTCAAATTAAAACTTTGCATCTGATTGGGAAACCGGCTAATGTAACCGTTAAGCAAGACAATTATAAATGTAAAAAACGCATACTAATATAAAAATAATAGATGAATCCATTAAAAATTATAATAAAAGTAAATATTTGAATAATATGAAATTCTATTGTGCAAATAACAACTTTTTAAATTAACTTCTACTTCTATTTGTTTTATGTAACCACGAAAAATATTGACAATAATTAAAACTATGCTATTGTGCTGTTAAGTATTGAAGTCTTTAAATGTGTATACTTTGCCATATTTCCCTTCTCTCAGTATCACGAAACTTTCTGACACATTTATGAACAAATTTTTAAACGCATAATAATCACTTTAATAATCACGCACTTGCATGCCTTTTAACCCTTTGTGGCTCAACAACATCGATTTGAAAAATATATACTCACATGATAGAATACATCATTTTAAGCAAGTAAAAAATAATTTTAAAAAATTAAATCATAAAAATAAAAATTATTGGCTAAAAGAGTCTTTTTCATATTTGTAATAAACAGAAAATTACATAGCTACTTCTCATAAATATTGTCATTTTTTAATAAAAAATTCTAAAGTGTACGAACTTACCTTTGTAAAAAATCTATTATTGAACGTCTCTGGACTTTTAAATGCAACAAAATTTAGTTTACAATAATGAGGTGAAACTGTTCAAATAATAAATAAGACTTTTATACGAAAAATTAATTTAGCATTGTCGTATGTTGAGAATTCTGTGAACAATATATATTAACTTCTGAGTTGAAAGATAACAGTAATAAATAAAATCGCCTTTTTAAGCTCACTGTAAAAAACTTTGACTTTTGGGTATGTTTACAGATATGCAACACGGCGATACAAAGGGTTAATTCATTTTGCAACAGGGTTTGAATGCAGTAAAATATATTATTTAAAAACAATATTTTGGTTATTAAAAATATAATTTTATTAATTGATTGTCAAATTTATAATTTTATTTATGAAATTATATATTTATATAAGTAATAGATCTTACTAGGGATTATTTTTTTAAAACACAGATCATTAATTGTTTATAATGACACAGCACCGCACCTACTCTGTTTGGCGTCTGATGTGAGTCATTTTTTAACGTTTTACTGCAGATTTTAGATGCATCGATAGTAATACATATATGTATCATATGACGCCGATGAAGGATCTATCTGGTTTGATATTTGGTGACGGGACAATAACCACAATAACCTTCTGTAATTCTGATATCACCATCAACAGAACAAGTAGATTTGACAGAATCTGAATAGACAGAATATGACAGAATATGATAATTAAAAATAACATGCCCCTGTTAATAATAAATGTTTAATAATAGTGCATAGATATTTTGAAATTTATAACTATAAAATGATTCAGGAAATGAAACAGTAACATTAATCATCTGATTAAAATCGTTGACATACTGCTATTTATTTAAAAAAATAAACATTCTAAATTTAATAAACTTTATTTTTATAAAAATTAAATTAATGAAATATATAGCTTTTGTAAAAAAACTCATATGGAATTAACTGAAAACGTCATAATTTAATAAAAATATAACAAGTAAAATAATATTTCTTCATACCAATTTTCCTTTGTCATCATTTTCAATATTCTGTTTTGATGTAATCCAAATAACGAAAGCTTCTTTCGGCGAAAATAATTCGTCCAAATTTGGTACAGTATCATTGACCGGACTCAAATTTCACCGCGCCAATAAAAACTGTACCTTTCTCGAACGTAATTTTCTATCAAATATGTATATGCGAAGTTCTGTGCAGGTTTTTGTTAAATTTTAATTCCACATCCATTATACACGTCTATTGTCCAAGTACTTCATTCTCCTCCCACTTCCATCCCTACACTGTTATTTTTTACTTATTAAGAATTTCGTACTCTGACGTCGATCTGCAGACGATATTTTCAAAACATCTGCCTGCTTAGAAGGGCAGATGATTTTTGTTTCTTATAAAGTTTAGGTTAGAGTAGAAAGTTAAATACGGAATATTTTTTTGAGACTCTCTCCAATTAAAATTTATTATTTGAAGAAGTATTTTTTATGCATTTGATATTATTTTTTTCGATTAGTTTCACAATAATTTCAATTTAAATGATTTGGAAGTTCCTTTTTTGTAAACTGAAACAATGCTATTATAATATTTATGGCATATGGAATAAAATATTGTTTAAATTTTGGAATATATAATCTACAAAAACAACTTTTCAAAAGTAAAAAAAAAGCCAAGCGTAAAAAAAAAAAAAAAGTTGTGGCTAAAAAATGGTGTGATATCAAATTTCCAAGCTATTATATTACTTTTTTAACTTTTTTCCATTAAATAAGTTATCGTATATATAAGTCGAGTGCCTACGTATATGTTAATAGAAATCGTTTTCTCCTGTACTAAATACATCCTAACGAGTTTCTGAAAATTCAATTTTTTTCAAATTATGCATGATGGGCTTGGCGGCCATCTTTGCATATTATTCACAAAATTCTAAGCATCCAAATCCGTAGTTAAAATCCGAAGTTCAAAATTGTTATTTAAGCAAATATTTTAAGCGTTTCATTTATAGATTTGTATGATCTGAAAATTGTGTCTTAAGATAATGATGACTTATCTTAAAGATTCATCTTATGATTTATTTTTTACAGTAATTAATAATTTCAAACTAGTAAAAATCAATTTCTCGAAATATCAGTCTTATCTAATTTATCTGTCCGTAGTTAAAATCTGAAGTTCGAAATTGTTATAAACATGTTACATTGCAAACATATTATGCTTTTACTTTAGAAATTTGGGTGCTTAGAAATATGAAAAGATGGCCGCCAAGCCCATCATGCATAATTTGAAAAAAATTGAATTTTCAGAAACTCGTTAGGATGTATTTAGTATAGGAGAAAACGATTTCTATTAACATATACGTAGGCACTCGACTTATATATACGATAACTTATTTAATGGAAAAAAGTTAAAAAAGTAATATAATAGCTTGGAAATTTGATATCACACCATTTTTTAGCCACAACTTTTTTTTTTTTTACGCTTGGCTTTTTTTTTACTTTTGAAAAGTTGTTTTTGTAGATATCATTTCTTTTTTTTTAAACAGAATAAACATAATTTAAATAATCTAAACATGAGAAATAATTTAAAATTACATTTTACTTTCAGTCATTGTTTAAAAGGTTAACTAGAAATACCAGTAGATTTTTAAATTAAACTAATAACAACATACTAAATGTGGCTTGTTATAATACTTGTTATCCCCCGTTAAAAAAATATCACTGACTTATCGATGAAATGAATAAAAATGCAATACGTACACAGCGTATCAACGCTGCATTTGAAATCAAACGTGATATCACGCTCTTTTATTATTAGCACTAGCTGGCTTCGCCCGCTAGCGGACCCCTAATTTATATCGGGGCCTCGAATCTTGTAAAACCTCGAGTAAGATAAACCTCGAACCGAACGAACCTCCGACCTGGTTCTCCGCTGCCTTCGGCACCAGATAATCCCTTAATTTGCACATCGAATAGTATAAACCTCTAACCAAACTAACTTCCGACACGGGTCCCCGCTGCCTTCGGCACCGTATAGCAGTCGTGCTGCGCACGCTCAAGTTCCATCTTCCACCACCAGATAGCGCAATCTGTTTTGTATGAACCTCGGGCACTGAAATCGTTAAGGCTATAGATGTCGAGTCGAATGAGCTATACCCCGTCGTGATCTAGCCCATAGAACCAGAGATAGAAAAGTGCCCCCTGGTGGTGAAAAAACGAACTAAAATCGGAAAGCTCTATTGATGTCGAGTTGAATGAGCCATACCCCGTCGTGATCCGACTCGTAGGAACAGATATAGGAAAGCGTCCCCTGGTGGTGAAAGCTAATCGCGCTTGGGGGGCAAAAGGGGGGATGAACACCGGAGATGCATAATAGGATTAAGCGGTCACAGACCTTTCCAACGATGTATCAAATGAGGGGTAGGTGCAAAATTTAGAAAATACCCCCCCCCCTGCATATTATGATTAAGCGTTCACAGACTTTTCCAACGATATATCACATGAGAGGTGTCGGCAAAATTTAGAAAAGTGCCCCCTTTGGGTGGGAGGGCTGAAAGTGGGAGGATGGACCCCGAAGATACATAATATGAATAGCGGAACAATTTTTAGAATTTCTGAAAGCTGATTTTTATTTATTTATTTATTTATTTATCTATTTTTTATTTTTTGTTTATTATTATTTTATTTTTTTGCGTTGCCCTGTGCAGGTTTGGAATTTCTTAGCAATTTCTTAGATTTACCTTATTTTATTCAATTAAACATTGTACTGTTACAATAAATTTAAATGGAAACTTCACTTCTAAAACAAAAATAATTTAACAACTGGATTTCATTAATTTATAGGAAAACTAGCAAGCTACGCCCGCTGCGCTGGTCGGTTTCTACAAATGAACCCTGAATCAAACGAAATGTATCGTTTAATTTGACCTTGTATTTGAAAGCAATCTGTATATTTACGTGGAATATCCTTCCACATTACTGAAAAATGACGCGATTGCGCTATTATATTTTCTAATGTGCAGTCAAAATTTTAGCTGTTAAGGACCAACTCTTTTATTTGGTCATTTACAGTTAGGGTTTGCTAAAGAATGATAAAACTATATGCAAGATACTAAAACCATCACTAAAAATTATCGAAATAACAGTGCAAACAAATTAACTAACAAAATCCATTCAGAAGAAGTTTTTATAAAGGCTAATCTTTGATAATCTGATTATTGAACTTTTCCACATAATTCTAAAACAACAAAACGATATAAAATATACTAAAACAATCCTTACAAATTATCTACTTAACAATGCAAGTCACAAAAAATACGCCCAGTAAAAACTATCAAAAAGGCTAATATTTCGGAATCGGGTTCACTTGACTATATAACCTTCACACATAACTGTTGGACTAAGCAACGTAGGACAATATATAGTACATTAAAACCATTTCTGAAATAGCATCTATCTAACAATACAATTCTCATCAAAATCCGTTCAGTAGAACTTTTTTAGAAGGCTAATCTTTCATAATCGGAATCAAATATTGAAAAGGCTAATATTTGATAAAAAAAATGGTCACCCGATTTTCGAATTTCCCCCTATAATTCTAGAACTAAGCAACGTTATATAATAAAACGTTCCCTAGAAAATTATTTAACAGTATAGGTTCCATCGAAATACATTCGGCAAAACCTTTTAAAAAGGCTAATCTTTCATAATCGGATTGATCTGATTATAGAACTTCCCAGAATAATTATATAACTAAACTACGTAGAACGATATGTTATACAATAAAACCTTCCCTTAAAAATTATCTTAGTTTAAGTTCTACGAAAATGCATTCAGCAGAACTCGAGTTATAAGCAGCTGGTACGAAATTTCATATATGTAGAAGTAAATAGAAGTATATTGCCATTAATATAGTTTGCATTTGAATAAAAAAAGGTACTTTTCGGTTAGCCAGGCGCCAGTGATATATGAACACACATACACACACACACACACACACACACACACATATATATATATATATATATATTCATACATATAAGTGTATATATATATATATATGTATGTATATACATGTATTTGTGTAGATATATGTGTATATATGTGTGTGTATATATATACATGTATATATATATATATATATATCACTGGCGCCCGGCTAACCAAAAAGTACCAAAAAAAAAAATACTGCGAAAATGCAGTCGTACACTTGAAAAAAAAACACCTTTTGGCCTAAAATCTCTCATCAAAACTGTTTTTCTTTTTTTTTCTTTTCTTTCTTTTAAAAAAAAATAAAATTAGTAACAGTTTTTTCTTTTATTTTTCCAGATGTATAGCCATTTCAATTCTTTCTGCAACAAAAAAAGACACCTTTTGGCTTAAAATCAAATTGTTTGGGGTCAAAAGTAAAATCAAAATCGCCAAAAACAAAAGATAAATCGCCAAATTTGTTTCAATAGAAATCTTGCCCCTTGAATAATTTTTTAAGCATTATGAACATTTCTAATCATGTTTAAATTAAATATTTTCGTTTTATAATATTCTCTCATCAAAACTCTTTTTTTTCTTTCTTTCTTTCTTTCTTTCTTTTTTTTTTAAATAAAATTAGTAACAGTTTTTCTTTTATTTTTCGAGATGTATAGCCTTTTCATTTCTTTCTGCAACAGTAATGATCGCCAAAAAATTAGCAATGGTAACCTTTTCGGGCAAAATAACAGAACTTTCTATCATAATTCGATAGCTAATATACGTAGAACGTTGTGTTACATACTAAAACCTTCCCTGAAAAATTATCTCTCGAACAGTGCAAGTTCCATCAAATTCCATTCAGCAGATCTCGAGTTATAAATTAACGGAACGAAATTTCCGTTTGTGTTTTATATATATAGCGAGGCTAACGAAAAAGACAGGCTACCGCGGTGCGTTCCACTTATCTTTTTTTACAGACCGCTAGAGTGACGTGATGCTCTTTTCGTACACCTGCATTGGTGGATTCGAGCCTCACGTGATTCCCGCGGTCTGTAAAAAAAGATACGCGTAAAGCACCGCGGTAGCCTTTCTTTTTCGCTAGCCTCGTATATATAGTAGATGACGTGAAAGGTATTCCTGCGAACGAAATGCCTGTCCTTTACCGTGTTTTTTTATTTTTAGAAATAAATGAATCACATTTAATTCATTTCAAAATTTTTGTTTACGTTTGGAAAGAAATTTTAAATGGCGATAACTCTTAATGTATACATTTTAGAAGGTACATCTTCCCTCAAAAACTAATTTATTTTTAAAGATCTTTCTAAAAACGTAAATTATATATTTAAAATATTTTTAAAGCATAAACACTACGTCTGATTACTTTATTTTACAAAATTTATAAGAACACGCATTTTATCAGACAATTAAATACACTAAACAAAAAAAAAATGACCTGGATTTGAAAAATTGACCTGGGCCTGGACTCGAACCTGGGACCTTATGCGTACCATGCCGACGCTCTGCGACTGAGCTACCCAGATCCATATCCGTAACCGGCAATTTCTCATACTTATTCATGTTAGAAACAATCATCTGCCACAGTTTGCAGTCATATTTAATTATTTGATAAAATATGTGTTCTTATAATTGTGAAGTTTTATTTTTAAAAGAAATATCTTCAGAAGAAAATGGCTGACTTGCAGATGAAATTTGATGTGGTTATATTATAACCTGTAACTGATTTGTGCTATTTTAATACAGATGGTACATGGTCGTTGGCGGGTTTTATCTCTGTTTTGGCATAATTTTTTAATCGCCAAGTTAATTAACAGTTTTTTGCTAATTAAGGATAGAAAATATTTTTTTTTTACACTGAATTTTATAAAAGCACATAGATTACGTAATTATTTGTCCAAAAATGCAATCCTTTTTTTATTCTGCCGAATATTAAGGCCTGTAGCTTGTTTGAAAAAAAAAAGTTTGACGAAGAAAATAGTGATCATTTTTAGTAACTCGGCGTTTTTAAAAAAAAGCTATATCTCTGTTTATAAATCACTTATGAAGATGAGTTTGGTCTTAAATTGAAGAAATTCTTCCTTAGATTCTTCTAGTTTTCGTTCTTTTATTCAGCGACGCTTGGTTTGTTTGATATCTGATATTTTAATATGGCATGTTTTGTCGATTTAACATTGCGAAGTTGCTTTCTGTATATAAGCATTAGCGGTCTTTATTCCAGTTCTTGGCGTTGTTTGTGTGGCGTTTTTTTTAAGCTTGGCTTGGCAGAGCGACCGTCCTGCTTGATAAATATTTTAATGGTCAATAATGCAAGATCGTTTAACAAAAACAGTAACATTTGTATCACGCGTAATAAATGCAAAATATGATCATAAAAAATAGAAAAGGTTATCGCGGAAGAGGGGAGGAGGCATTTTTTCTTTTTCAACCTTTCTTTTTTTATTTATTAATATCCTGTAGAATAAAACAGCTTGTAAAATAGAAATATTTTTAAAAAATAAATTTCTGATAAATGAAAAGGGAAAATATAAATAATTATTTATGTCATGCGTTTTGCATATGTTTCGTATATTTCATTTTATCATCGGAAAATGTTAAATTTATTTAAGAAGTATGAAACAAGTACCAAAATATATATTGGCAGAGGTACTTAATTTACTTAAACACTAACAGAAAAACAATTATTATTGGAAATATACAAGTGTTTTTATTATAATAAATGTTTGTTTATCACAACCTACCTTCCTTCACAAAAACAAATCTTTAATTACCCCATCTGTATATTATTTTCTGCCGTAATTTACAATTGACACAAATAGGGGATCCAACCCGGGTTCCTCGGGTTATAGAATATAGCATATATATATAGATATATATATTCTTAAATTGAAAATTCTAATTTTGCATTTAATACTTTTTTTTTTTTATTTTACATTTAATACATTATTTTAGATTGTCCACTAACAACACCAAAAATAATTTTCATATGAAAATTATCAATTATGTATTTAAATAAAGTTTTAAAATTCATTAGTGATACTTTCGTATTAGTCGCATGTCAGGTTTTAATTAGTCGAAGATATCGCCACCTGTATATATATATATATATATATATATATATATATATATATATATATATATATATAATTTTTTTTGTTTGTTTGTTTATTCTAATAGTTTTAGTGGTTTAAGCGAATAGTTTGATTTTATGTCTATTAAATTTGTGTTTTAAAAGAATATGAATTCCTATTTTTTATGAAGTTTTTAATTTCGATGTTGAATATTAGTCGGAAATAAACGCTGAATTATGGGAAATTTATTATTGTAATATTTTGTATTTAAATGGAAACGTTTTAATCTGTTTTGATTGGAATGCCCTCAATAGAGAGATTTAAAAATAAAAACATGCTTGAAAATTATTTTTTAAACCATAAAGAATAGTAAATTGAAGTACAGTTTCAAGCATATTGCATTTGAAAGAACATTTTTTTTCCGACTATTAAATATCGAAATTGTGCAATGTTTCGTAGTTAAAAAAAAACACAGTAAAAGCGTTATTTAATGTTCACTTGTTGCCACCGTCAACATACCGTCATTGTTACTCTAATATATGATTTCGCTCTATAATATAGATTGCTGTTCTAATTTAAAAAAAGTTGTTAGTTTTTCACATAATATGAAAAGCAAATGAAAATGTGTCTTAATTTTAAAAAATTGTTCATGGAGTACATGCAGATTTATGTTTGTATTATAATTTATAATTTCATATTGATTGAAATTGATCTATTTACGAAGAATTTTCCTGTAGGTCGATAAATAAATAAATAAATAAATAATTTTTTAGGGGTCATAAAATCACTCAGAATCAGACCTTTTAAGTGCATTGAGGCATTCCTGATTAATATATTTCTCCTCTTTTTCATATATATATTTCAAATTCCCATTTTGGTCAAACTGTGACTTCAAAACATAGAGGTATTTTGACCACACAGGTGACGTAACGTTTGTGACTTGCAGTAACGTCACAGTGACGTCACAAAAATAAAAGAAAATGTCAGAAACATGTTTTTTACATTGAATATTTATTTTGTAGTGTTTTTGTAATTTTTTTAAAGTTTCTAAGCAATTCACATTTTAGTCACAGTGTGACTTCACTGAATGGTGGTATTTCAGTCACATATGTGACATGACGTACGTGACTCACAGTGACGTCACTGTGACGTCCCTGTGAACATACATGCTATACGGGTATCTTCAGTTCCTAAAAAGGATTCCTTTTGTACTATTTTTAACAAAGATATTTCAGCTCTATTTATTTCTTCTAGAGTTAAGAGTCCAGAAATCCGGTTGGCACGTTCCACTTTACAGTTAGTAAAAAATCTATAAATCCAAGCAATAGTTCTGAGCAGTTTGTCGTACCACGAAATTCTGTTATAAATTTTTTCAGTTGGTTCTTCATGATTTGTAGTGCTAACAACAGTTTTTCTCTTTTCGGAATATACTATGTTGAAATCAGGAACAACGTTGGATTTTGGCCATTCTTTTTCCGGTTTTCGCAACCATTCCGGGCCCTCCCACCATTTCGATTTCGCTAAAGTTTCTGCATTACAACCACGAGAAGGGAAGTCTGCTGCATTTAATGATCCAGGGATGTGATACAAGTTATCAGGTTCTGATTTCTTTATCGGATTTCTTTAACTCTATTGAAAACAAAAGGAGCCCAATTTTCAGTTCCCTTGATCCAATATATAGCATTTGCTGAATCAGACCAGAAAAATTTCGGGATATCTTTCAACTGAAGATCGTGTATAACACTTTGTGCCAGTCTAGCTCCTATATTACAGGAAAGTAGTTCCAATCGAGGAATAGAAATGGTTTTCATTGGAGCAACCCTGCACCTAGCCTGTACAAGCTGACAAGATATTGTATTTTCAGTCGCACATCTTAAAAATATACATGTCGAATATGCATTCTTGCTTGCATCGCAGAATATGTGCAAAGAAAGATTTTCTGGCGCTTCATAATTGGAAATAATACATCGAGGGATTTCTATTTCCTTTAATTTAGAGACATCCTTCCGCCATTTTTCAAATTTCTTGGTAATAGATTCAGGCAATTCAGCATCCCACGAAACTCTCAATTTCCAACATTCTTGAAGGAGAATCTTTGGCCCCAAGGTGACAGGACACGTGAAGCCAATGGGGTCGAAAATTCTATGAACAGCCCTCAGGATTGCTCATTTCGTTACAATAGTAGAGTCTTCAAAACATTTTCTTAAATCTATTTTCAGAGTATCAGATTTTACATTCCACATCAGTCCCAAAACTGGAATATTCTTTTCTTCTAATAACGGGAAGTTATCTGCTTCTGTTTTGTTGAGATTATACTCCCACCCTCGAAGATCAAATTTAGCATTTTGGAGAATAATTGTGGATTCTTCAATAAATCTTTCAAGCTCCTCATAGTTTTCAACACTAGTGACGCAGTTATCTACGTAAAAAGACTTTAACAACTTGTCTGCTGTTTCTTTAAATCTAGAAGGCACATTCTTCAGATGATATCGGATAGTTGCACCAAGTAAATAAGGCGAACATGTAAGACCTAAAACAACCCTTCTATGCTGGAAAATTTTGAACTTTTCGGGGTCACCTTCCTCAAACCATAAAAACTTCAGAAATGGTCTATCTCGCTCATTTAAACCAATTTGTAGAAAGGATCTTCGAATATCTGCAATCACGCCTATTTTCTTCAATCGAAATTTATTTAATATAGTCGGAATGAGCTCTACGATATTAGGACCTTTCTCTAAACAATAATTGATCGAAGGTGAATCTTTTTGTCTAGCTGAGCCATCAAAAACTGGTCTAACTCTGGTGGTAGAATTTTCTTTGATCACAGCTCTGTGTGGCAAGTAGTGTTCACTTTCGTCATTACAGGAGTTTTTAACTTCTTCAATAACGCCTTCTTGTATCCATTCTTTTAATACATCTTCATACTCTTGTAATGTTTCAGTTTTCTTTAGTGATTCAACACAATTTCTTAATCGTTGTTCAGCGATTTTTCGACCAGTTGGTAAGGGAGGATGGTTTTCAATCCATGGGAGGCTCACTTCATACCTTCCTTCTGCATCTATTTTTATATTTTTATTAAAATGCTCTTCAGTTGCTTTTTCTATTTCTTGTCTGTTTCCGCTTTCGACAGAATCGAGAATTCCAAGAGTGTCTAGCCGCCATAAATCTGAAATTTTTGCATCATTTACATGAAGTGACATGACGCTGTTTGTGCTATCGGATATGTTACATAGGTCAGTTTTTCCCATCAAAGTCCAACCAAGACGTGTTTCCATCAATACTAAGCTAGAAATCAATTGTTTGATTTTTTCGGTGTACAATTTACCTGCTACATCAGCTCCTATAAGCCCATGAATTTCGTTAGGTGAAAACTCATATATAGCAATTCAACCTGGTTATTCAAATCAGAGAGAAAGATTTTTTGTTTCTTAATTTCACTCATAAATGAGCCAAGAGGAATTTTAGGAATGTTCGAACAAATTTTTTCTTGATCTAATACTTCGACACAACAGCGATAATTATCAAAGAAGTCGCTCAGACGGATCAAATATTTCTTATGTGATAATACAGTCTCCGTGCCACCGAATAAACTATGTGTCAAATTATCTTCCCCTATGCATTCATATCCGATCTCGGCCAATGCAAAAGATGATAAATAAGATTTACTGCTACCTGAATCAATTAATATTCTTATGTATTTCATCTTATTATTACATCTAAGACGGACAATAAGTGTTTGTAAAAGTACGCGACGAGTACCTGTTTTATTGCATAAAGCAGTGTCTTTTTTAATTTCGATATCTGACTTTTCCATAATCTGGTTTTCATTATCATTTTTTGCCGGACACATTGTTTTGAAATGTAATTTACCGCAATCAGAGGGTGGTATTTTCGTTCTACAAAAACGTGATATGTGTTTTCTTATCACTAAACATTTAAAACAAGCCCCTTTTTTCATTAATATTTGTTTTTTCTCTTCATGAGATAAACTATTAGCTTGTCTACATTCGTTACTTAAATGTGTCTTGTTACAAGAAATACACGTTTCCCTCTTCATTTTTAATGAATTATGTAATTCCGTAGCCGTTGAAATATCTCTTTCTCACCTATTTGACACTGTATAAATATTTTTGTTCACATTTTCTAAATTAAACCCACTTCTAGCCAAACGGACTTTTTCTTCGCTTTCGATTTCGTGCTGCAAAAATTTCATCAAGGAATCTAACTTATTATTACTTTTGTCTTTTGAATTTAAAGTAATAGAATTTAAGTTTCTTTCCCAAATTCTCAATATTTCAACTGGTAAGCACGATTCAATCAATGGATAAAGAATTGCAGAATAATGTTCGCTTGAAACACCTAACATTTTTAATGATCTTAAATAGGTTTCAATTTTGTCGTATAATTTAAAAAGAGGAATTCTTGGACCTTTTCCTGTAGCATTATTCATCATTAAAGCGAGCACTTCTCTTATATATACTTCTATTAACATATCAGTACGACCAAATCGAGCCTTTAAACATTCAATAACATTTTCATAACTATCACCAGTAGCGGGGTACGACTCGACTATTTCTCTTGCCCTAGAACCCTTTAACGTTGCTTGTAACAAGTACTGATATTTATCTTCTTTCGCGATTTCAGAATCGTTATGTATTTTTTCAAACTGAGCCCAAAAGGCTAACCACTCCTTAATATCTCCCCCAAATAATTTAAATTCTATCTTTTGAAGTTTAAACTTCCGTTTCGTGGTATTTTCAGTTTCGAAAACCTTTAAAATCTTTTGAACTTTCGTTTTTAACTTAATAAATTTCTCTTCATACACGCTAAAACCTTCGTATTCCTTATCATAATTTTCTTGAGAACATGTTTTATCGTTTAAAAGAAGATCTAACATTTCTTTTTCTTTTGGTTGTAGATCTGTCCATTTTTCACCTAATTGAGCATATAAAATCTCAATTTCTTCAATATCTTTATTTTCATCAGTTAATTTGTTCTCAAGTAAATTAGCAATTCGCGTAAAAGCGCTTCTTAATGGAGTACGCAATTTTTTAATCTGTTCCATTATCGTATTTTATTTTCTTAAATAATATAATATCCCAGTAGAGAGATGCCAAAATAATATTGAATCTGTCCCTGTCTGTAAAATTATATCTTCAATATTATTTATATTGATATTAAAGTATCAAAATTCATTTCAAAATTAAATAATCATAAAACTAGAACACAAGAATAGGTTAGGCTTACCTAAACGGTCCTCTTTCGGGAGATAAGATATCTTAAATTATTCTGACTTTTCGAGAATAAATGTTCATGTTGTTCAAAAAATAATTGAACCTATACAATGTAGACACACAAACAAATATATTGACTATAACGAACACAATATACACAACATTTTTCGCGCACATCATAAGTATTACATCTTATATTCCGTATTACATTTTCTAGTTCATTTCATAAAACTTCTAAGACAGATCCATTTCTTATCAACAGAAAAACATCGTCTGCGCGAAGCGCAAAATAGAAACGATTAAATTAAAACTATGGAAGTAGCGATAAAACGCAACAGATACATATTACAAAAATAGCGCTCGTTCTCGGGAATTATTACTGTAGTTAAGCATTTTAATGTATAGTAATTTCACAAAGATTATAACTACCGTAAGTGCATTGTTTTATATCCCCGTATGTGTACCCGCTACGTTTTATGAATGTTATTATTATTGTCGCACTATTATGTTATTATTTTTGTCGCAATGTGGCCTACTTAGCAATGATATATATTCTCGATGTTCCAAGTAGCAGAAAACTAGTCAACAGATGTGTTAATAGTTAATTTAAAGGTTGAATGTCAAATTCAATTGAATTCTCCTTGAATTCATTATTTAGTACAATATCACTCAAACCACTGAGGAATACTATAAGGTTAATGGGGTTGTATATTCAGTAAATGAAAGATGTTTATACGATTTTTTGTTGTTGTTGTTTTGAGTCTTTGATGTAAAATTTAGAGAAAAGAAAATAAATGAAAATTCTCTCAAAATATATATAAAAAAAAATTACTTTATATATTTATATATATAATATATATAATGTATCGTAATACAAAATGAATAAAAGCAAAAATATAACTCGGCTTTATTAAAACGGATATTCTTCTCCTCTAAAAGTTTGTTAAAAAATACTGAACTTCATTTAAAGATACTTTATAAATCATTCATGTCTGAATACATTGCATAATAAACGAAACTTTAGTTTTCAGTTTTTAGAATGAAACATTTTCTAAATTTTGCGTAGTTGAATGTTCGAAATTTTCAGTATAGCATATTTTTTTTTATTATTCTGTCGTTTTAGAAGCACGTATGTATTTGAAACTGGAGAAACTTTCAAGTTATCACACTAAATCATTTCAGAAGAGATAACTGAATAACATTTAATTTTATATAAAAAATCACTTTTTAAATTATTTTAGAGATAAAAGGGATTATTTTTTTTATTACATCAGTTGTATAGATGTTAGAATACAAATAATATTACATTATTGTTAAACTTAGTATATTATTATCATATTAACATGATTATTACTGTGTAATAGGAAAATTGTCAATATTGATTAGCTGTAATATCCATGTCTTTATTTAACCCTCTCACTGACACGCCCGTGTTAATACGCTCACTAAGTTCCATTTTTCACTGTAATACAAGAATTATTTAAATTAACACAATTCTGCGGATATAATGCAGTTTTAATACATTGAGTAATGATTCATACTCACAAAGATTACATATTATGTATGTAATTAAGTCTTTTGTATAATTTTGGAATAATCCCCCTTTTTTAGCATTTAAAATAAAATACGGAGAAAGCAGCATTACAATTTTGCTCTTTTGCTGGACAGTCACAGGGTTTTAAAGATGATAGAGACAAAAATGAACCGATGTGGCAGACGCATCAAGGTTATAGCGAGAAAGCCCCATTTTCGAATACCTGTTAGGCCTAGCGTGCAAAAAACATCATGTTTGTTTTATTTTATAATAAAATTATATTTTAAAACGATTTTACAAATTTTATTATAAAACACACACATTTATTTTATTTATTACGAACATTTAATTTTATTTAATACAAGCTTTATTTTTATTTTGAAACATATTTTTTTATTTAACGCACATATTTTATTTATTATCTATATTTTATTTATTTACACTCACATTTCATCCTCTTTAATAAAAAGATACGCGTTGCTGACGACTGGGCTTTTTGCTAATCGTTGCCACAGATTAATCTCGGAAAATGAAACATTTGAAGTTAATGAAAAAATTAATATCTCGAAAAGTATTTCTCACAAAATTGTTAGACAAACTGCAAGAACAAACTGCACTGTTAGAAAGGTAAAAAATTGTATTTTTCTTGATATAAATTTCAAATCTAATGATTATGTCGTTTTTCAAATATTGAATTTAAAAAATTACTAAATTTCACAATGGAGTACCATTGCGAAACCTTCACGTGTAAAAAGATAATGATAAGGCAAGTGTGTGAAAAGGTGTGTGTAATAATGATAAGGTAAATGATAAGGTGTGATAAGGCTGACGCGTATACTGGCTAGCACGAATTACAAATTGTAATAGCCTTATTATTCTGTTAAAATATAAAACTGAATTATGATGTCACGACTGCATGATTTAATTTTCGACAAATATCAGATGCGCCATTTCTCTTTGTTACACTAGGGGGCTCTGCCCCCTACGAGCTATGCTCGCCATCCCCCGTTCTGACACCACAAACTGTAAAAACACTCTGATTTGATCAACCTTAAAACGATTGCGGAAGATTGAATTATAATTAAACGACCTGCTGTAATCGGCTGCTATAATCGGCCTTGTGTAATCGGCTACTCGCAGTAATATCTGCTATAATCGGGTTTCCATTCATTTTCCTTTGACCAAGGGATTTTAAAGCCGAATCAACTGCTGTCGAGACAGCTAACCACTGTTGATAAAATAAGGTTAATTAAACATTTGAAAATCAACTCGTGCAAAATGGTTAAGTAAGCAATGTCATGGCATCGAGAAATTTTATAACGATGCTATAGAAAATTGGGTGTTACTCCATTATCCCGACTACTACTTTCTATAAAAGAAAAGAACTGTCTCCGAAATATAGGATTTAAAGCCAAAAGTGCATATCTGTGGCGTCGCATTCAATTGATACCATATGCGTTACGCGTGGTAGTTATGTCATCGAGTGATCTTTAATTCAACGTTTATCTGTATTTTTAATTATATTTTACCAATTTATTAGTTATTTATTTGATTTAAACGTAATTATTAAACGTAAAAATATAGCTTTTAATTGAAAGGAAATATTATTAATTACGCTGTTTTAAAAATTGCAATAATAGATAAAATATTTTGTCGAAATAAATTAATCTTACTCTACTTAATGCTTTAATATTCACGCGCAAGTATATTTTTTATTCCGTTATTTTCTACATTTATTGCTTTTAACACGTGATAATTTAATTATTATTTTAAAGTTTTATTTCTGTTTTTAATAGTCACGTGTTAATACATTTCTTAATAGAAAGGGAATATTATTACGTGCACTATTTGACGAATTGGCAACGATTCAAATAATGGAATTTATGAAATCCTAATCTATACTAATCTATACTTCTATACTAATATTACAAAGGAGTAAATCTTGTTTGTTTGTTTGTAGGGGGTAATCTCTGGAACTACCGAACCGATTTCAAAAGTGATGGTGGCAAATTGATGGTGACAACCCCTGCTCCAACATAGGCTATATTTTATGTCGGTGTCACTAACCCCAGGGGTTACAGGAGCAAAAAACATTCTAAAATTGCGATTTTTCAGTTATCACACTGGCTGTCAAGCCCTAAGAGCTTGGCAGCCGGTTCTGTATGTATGTATGTACGTACGTAATGCGATAACTCTTCATAGAAATATCCGTTTTCCTTCAAATTTTGTTTATAGGTTCACTGTGTTAAGAGGCTTCCCTGATTAGTTTTCGGGATTGATTGGTCAAGTATAAAGGGGGGGGGGCAAGGGTCTAATCCCCCCCCCTTAATTTATATAAATGGGTTTTTCATGCAGAATTATTCCGTTTCCCTTCAAATTTTGTTTATAGGTTCACTGAGTTAAGGCGCTTCCCTGATTGGTTTACGGGTTTGATTAGTTAAGTATAAAGGGGGGGGATCGGGGGGAGCTAATCCCCCCCTTAATTTATATAAATGGGTTTTTCATGCAGAATTATTCCGTTTTCCTTCAAATTTTGTTTATAGGTTCAGTGGGTTAAGACGCTTCCCTGATTACTTTTCGGGATTGATTGGTTAAGTATAAAGGGGGAAACAAGGGGCTAATTCCCCCCCCTTAATTTATATAAATGGGTTTTTCATGCAGAATTATTCCGTTTTCCTTCAAATTTTGTTTATAGGTTCACTGTGTTAAGGCGCTTCCCTGATTAGTTTTCGGGATTGATTAGTTAATATAAAGGGGGGGGGGGATCGGGGGGCTAATTCCCCCCCTTAATTTATATAAATGGGTTTTTCATGCAGAATTATTCCGTTTTCCTTCAAATTTTGTTTATAGGTTCATTGGGTTAAGACGCTTCCCTGATTAGTTTTCGGGATTGATTAGTTAATATAAAGGGGGGGGGGATCGGGGGGCTAATTCCCCACCTTAATTTATATAAATGGGTTTTTCATGCAGAATTATTCCATTTTCCTTCAAATTTTGTTTATAGGTTCATTGGGTTAAGACGCTTCCCTGATTACTTTTCGGGATTGATTGGTTAAGTATAAAGGGGGGAACTGGGGGCTAATCCCCCCCTTAATTTATATAAATGGGTTTTTCATGCAGAATTATTCCGTTTTCCTTCAAATTTTGTTTATATGTTCACTGTGTTAAGGCGCTTCCCTGATTAGTTTTCGGGATTGATTGGTTAAGTATATAGGGGGGGAAAGGGGGGGGACTAATCCCCCCCTTAATTTATATAAATGGGTTTTTCATGCAGAATTAGTCCGTTTTCCTCCAAATTTTGTTTATATGTTCACTGTGTTAAGGCGCTTCCCTGATTAGTTTTCGGGATTGATTGGTTAAGTATAAAGGGGGGGGAACGGGGGGATAATCCCCCCTTAATTTATATAAATGGGTTTTTCATGCAGAATTATTCTATTTGCTTCAAAATTTGTTTATAGATTCATTGGGTTAAGACGCTTCCCTGATTAGTTTTCGGGATTGATTGATTAAGTATAAAGGGGGGGGAACAGGGCTAATGCCCCCTTAATTTATGTAAATGGGTTTTTCATGCAGAATTATCCCATTTCCTTCAAATTTTATATATAGGTTCACTGTGTTAAGGCGCATCTCTGATTAGTTTTCGGGATTGATTGGTTAAGTATAAAGGGGGGGAACAAGGGGCTAATTCCCCCTTATCTATACTAATATATAAAGTAATAAAGATAATTTGTTTGTTTGTTTGTTTGTTTGTAGGGGGTAATCTCTGGAACCACTGAAGCGATTTTAAAAGTGATGGTGGCAAATTAATGGTGACAATCCCTGCTCCAACATAGACTATATTTTATGTCGGTGCCACTACCCCCAGGGGGGTGCAGGAGCGAAAAACGTTCTAAAATTTCGATTTTTTTATACTGAAGGAGATAGAAGCATCAAATTTGGTATGGTAGTTACTTATAACATGTAAATGCTCTCTAAGAACAAATTATAAAAACATTCGAAATTTAAAAGGGTGAGATGAGGAAGAAGCGTTCTAAAAACATTCTAAATTACAATTTCTATGGAATCTCTGAAACTACAGAACCGATTTCAAAAGTGATGGTGGCAAATGGATGGTGACAGTCCCTGCTCCAACATATGCTAAATTTTTTGTTGCTGCCACTGCTCGCAGATGGTGCAGGAGCGAAAAACGTTCCAAAATTATGATCTTTTCAATAATGAAGGAGTTAGGAACTTGACATTTTGTATGGTCGTTACTTACAAGATTTAAATACTCTATAAGAACAAAATCTAAAAAAATTCGAAATTTAAAAGGCTGAAATAAGCAAAAAATTTTCTAAAAACATTCTAAATTACAATTTGTATGGAATGTCTGGAACTACTAAAGCGATTTCAAAAGTGATGGTGGCAAATGGACGGTGACAATCCCTGCTCCAACATAGGCTATATTTTATGTCGGTGCCACTACCCCGAGGGGGGTGCAGAAGCGAAAAACATTCTAAAATTGCGATTTTTGCGATGCTGAAGGAGCTAGAAACTTCAAGTTCGGCATGATTGTTATTTATAAGATCTAAATGCGCTCTAAGAACAATTTCTAAAGAAAAATGATCTAATGATTCTGCGATTTTTCAACTATTGAATTTCTAAAATTACCAAATTTCACAATAGAGTACCATAGCGAAACCTTCACGCGTAAAAAGATAATGATAAGGGCGACGTGCCCTGACGTGTATATTAACTATAGCACGAGTCACAAATTATAGTATCCTTATTATTCTGTTAAAATATAAAAGTGAATTATGAAATGTCAATATTTTGTTTGCTTAAAGGTTCGTTAAGAGAAATTGACCAGCGTAGCGGGGGTAGCTTGCTAGTATATTATAAAGGAGTAAAGATTGTTTGTTTGTTTGTTTGTTTGTTTGTAGGGGGTAATCTCTGGAACTACCGAACCGATTTCAAAAGTGATGGTGGCAAATTGATGCACTAACCCCAGGGGGTGCAGGAGCTAAAAACGTTCTAAAATTGCGATTTTTTAGCTATCAAACTGGCTATCAAGCCCTGAGAGCTTGCCAGCCGGTTCTGTATGTATGTACGTACGTACGTAATGTGATAACTCTTCATAGAAATATCCGTTTCCCTTCAAATTTTGTTTATAGGTTCACTGTGGTAAGGCGCTTCCCTGATTAGTTTTCGGGATTGATTGGTTAAGTATAAAGGGGGGGGGCAAGGGGCTAATTCCCCCCCTTAATTTATATAAATGGGTTTTTCATGCAGAATTATTCCGTTTTCTTTCAAATTTTATTTATAGGTTCACTGAGTTAAGGCGCTTCCCTGATTACTTTTCGGGATTGATTGGTTAAGTATAAAGGGGGGAACGGGGGCTAATCCCTCCTTAATTTATATAAATGGGTTTTTCAAGCAAAATTATTCCGTTTCCTTTCAAATTTTGTTTATAGGTTCACTGTGTTAAGGCGCTTCCCTGATTAGTTTCTCGGGATTCATTGGTTAAGTATAAAGGGGAGAACGGGGTGGCTAATCCCCCGCCCCCCCCTTAATTTATATAAATGGGTTTTTCATGCAGAATTATCCCATTTCCTTCAAATTTTGGTTAAAGGTTCACTGTGTTAAGACGCTTCCCTAATTAGTTTTCGGGATTGATTGGTTAAGTATAAAGCTGAGAACGGGGGGATAATCCCCCCTTATTTTATATAAATGGGTTTTTCATGCAGAATTATTCTGTTTTCCTTCAAATTTTGTTTAGAGGTTCACTGTGTTAAGGCGCTTCCCTGATTAGTTTTCGGGTTTGATTGGTTAAGTATAAAGAGGGGGAACGGGGGGATATCCCCTCCACCCCCTTAATTTATATAAATGGGTTTTTCATGCAGAATTATCCCATTTTCTTCAAATTTTGTTTATAGGTTCACTGTGTTAAGGCTTTTCTCTGATTAGTTTTCGGGATTGATTGGTTAAGTATAAAGGAGAGAACGGGGGGCATATCCCCCCTTATTTTATATAAATGGGTTTTTCATGCAGAATTATTCCGTTTTCCTTCAAATTTTGTTTATAGGTTCACTGCGTTAAGGCGCTTCCCTGACTAGTTTTCGGGATGGATTGGTTAAGTATAAAGGGGGGTAACGGGGGGATAATCCGCCCTTAATTTATATAAATGGGTTTTTCATGCAGAATTATCCCATTTCCTTCAAATTTTGTTGATAGGTTCACTGTGTTAAGGCTTTTCTCTGATTAGTTTTCGGGATTGATTGGTTAAGTATAAAGGAGGGAACGGCGGGCATATCCCCCCTTATTTTATATAAATGTGTTTTTAATGCAGAATTATTCCATTTTCCTTCAAATTTTGTTTATAGGTTCACTGTGTTAAGGCGCTTCCCTGATTAGTTTTTGGGATTGATTGGTTAAGTATAAAGGGGGAAACGGGGGGCATATCCCCCCTTATTTTATATAAATGGGTTTTTCATGCAGAATTATTCCGTTTTCCTTCAAATTTTGTTTATAGGTTCACTGTGTTAAGGCGCATTCCTGATTAGTTTTCGGGATTTATTGGTTAGGTATAAAGAGGGGAACGGAGTGCTAATCCCCCCTTATTTTATATAAATGGGTTTTTCATGCAGAATTATTCCGTTTTCCTTCAAATTTTGTTTATAGGTTCACTGTGTTAAGGCACTTCCCTGATTAGTTTTCGGGATTGATTGGTTAAGTATAAAAGGGGGGAACGGGGGAGCTAATCCCCCCCTTAATTTATATAAATGGGTTTTTCATGCAGAATTATTCTGTTTTCCTTCAAATTTTGTTTAGAGGTTCACTGTGTTAAGGCGCTTCCCTGATTAGTTTTCGGGTTTGATTGGTTAAGTATAAAGAGGGGGAACGGGGGGATATCCCCTCCACCCCCTTAATTTATATAAATGGGTTTTTCATGCAGAATTATCCCATTTTCTTCAAATTTTGTTTATAGGTTCACTGTGTTAAGGCTTTTCTCTGATTAGTTTTCGGGATTGATTGGTTAAGTATAAAGGAGAGAACGGGGGGCATATCCCCCCTTATTTTATATAAATGGGTTTTTCATGCAGAATTATTCCGTTTTCCTTCAAATTTTGTTTATAGGTTCACTGCGTTAAGGCGCTTCCCTGACTAGTTTTCGGGATGGATTGGTTAAGTATAAAGGGGGGTAACGGGGGGATAATCCGCCCTTAATTTATATAAATGGGTTTTTCATGCAGAATTATCCCATTTCCTTCAAATTTTGTTGATAGGTTCACTGTGTTAAGGCTTTTCTCTGATTAGTTTTCGGGATTGATTGGTTAAGTATAAAGGAGGGAACGGCGGGCATATCCCCCCTTATTTTATATAAATGTGTTTTTAATGCAGAATTATTCCATTTTCCTTCAAATTTTGTTTATAGGTTCACTGTGTTAAGGCGCTTCCCTGATTAGTTTTTGGGATTGATTGGTTGAGTATAAAGGGGGAAACGGGGGGCATATCCCCCCTTATTTTATATAAATGGGTTTTTCATGCAGAATTATTCCGTTTTCCTTCAAATTTTGTTTATAGGTTCACTGTGTTAAGGCGCATTCCTGATTAGTTTTCGGGATTTATTGGTTAGGTATAAAGAGGGGAACGGAGTGCTAATCCCCCCTTATTTTATATAAATGGGTTTTTCATGCAGAATTATTCCGTTTTCCTTCAAATTTTGTTTATAGGTTCACTGTGTTAAGGCACTTCCCTGATTAGTTTTCGGGATTGATTGGTTAAGTATAAAAGGGGGGAACGGGGGAGCTAATCCCCCCCTTAATTTATATAAATGGGTTTTTCATGCAGAATTATCCCATTTGCTTCAAAATTTGTTTAGAGGTTCATTGGTTTAAGACGCTTCCTTGATTAGTTTTCGGGATTTATTGGTTAAGTATAAAGGGGGGGAACGGAGGGGGCTAATCCCGCCTTAATTTATATAAATGGGTTTTTCATGCAGAATTATCCGATTTTCTTCAAATTTTGTATGATTATTCATTGTAATTAGAGATTTACCTGATTAGTTTAAGGGGTTCATTAGTTAACTATGGGGGGGTAACGGGGGGATGACCCCCCCTTAATATATTGTTTATTTCTTTATTTTTCGATGGGCTTATTTCAAATTCTTTGAAATAAGAGTATAATATACAATTAGTGTGAATAGCCTGTGAACTCAATGCCCTCAGTTTAACTGGGCAGTTTTATTTTTATTTTTTATACTGAAGGAGCTAGAAATTTGAAATTTGTCATTGTAGTTACTTATAAGATGTAAATGCTCTCTAAGAACAAAATAAAAAAGAAATTGAAATTTAAAAGGGTGAAATGAGCAAAAAGCGTTCTAAAAACAGTCTAAATTACAATTTCTATGAAATCTCTGGAACTACAGAACCGATTTCAAAAGTAATGGTGGCAAATTGATGGGGACAATCCCTACTCCAACATAGGCTATATTTTATGTCGGTGCCACTAACATCAATGGGGTGCAGGATCGAAAAATGTTCGAAAATGGCGACTTTTTTATACTGAAGGTGCAAGAAATTTGAAATTTATCATTGTAGTTACTTATAAGATGTAAATGCTCTCTAAGAATAAATTTAAAAAAATCGAAATTTAAATGGGTGAAATGAGCGAAAAGCGTTCTGAAGTCATTCTAAATTACAATTTCTATGGAATCTCTGGAACCACGGAACCGATTTCAAAAGTGATGGTGGCAAATTGGTGGTGACAATCCCTGCTCCAACAGCCTCTTTAATAAAAAACTACGCGTTGCTGACGACTGGGTTTTTCGCTAATTGTTGCAACAGATTAATCTCGGTAAATGAAACATTTGAAGTTACTGAAAAAAGTGATAGCTCAAAAAGTATTTGTCAGAAAATTATTAGACAAACTGCGTTTGAAAGGTAAAAAATTGTATGATAATTTGTAATGATTATGCCGTTTTTCAAATATTGAATTTCAAAAATTACCAAATTTTCCAATGGAGTACCATAGCGAAACCTTCATGCGTAAAAAGATAATGATAAGGGCGACGTGTCCTGACGTGTATATTGGCTATAGCACGAGTCACAAATTATAGTAGCCTTATTATTCTGTTAAAATATAAAAGTTATTTATGAAATGTCAATATTTTGTTTGATTAAAGGTTCGTTAAAAGAAATTGACCAGCGTAGTGGGCATAGCTTGCTAGTAATATTATAAATCTGATTGTGTGCAAATGTTAGGCTGAAGCCAGCGTCAAAATGAAGCATTTAATTATTCTGTATCTTTGCATATAAGTTGATTATAACACTCAAATGAACATAGACTGGTTTTTGTTTATTTTATTTCAATATTTTTCTTAATAATTCAAAATTTCATTATTTTCATAGAGAATAAATGGACATTTTTTCGTATATTTTAAAATGGTTGGTTGGTTTGGCCCAAAGGGCTCGGTTTTGCAGCTTTTTTTAAAATGGTTAAATTTATTTTACTGTTGCTAATACTTTATGGTTGCCAATATAAAATCAAACCCCTGAGTAATAATTTTTAATCAACAATTTATTTTCAAGTAAAAAATTTCCAAAAAAAATGAAAAGGAAATGAATTATTTAAGAATTAAACAGAATATGAAAGGATGCCATAGTAGAAATAAAACGTGTGTTTTCAAATATTTGATAATACAAAGTGCATAAATATGAGTAAGTATGGAAAACAAGCGAATATGATGTCATATATAGAAAAATAAGACAGATTTGCTTTGATGCTGAAATAAAATGATCTTTTGTTATCAAATTATTTGTGATTAATTTCTCCCTTTTCTTTCTTTTTATTTTTCACATGAAAGGAATTATTTTAAATGTACATAATATATGTATTTTAAATATATGTGTTGTAAATTGAAGTTCTGTGTTTTAAATGAAATGAGTGAAATATTTATATTTTTAATGAATTAAATACGAATGATGGGATAGGTTGGCGATTTATCGTCTGCACGCGGCTAACATAAAGATACCATATTTTTAATTTAAATTTTAAAAAGTTTAAAAAAATAGAAAAATTATTGGATGGCAAATGCATCGCAAAATTATCTGTACGAAAATCAGAAAAGCTTAATAAAAATAACTATATTTTTTAAAAGAAAGTTGTTTTTCTCATAAAAACTAAAGATTTAATATGATTGCGTCGAAATAACAGCATGTTTCCTCTATCATTTTCCCACAATCAAAACACATTTCTAAATCGTCGTTTCGAACCGGAATTTAATTTTACATTTCTTTTAGTTTTAAAATAGTAAAAACTTTGTTGTCGCTTTTAAATATAGCTTTTTTTTATAGGTCTGTTTCATAATATATTTTTGTAAAGTCTTGTAGGTTGAGAAAAATTGCATAGATTTTAAAGCAATGTTTAAAAAAATTACAATATTTTTTAAACTTAAAAAAACAACAATGTTATCGAAAAGAAAATCGATTTTACCAACAAATTCGCGTAATGCAAAAGCAAAGAAGAAATAAAACTAGTCGTTGGGGGCCATCGCAATACTTACCCATCATGGATATGCATAATGTAAAATATTAAAATAAAAATGTGTAAACTACTTATAAAGTGCATTGCAATTCAAATAAAATCGTGGCTTGATGACGTCATAAACTTTAAAGTCTCGATTACTGAATTGCTTGAAAGAAACATCCTTTTAACTCCAAAAATAATCATCGTATTAACTAGCAGTTTGTTGCAACTTATTAAGCGTCAAATTTCCAATTAAAATATATCTTTGAAGTGAAATTTGGATGAAATACAGGGTCATGAAAAATCGAAGAGTGTGGTAAATAGGATTCCAAATATCTCGGCAACTAATTATCCGATCAACTTCATGCTTTATGCAAAATTTGTTTTTTTATTGTCTTTTATATTCATTTCTTAAAATAAACAATTTCGAAAATTTTTATATACCTTTCATCAGAACGAATATTTCGAGAGTCCGAAAAAAATTGTTCCGGTTAATCGAGGTTATTGAAATGAAATAGGCTTCTTCCCATTATTACGTACTAAGTACATGCCAAATTGCAAGTCTCTATCTCAATTGTTTCGAGAGATAGAGCGTTTACAGACACACACACAGACACACACACAGACACACAGACGGACGGCAAAATTTTTCTTCTAAAAATATGTTTTTCGGAATCTCCAGTGTCTGAAACTTGTAAATCCGTCAAAAAAAAATTTTGATTTTCAAAACGATTACAAGACTTACCCTATACTACGTATGATGGGTAAGTAAAAATAATGAATATTTTCTTCCAATCGAATTGTGTAAGCTTGAACAAGCCAATCGTGCCAATTCATAACATTATAAACGTGAAAGCGCGTTCTATATAGTAGAAAAATTTTTACATATAGGTAGAAAATTTCCGAGAATAGGAAGGTTAGGGGTCTGTAATTGGTTCCATAGCCAATTTTCTTTTTTCTTTTTTTATCAAAGGAAATTTGGCGCAAAATTAAATACATTGTTGTAAGCAGATTTGTTTTTTTTCGAGGTAAACACTTAATGGTATTTTAGATGGTCATTTCTCCGCTCATCTTTGATGCCAACTATGACTGTAAAACAAAAAATATTAGCCGATAATTTTCTAATTTTCTTATTGCTTCATGATGTAAATAGATATGCAGGGTTATGTTCATACTTTAAAACTGAATCGGTCATGCCATTGTCGTTCAATTTTTATTCCTAATCCTAACTCTAATCGTATCCAATCCTAATCCTAATAATAAATTTAAACAATATTCTTTGACACGAATATGTAAATTAAATCAATATCTATAAATGGAATGAATGGAAAATAGAATAAATAGAAATGACAAAATAAATTATCAAGAAAGTACATTTATTGGACACATAACCCTAGAGAAAGCGTAAAAAATTTCAAACGCACGAAATAAACTAAAATAATCCTATATATACTAACAAAAATATGTAAATTGAGATTATCAGATTGGTGTTGTCAGTATTGATTTGCTTATAGTGCTCTTGACGCGATAGAGAAAACATCGAGGTTAAATTGGGCAGAATTTAAAGTACTTCTAGCAACCTTTGTTTACATTTTAAAATTGCATCAGATTGTTATATCTTTATGAAATATCTATCAATGTATAAAATCCACGAGCAGTTTGTTCACTATTTACACCCCTTAGCGTGAAGCACTTTATTTAATATATACATAAACAATACATAAAATAATAATGTAGTAAGAAATATATAACATATGTCTATGCAAATAAACAATATAATAATGCCCATTTAACAATGCACAAATATACAAGTTTCACACCGAATACCACCTAAAATGCACTGTTGTATAGAAGAATTCTCCCAGTGTTGTTTTTCGTTTTTACGAAGAGGGATTCGTCGATTTTTGCGATTTTACTTGGTCCTTCTTTTTTCATTGGTTGCACTTTCATTTTCGCGATTGTATATATTATTTGGCATGAAATTTCGCTTTTTTAAGACTGGGTTATGTCAAGGCCCCTTTAGCAAAGAAATACCGTATGGTCTCCTATAAAATGTGATAAAGATTTGGTTCATTAGATATGTTGTCAATAATCAAATGACATGTTTTGCTAAAATAATGCATTTATTCTTTTTTTAATGTTACGTGAACGAAGTCACGGGTAACAGCTAGTATGAAATAAATCTTCGTCAAAATAATGAAAATTTTGAATAAAAAATTGAAATATAACCTCAAAAATTCAGTCAAATTGAAAAAATAATTGCAGTCTGCACTCCCCAACCTTGTCAACTACATCCTTACAAATTATGGTTAAATTCCTGTGCATAGTTTTCGTTTCTATAAAACTTTTATAAGAAACTTATTTTGACCAACTTTAATATTAAATATCTCTTAAAATAATTCTTTGATTTAAAAACTGTCTGATTCAGCGTGTTTATCGAACATTTC
This sequence comes from Maratus michaelseni, assembly GCA_963931845.1. Lineage (NCBI taxonomy): Eukaryota > Metazoa > Arthropoda > Arachnida > Araneae > Salticidae > Maratus > Maratus michaelseni. The sequence goes on from OZ007592.1 coordinate 427,558,311, forward strand.
TTTATAAAACTACCAATTTTTAAATTTTTATATGCAATAGTTTTCTGGCTATTAGTCCAGAAAGACTTCAAGGCACAAAATCTTTATTGACAGCGGCTGCTGCTGCGGTGGTTACTTTTTTTTAATATAGAGAGATATTAAATGTGAAAAAGCTGTTAGAAGTTTAAATCTCTCTATATTAAAAAAAGTAACCACCACAGCAGCAGCCGCTGTCAATAAAGATTTTGTGCCTTGAAGTCTTTCTGGACTAATAGCCAGAAAACTATTGCATATAAAAATTTAAAAATTGTTAGTTTTATAAAGAAATGTTCGATAAACACGCTGAAGCAGACAGTTTTTAAATCGAAGAATTATTTTAAGAGATATTTAATATTAAAGTTGGTCGAAAAGTTTTCTCAAAAAAGTTTTATAGGAACGAAAACTATGCACACGAATTTAACCATAATTCATAAGGATACAGCAGACAAACTTGCGGTGTGCAGACTGCAATTATTTTTTTTTAATTTGAGTAATTTTTTGAGGTTATATTTCAATTCTTTATTCAAAATTTTCATTATTTTGATGGACTTTTATTTCGTATTTCATAAAATCCATTATTTGAATTGTTGCCAATTTGTAAAATAGCGGACATAATAATATTCCCTTTCAATTAAGAAATGTATTTACACGCGACTATTAAAAACAGAAATAAAACTTTAAAATAATAATTAAATGATCACGTGTTTAAAGCAGTGAATGTAGAAAATTGCATAATAAAAAATATACTTGCGCTTGAATATTAAAACGAGAAAATATTAAATTATTACGCATTTTCAAAGCATTAAGTAGGGAAACGTACGTCATGTTTAAAATGCTCAAATAACAATATTTCTAAGCAATTTCAATTAAAAATTATATTTACGCGTGAGATTAATTTATTTCTATAAATCTTTTACCTATTATTGCAAATTTTAAAATAGCGTAAATAATATTTCCTTTCAATTAAAAACTACATTTGTACGTTTAATAATTACCTTTAAAATACCGAAATAACTAATAAATTGTTAAAATAGCATTAAGAATATGGTACTTCTACTTTATCCCGTCAACCACCTTTCATAACAAAAAACTATCGCCAAACTATAGGATTTAACACCAAAAATGCATGAATGTGGCGTCACATTCACTTGACGTGTTTGTTAAGCATCAATGGTTTTTAATTCGACATCTATATATATAAAAGCCGTTCTTGGTATGTATGTTCCTTATACAAATCTACAGTTTTTGTACGATTTGAACGAAACTTGATGTACATATACTTTAGAACACGAGTAAAATTACTGCCTAATTTAAAAATTTCTCACACCATTCTTTACCACTTTTTTCAAACATTTCCCATAGTTTATCATTAAAGAAATATATTTTTTCCCTCAATTTTTAATTCAATTTCTTTCCCGTTGCCATTCAAAAGAACTGCGTATGGACAATATTTTTATAAACAAATTTCAGATTAACTCACTATAATTTGAAATCTGAAAGTGACGTCAATTTTGTCAGTTGTAATTTTTTTCGCATATTACAAAGATTACTTACTATAAGTGCTTTGAACGACATAGTTACTTATATTTAAATGAGTTTGGAGAAAAATAAATAACTTAGCTCCTAATTTTAAAATAGCAAATTGTTTCCACTGGTATGTTAATATTAAAGTAAATTTTCTAAGAAATGAAAACATATTTTTGCGCATTCAAACTTCATGATTCAATTTATTCTACATAATCAAAAATCGTCTGTCAAATATTGACACATTTAGCAATCATTACATTGTAACTTTTTTCAGCTTGAGCCTCAACCAAGGAGGCATATTTAAATTCCTTGGATGCAGGTGGACAGTAGATGGTATATTAATAAAAATAGGATTTAAAGAAAACAATACAGTGTTTTCCATTATTTTTTTATTTATAAAATGTGTGTTCAAACTAATGGGATTAAAAGTAAAATGGTTTATCAGAAAAAAAAATTAAATTCATTTTTTTTTAAATATAAAACATTTTAATTTAAAAAATTAATACGTTCTACAACGTGGCGACATTTTCATTTCACCAGCTTCGAAATTATTATCCAATAAGAATTGGATACTATATTTAGAACACTATATTTTTGAAAAATAATGTTTTGCATAAAAAATCTCATAATTTCAAAACGCAATTTCAGCCAATTCTGTTTAAATTACATTGTATAAACATAATTTCGGAGTTAAATTTAGTATAATATTGTTTAAAATTTTTCTATGAGTACAGTAGTATTGGATTTCTTTAATCGCTTTCATGTTTTAAATACAAATGTGCATGTGACGTCACGCACTCAAGTAAAGTCGTTTTTCTCAATTAACTGTAGACGAAAAGTAACAATTCTTGCGGAGTTAGTAATTCATAATGTATTGTTTCCTACACATAATATAATGCATTTTAACTATTTGAAAATTACGAGAAACTTGGCGAAACTTCAGGCGATTTAGCTAACGTTTTGCCTACGTTAAGTTGACAAACATGCACATTATCTATAAATATAAATGCATATTTGTACATGATTCATGAAGTGAAAGAATTTGTTTTAACTAGACACGTATCGGTTCAGAGAAAAATCTACCCGGTGAAAGTGTCGTCATATTTTAAATCATGTGCCTGTTTTCATTCACAAAATATTAGTATTTTATAGCAGTTACACAAAGTAGCGTAATTTCCCCCCAGAATGTATTGGTTGCCAAAGTATAAGTTTAACATCCTTTTACAGCACAATTTTCCAGAATATTAAATTACTTTAAAATCCATAAAACATCAGTAAATTGAGATACGGTTTTCAAACGAATAACATTGAGAGTACATTTATTTTATTAGACCGCGTAAACATTGAATGTGCTATGTTTAGAAATAAATGTATTTACTTTATAAAGCTCAAATAAATTAATCTTTCGTAATTGGATTGGACACAAATTTAAAGATAAAAATGCTTTAAAATTACTTTAAAATCCATAAAAAAATCTGTAAATTGAGATAAACTTTTCAAACTACATTTGAAAGTGCCTTTTTTTTTCGAATTGATAGTTTAAAAAATTAAATTATGCGATATTTAGTAGTTACAAATATGCAGTACAAGCAAAATTTAATGGTTAGGTCGTTGCTACCGTCCATATGATGTCGACACTACTCACGGATATGTTTTTGTTTTATAATATAGATAGATGACATACGAAAGCGAATTTCGCAAAATATTACGACATTTTTTTTTTTTTTTTTTTTTTTTTTTTTTTTTTTTTTTTTTTACTGTCAGGAAAATCGTATATTTTTCTATTGTATGCGCGAAGAAAACGCGCATTCTCCTTTGTACAGCTGAGAAATTTTACTATGGTTGATTTAAAGTAACGCTTTTTTTTTCCAATTGTCTTTTTTATCGATTTATGTTTGAGTATGCACAAATCATACTGTCGTCCTTTTTATTGTCGTATTATTGTATTTTAATTTATGTTAACCCGGGCAAAGCCGGGTAATTCTGCTAGTATACATATATTTTTCATTATGTTTCACTGATTTACTAATTATTTCATTAATTAAAGTAACAATTGCATCCTTAAACGGCAGTGCCAAGATATTAAAGAAGAAAATGCATTGAAAAATGTTGCGATGAACAGTTACATACAGTAGATCAGTTTCAACTGACGTCACATTTTCAATAATATATTGTAAATTTCATTGTTTAAACTTACTAATAGTTGACACTTTGGTGAGTGGGGTTTTTCTGAATTTCTTGTAATTAAAAAAATAGTTTTCATCGATGTTCTGTAACCCGGGAAGCCCGGGTTAGATTTCCTAGTTTTATTATAAAATTCCATGTTCTCATACGAAGTAAAAATCACTTGGTTACCACGCCAGGCAAAAAATCGCCAAAAGGAATCCTTGGTGCGTCTGCAAGTTCTGTACGAAAAACATTAGTATTTGTGATGTAAGCATAAAAAGCACAGAAATTTTTTTGATAGGGCCTTTATTTTTCAACTAGCCGCCACTGGCGACCAGTTTGATCTCCCTTAAATGTATGTTAAACATTGCAACACGTTACATTTATTCATAATTTAATTTTCCCTTAATTATTCGCCAAATCGGAAGATTCTAATAGACAAGTCATGAAATTTTGCGATCATGGTAGCATTTCGCATATTTTTTGGGCACAGGTGTCACATACGCACGTTGGCGCGATTTTTCCCCCCGCGAATTTGGCGACAATTTTTTTATGGAGATTGTTGTTTATTTACTTTTATTTTTTTTAGTTCAATAAATTATTTTTGATATGTATATCAATATTTATTTACACCAAACTATCATTTATTTATTTTTATTTCCTTTTTTAATTATGAGTATTTTTGTTAGCCGGGAGCAGATGATAAATCGCAAATATTTTTCCCATCACCATCATTCATACTACATTAATTTAATTTTAAATTATAAACCTGTCACTCATTTCATTTAAAATACTTAACTTTAATCCGAAATGCTTATATTACATAAATTTAAAATACTTCACACTTTTCATTTAAATAGAAAAAAAAAAGAAATAATATCATAAATCAAAACATTTGATTTCAAAGTCGAAGTATTGTTTCTAATTTGTACACGCGATAAATAAAAGCTGTATTAGCGATTTTAAAAATGCAAAAAATTTGATTCATTAAATATTATTATATGAGTTCAATTTACGTCAAGAAAAGGTCCAGAAGGAAGTTGAGTTGTATAGCACATAATTATGGTAAACTTTGATTGTCTCACTGGTGCGAATTAATTTTTTGACGCGAGGCAGCGGTCCAAAAATTCATTCGCGGAGAACTTGCTTTGCGAATGATTACCTCCATGATTTAATATTTTAAATGTTGACGACGAATCAATCTTTTTTTTTTTTTTTTTGTTTACTTCATGAATAGAGAATTTTAACTGTGAACCTAATTTTGAAGGAAGTTATTGCAGAATATATACATAATTGAACGTAAGTCACCTCTCAAATATTAATTTATTTTGAACGATCTTTCTTAAAATATAACTTTTATGCAGTTTTATTCGAAAAAATAATTTTGAATAAAAATGGCCGCCTGGCATATGAAAAAGTGAAACGGCCATCCCGGAACTGTTGATGACAGTCACATGACTTACGCTTTTATTTTAGAGGATATCCCAGTAAAACAAAACAAAACAAAAGACTTAAAGTACATTTTTTGGATTTCTTTTATAAGGACTTCGGTGTTATGAATAATTGCATAGTATCTAGTGTGGGAAAACGAAAGAAAATTGTCCTAAGTACACTTGGTGAACAAATGAATGATTAATGAATCGTACATATATACTAATCATCATTTGTTTACCAATTAGAATAATTTGTCATAATTAATCTAGTGTAATCACGTTTCCAGTTCTGGAAGTCCCATTACCTGTGATTTATTCGGTTGTGCTGATTCAGATATCAGACCAGATGCTATGACCATTAAGGTTAACTGGGTGAATTAGTTCAGCTATATTCTTCCGGGATTACAATGTTGATACAGCGCCCCACCAGTGGCTGAGAGGTTGTGCTCTCGAAGCTGGTAGACGGGAGGTGCTGGGTTCGATCCCAATCGCGCCCGTCGGCCTAATCGTTCGGAGTTTTCGTGGTTTTCTTCGAGCCGTGGATTTATCCATGCGTAAATACGGGTTAGGTTCCCTTAGAAAGACCCCCACGAAGGGCACTCCCCCCGGGCCTATATCCCAAGTGCAGATAATTGGCCGTCAATAATCAACCAACCCAACCCTGTTGATAGAGCACTGGAAACTTCAGACAAGCGATCCCGAGTTCGAATCCTGGCCCGGACTTTTTCGCCCAGTTGGGAAGATTACATCTCATATGATTTCTTTACCAATTTGAATAATTGTGTCATAATTAATTTAGTACGTCTTTTCAGTTTGCTTGAAAAAAAAACTCTTTTTTTTATTATTTTTTTTAATCATGCAATTGTATGAATAATCTGAAAATTTGAAACTACTGTAAAAGCACTCTGCTGTAAAACAATAACTCTCTTTACTTAAACAGCCTGATTTTACTTAAGGAACAACTTAAATAAAAAATTATCCTCCAAAAAAAAAAAAAAAAAAAAAAAAAAAAAAAAAAAAAAAAAAAAAAAAAAGGTTTTACATTCCAGCACCATGACATTCCGTTTCATCAAACTAGCGAAGTGCAGTGTTTATTCAATCAACACAAATCGCTATAATTACTAGTAAATCTGCAGATCAGGAGCCTCAACGTCAGCTCTGAAAGTCATTGTCTTTTAATCTCACTTTTCATATTATTTAGCATCTTACAATCCGCAATTTAATACATATATATTGTATACATATTTATGTTTTATAAGCATATAAACTATTTCGTTGGTTTCAGAAATTAGAAGCGTTAAATTAAACACGGTTTGTGCAGCGATATTCTGAAATTCTTATGAACTTCTTATTCTTGTAATTTTTTAGATTAAAAAATTCATTTCTTCAGGGCAGTAGAGCCCTCCTGAACGCTCCCGTAATCTTATTAAATTTATATTCACTATTTCTTACTAATTGCGTGAATGATTCTAATATATCTTGGATTTCGTTCTACACAGTGGTTTTATTAGGATAAGCAACAATTTCAAAAATAATTTCATAATATTCCAATTCCCAAATAGCAATATTTACTTATCTGCCAACCACGAAACTCCTGCATCTGATGAACAAGTTGAATAATATATCATGTACAAAAGCAAAGTAGGGAAATGTAAACTAAATTTACTATATTTCGCTTATAAATACATTAGAAATCTAGTGTTATTACAATTTTTGTTTCGGAAAAACACTTTTGATGATCATTCTTTAATATTTATCTTATCTAGGTACATCCTGATCTAACTCGATGGCAATAACATACTAAAATCTCCCCAAAATAAGCATATTAGGAAACTTTGTAAACATATTGGGTAATTATTCATAAACGTGCCCAGTGCTAATTCACTAAATAACAAACGTGATTTTGCGCTGTAAAGTATTTTTTGTGATAGCTTTTATGTTCTCAATTTCCGGTAATTGTAATATTTCAGGACCCAGCGATAGCAATTTTTGTTCCATTTGCACTATTGTATCATAAAAAAAATGTATGAAGTTATGTAGCTAATTGAACCAAATTTTTACTATATGTTTTTGGCTATGGTCAACAGGACCCATTTGAATTTGGGGATATTTCGAAGAAAGGTGCGCTGCGATCGCTATTTTTGTTCCATTTTCCCTATTGTATCATCAAAAAGTATATGAAGTTTTGCGAATAATTGAACAAATTTTTTTTTCTGTGCTTTTCGATATGGCTAGCAGATTCTACTTGAATTTGGGGATATTTCGACGAAATGGTGCGCTGCGATCGCGATTTTTGTTCCATTTCCACCATTGTATCATCGAAAAGTATATGAAGTTATGCAGATAATTGAACCAAATTTTTTGTATATATGGTTTTGGCTATGGTCAGCAGGACCTACTTGAATTTGGGGATATTTCAATGAAAGGGGGCGCTGCGATCGCTGTTTTTGTTCCATTTTCACTATTGTATTATCGAAAAGTGTATGAAGATAATTGAACCAAATTTTTTGTATATGTTTTTGACTATAGCCTGCAGGTCCCAGTTGAATTTCGGGACATTTCGTCAAAAGGGTACGCTGCAATCGTGATTTTTGTTCCATTTTCTCTATTGTATCATCAAAAAGTGCATGAAGTTGTGCAGATAATTGAGCAAAACTTTTTGTATATATTTTTTACCTATACATATTTTTTGCCTGCATGTCCCAGTTGAATTTGGCGAAATCACGGCTGCAGGGAGCGCTGAGATAGTCATTTAAAGATTTCAATTTCAAAAAGTTGCACAAAAAAATTAGAAATCCTATAAAAATTTTGCGCTAGATGTTCTTCCTTGATACAAGGATTTCAGAGCCTTTTGTGTTTTGCCTCGATCTTAAACTAGAAGGATGTGCCAATCCCAAAACTTTCTTTTATCTCAGTCATGTTAATACTTCAAAATTCGCTATCACATCGCCAATAAAATCAATATTTTTCGTCATTCTGTTGTACGTCAGCTGCTTGCGAATCGTCGAGTCACCAGGATGTGATCAACTGATGTATGCTAAACTACAAAAGTCCTACTGGCCTGTACCGACAGGAACAGATAGCCTCCCTATTCCTTGGTTTTACGATTTTAGCTAATTTTACTGGAAAACACGAAGCTAAAATGCGTGAAACCCAATTAAAGAAGATTCATTCCCTGTTCTTGTCAACATTGAATTTGAATGAGAATATCGCCAAATTAGTCCTCTACAGCCAAGTTGGCTTCATTTATGGCAACCTATTTTTATCGCCAAATTTGGCGATATTTCGGCAACTGTCGCCAAGCTTGGCGAGAATTTGACGTTGGCGAATATAAATATATAGTGTTATGCATATAAGAATAGGAACAATAGTTACAACAATGATAGAAAATTCGTCGAAACCATATTAACTAAAACTAATAAAGTAAACCGGTTTATGGATGAATTCTGCTGTCTTGTTTGAAAATGTCAGCCACCCTAAAATTTCAAACCGCTATATCTCAGCCATTTTTTAAGATAGAGGCAAAACAAAAATTGCTCCGGATTCTCCAGATCAAGGCCAAACATTTAACGGAAAAAACTTTCATGATTTCTAATTTTTTTGTACATCTTTTCTGTATTTCAAATCTTTAAATGGCTATTCCAGTGCCCCCTTTCGTCGGAATATCTCCAAATTCAAGTAGGACCTGATGGCCATAGCCAAAAACATAGAAAAAAAAATTTGGTTTAATTATCTGCATAACTTCATATGTTTTTCCAGGATACAATAGTGAAAATTTAATAAAAATCGCGATCGCAGTGCCCCTTTTGCTCGAAATATCCCCAAATTCAACTGAGACCTGCAGACTATAGTCATAAATATAGAAAAAAATTGGTTCAATTATCTGCATAACTTCATACACTTTTCGATGATACAATAGTGAAAGTGGAACTAAAATTGCGATCACAGCACCCCCTTTCGTCGAAATATCCCCAAATTCAAGTAGGATCTGCTTGCCATAGCCAAAAACATAGAAAAAAAATTGGTTCAATTTGAAGCATAACTTCATACACTTTTCGATGATGCAATGAGGACGGACAGACGGACATTTTGTAAAAACATGTTTTTCGGAATCTCTGACTCCTAAAACGTGTAAATCCGTCGAATACCGGAAGTCGAATAAAAATTCGATTAGAAAGCTTTCTTCTATTATAGATAGAAGAAAGTAAAAATGGCGGAGATATAGCAGTTTGAAATTAAAAGGTGGCTGACATTTTGAAACAATACAGCAGCCTCCATAAATGTGTTTAATTTATGAGTTTTAGTGAACATGGTTTCTCCAAATTTTCTTTTTTTGTTGTAACCATCGTTTCAACGCTTATATTCTTAGCACTGTAAATTTATATTCGCCAACGTCAAATTCTCGCCAAGATTGGCAACAATTAGTGAAATATCGCCAAATTTGGCGATAAAAAATACGTTGCCACGTGTGAAGCCAACTTGGCTATGTCTGCCTAATTTTGCGATATTCTCATTCAAATTCAATATTGACCAGAACTGGGAATGACTCTTCCGTAATCGGGTTTTGCGAATTTTATCTTAGTGTATTTACAGTAGAATTAGCTAAAATCTCAAAACCGAGCAATAGGAAGGCATCTTTACCTGCCGGTATAGGCCAGAAGGACTCCTGGTAGTTGAGTATAATACATCGGCTGCTCGTATCTAGGTAACCCGACGATTCGCAAGTAGCGGACGTACAACAGAATGACGAAAAATATTGATTTTTTTGGCGGTGTGATAGCGAATTTTGAAGCATTAACATGTATGAGATAGAAGAAAGTTTTGGAATTGGCATATCTGACTAGTTATTATTAAGATATAACAAATCTTGAGTAGTATAAATTTAATGTTCACTGAAATAATCTATAAAATAATATCGTGAATCCTGTGACTGTCCTAAAAGAACGAGACTGATCGCTTCGTGTTTCATATGTTCATCGGCTATTTTTTTAATAAAACCGCCTGCAAGTTAAATTTTTAGAAATACCGTTAAATCAATATTTTTTGACCGAGGAGCTACCTTATAAAATGCACATATCTGGAATCAACATTTCAAATTTCCTATTCCTAAAGCTAATACCCTTCATGAAGAATTTTTTTTTCATCGTTATGAAAATCACGATGAGCATATGAACAATACTTACATTGTTCGCCTGCAGAGAATAAAATCAGAAAATGCTTTTGGCTTCATTTCCTGTCAACCAATGCAATTAATTTTAGTTTTAGAAGTGGTGTTTTATACTTTAATGTACTTTTTGCCCAATCTCGCTATTTGTTCTATTCGTACTCTACAAGCATGTGTGCATTTATTTTCAGCCTACCCTCGTAATTTTAGTTTTAGAAGTGAAGTTTTAGTGAACTTAACGTTTCTTTTAGAATTAGGAATGGAAAACAGAGAATTATGCGGGGAAATGGTTATTACTGGCTTGTTGGAGAGTTTCGCAGACGCAAAAGGATTTTGAATTTTATTTTACTGCATTGATAATCATGCTATCTAAGGCAGTTAATGGAATTAGACGTGGCTTTTTACTAAAAATAAATCGCGTTATAATGAATGTAATCAGCGTTAAGTTACACCAAAATCTGGTACGTGACAACGCTCGGTTAGTTTCATGTAAAGTAATTTTATTTCACATTAACTTTGCATTAAATTAAATATTTCTTTATAAATATAAAGTACTAATACTTGTTTCTTGTTACACAAATTGTTGTTACACACCTTTATAATTTATCAGCAGAAAATAGTCAATAAACTATAGACTGGATATCTTTTTACGAAATTAAAATTTTATTACTAAATGTATTAACTTTAATTGACAACAAATTTGGAACGCTGCAGCAGGGAAAAATTTCCATCGGTTTACGAAAATATTAGATTTTAATAGTTAAAAAAAAGTAGTTACATCTTTTATTCAATTAAAGAATTAAATTAAAATTAAATTTGAAAAATAGCATTTCCTGGCAATTCAGAATAAATTTTATGACTGTTTTCCGAAACAGAAATTTAGTTTAATGAATTCATTTTAACGTTATAACCTTCATAAATGTAAAATACAGTTTCTAATTAATTTATAATTAATTAGTTTAATTTTAAATTTTTGTTTGAAAACTGTAATTTATTGATACAATTTAATGGTTCAACACACATTAAATTAAATTTTCTTAATTTATTTTAAGTGTTGGAGATAAAAACTTGCAATTTTTCGTCAAAGGCAATAACCGTTACCGATATCAGATTAAAAATATAATTTAATATCATTTATATTTAAATAAATGAATTTAAGCACTTTTGCTCCATGTCCACACAAGAAAGTAATTACAAATGATTGTATCGCCTCAAACATAAATATGTTCTTTTAGTAGCTTTTTATGAAAGTTCAAAAATAATTTTGTTTTGCTTATAAATTAGTTTTATTATATACATATATTAATTGAATATGATAATAAATCATTTACAGTATCCAAATCTTTACATTATCCAAATTCATTTATCACCTTTTTTATCAGAATTTAATGAAATTTTTAAGTTTCTCTAAAGAAAATAAACATAGTCTACGCCGTTTTCTGGTAAGAAAATACTTTTAAAATATATACCTGATTTTCCCTGTCCGCTAGAAATTAAATATCGACACGCAATTTCTGATACAATATATAAATTCTAGAAAGGATTTCGTAAAACATTTCATATATAGAATTGTAATTACATACTACTATAAATGCCTTTTCAGTTCCTTTATGCAATCATATATGATCTATTGAAAAAAAAAAGAAATGTACTTATTATTTATTACACTTTTTCTCTAACAAAAAGAATTGCCATTTGCATATATTGTTAATACTAGAAGACAATATAAAAGAAGACAAATGTTTTCTAATCTACAAATATCATTATTACCAGTACGAAAATTCACAATAACCTCTACCGAGTTACGCACGATTCCGAAAATCATACTGTATTTTTAGAATCCTCATATACCAATATATATATTTATGAAAAGATAAGTGTATATATTTAATATAATAAAATATTTAAGTGTAATATATTTAATATAATAAAATATTTAAGTGTAATATATTTAATATAATAAAATATTTAAATGTAATATATTTAATATAATAAAATATTTAAGTGTAATATATTTAAAGAAGCGTTTATAAAAATGAAGATTCGTTTGCTGCCACTGACTTTTACAAACGTTTCCGAGTAGTTTTTATTGTGTATTAATCAGTTTTTTTTTTGGAAGCAGGAATATCGGTTTTAGGATACTATCAATTTTCAATTAAACATTTTCTGCAGCGTAAATGAATTTATAGATGCAAGAGAGCAAAATAAAATTCATTTTAATGTCAACTAGATGGAACCCGTCAAAATTTGACGGCAAAAAACTTGATAGTACCATAAAAATAAAATTCATAGCTGCTTTAAAATGTTTGAAACTTTTGCAGAATAATTCAAATAAATAAAAAACCCACTTTGAATTAAAGCTAGGTTGAAGAACAGCAATTGGCTAAGTTTCACTGGCACATGCACTCGCGGAATTTCTTTCATCTGAAACATTTAGCGCTGTTGTGCAAGTAAATGGTAAGTGCCCCCTTGGGGAGGGGGAAATGATGGGATGGACCAAGGAGATGCATAACATGAATAAGCAGTTAAAGACCTTTCAAACGATATGTAACATGAGGGGTGTGTGCAAAATTAAAAAAAGTACCCCCTTGGGGGGGGGGGGGTAAAGTAGGGGATGGACACGGAACATGCATAATATGATTAAGTGGTCACAGACCTTTCCAACGATATATAACATGACGGTTGTGTGCAAAATTTAGAAAAGTACCTCTTTGGGGGGGGGGGGGCAAAGTGGGGAGATGGACATCAGAGATATGCATATGATTAAGCAGTCACAGACCTTTCCAACGATATATGACATGAGGGTTGTCTGCAAAATTTAGAAAAGTACCCTCTTGGGGGAGGGGGGGGGGCAAAGTGGGGAAATGGACATTGGAGATATGCATATGATTAAGCAGTCACAGACCTTTCCAACGATATATGACATGAGGGTTGTCTGCAAAATTTAGAAAAGTACCCCCTTGGGGGAGGGGGGGGCAAAGTGGGGAGATGGACATTGGAGATGCATAATATGATTAAGCGGTCACAGACCTTTCCAACAATATATGACATGACGGTTGTGTGCAAAATTTAAAAAATTGACCCCTTGGGGGGGGGGGACAATTGGGGAGATGGACATTAAAGATGCATAATATGATTAAGCGGTCACAGACCTTTCCAACAATATATGACATGAGGGTTGTTTGCAAAATTTAGAAAAGTACCCCCTTGGGAGAGGGGCAAAGTGGACATTGGAGATATGCATATGATTAAGCAGTCACAGACCTTTCCAACGATATGACATGAGGGTTGTCTGCAAAATTTAGAAAAGTACCCCGTTGGGGGAGGGGGGGGGGCAAAGTGGGGGAGATGGACATTGGAGATGCATAATATCCTTAAGCGGTCACAGACCTTTCCAACAATATATGACATGAGGGGTGTCAACAAAATTTAGAAAAGTGCCCCCTTAAGGGGGGGGAAGTGGCGGGATGGACCCCGGAGATGCATAACATGAATAAGCAGGCAAAAACCTTTCCAACAATACGTAACATGAAGGGTTTGTGCAAAATTTACAAAAGTATCCCCTTGGGGGGGGGGGGGCAAAGTGGGGGGATGGACACCGGAGATGCATAATATGATTAAGCGGTCACAGACCTTTTTAACGATATATAACATGAGTGGTATGTGCAAAATTTAGAAAAGCGCCCCAATTGGCGGGAAGGGGGGGGGGGGGGTTGGACCACACAGATGCATAACATGAAAAGGCAGTCGCAGGCCTTTCAAACGATATATCATATGAGTGGTGTCAGCAAAGAAAAGTCTCCACCCCGTGTGGGCAAAACATACTATCCCCGCCGCCATAATTATTGATGCGGACTCATTTTTTAAATTCGTTCGCACCCCTCTTCTCCCGCAAAATGTTGTGAATTTTTAAAAACTCCCCTTCCGAATTTTTTTATACCAAAAGCACTTATGTCCGTCGTCTACATGCAGAGTTTTGTGCTTACAGACGCCTGACACAACAATACACACACAGACAGACGTTTACCGACATTAATAGTATAGATGATACTCAGTGCCTACACATTTCACCCTTTATAACTCAGCCAATGAGTTGACGGTTGTTCATTTCCAGAAACGAAACAATAATTCTTTAGGATGAATTTTGTTTGTTTGATACACCGTGGCAGAATGCGTGCAATACAGCGACAGGCATCACAAACTTTTTAGGGCACCTGCAGACTAAAAACAAATAATAAATCTTCGCGAGAAAAAAATCCTAGATTTCGTCAAATGATCACGGGAAAAACACTAATTTCATCAAAGGATCATGTAAAACGTGAATTTTGTTAAAAGGCCACAGAAAAAAGCGATTTACGCAAAAGATGAGCAAATTTTGTCAAAGAATCGCAAAACAGGAAATTTCACCAAAAGATAGCGCTTTCTTGCCAAATTTCGTCTAAAAATTGCGGAATAAAATGTATTTTATCAAAAAATCGCTGGAAAACGCACATTTCGTTAAAGTATCGAGAGAAAAATGCGAATTTCTTCAAAGATTGCTGAAAAAACACGAATTTCATCCAAGGATTGCTGAAAATTCATGAATCTTATCAAAAGGCAGCAGAGAAAATGTGATTATTATCAAAGCATTGCGAAAAAAGAAAATTTCGTCTAAGGATCACAGAAAAACGCAAATTTCATAAAAGAATCATGGAAAATAACGCAAATTTCATGAAAAAAAAAATCGCAGAAAAAACACAAATTTCGTCAAATTATCGCTGAAAAAAACACAAATTACGTCATAGGATAGCTGAAAAAATTGTGAATCTCGACAAAAAAAAGATACAGAAAAAAATGCGAATTTCATTAAAGAATCACGAAAAAAAATGCGAATTTTGTTAAAGGATTGCGCAAAGAATGTGAATTTTTTGAAAGGTTCGTGTGAAAAATGAAACTGTCTTTATTAAAAACAGCACACACACAAACATCTATACAAACCTCAATACACACAAACATATTATAGGCAGGGCTTGAAATTCAATTTTTCCAAGGACGGGAGTCTCCCTACCAACATTTTTAAATGGAGGGGAGTTGTAATGTTTGGGAGGGAGAAAAAAAATCTTTAAACCCCACTATTATTTTACGTGCTATTTAAAGAATTACATTAATGCAGACATGACAAAATACCATTAAAAAAATTAAGTCAACTGAGAATGATTATGTAAAATGTTTATTTTTATTATAAAAAAGGGAAGAAAGTTAAGTTTTATATATGCAGTGTATTTTTCAAGTTCCATTAAATGTGTTAGGGACCCTTAACAATTAGGTTGTTAAATAAATTTCTGACTTTAGATTTTACTTGATTGAGATTCACCGATCGATCGTGGAAAAGACACAAAGTTCATCGATCTGTCGCGGAAAAAACGCTAAGTTCGTCGATCTGTCATAAAAAACGCAAAGTTCGTCAATCAGTCGGGGGAAAAAGCAAATTTCGTTGATCGATTGCAGAATAAACACAAAGTTCGTCGATCTGTCCTCAAAAAACGCAAGGTTCGTCGATCAGTCGCTTAAAAAACGCAATGTTCGTCGATCTGTCACAGAAAAAACTCAAAGTTCATTGATCTCTCACGGAAAAAACCACAAAGTTCGTCAATCAGTCGCGGAAAAAACACAAAGTCCGTCAATCGGTTGTGGGGAAAAAAATCACGAAATTTATCGTTCGGTTGCAGGTAAATTAAATAATGCAAATTTCTCCAAAAATGCTGAAATTTTTTGGGCGGGAGGCTCCCACTCATTGTCTTTTTTTGGGCGGGATTTCAAAATTTTCGGCACGAATCACGCCCTGAAAGATATAGTTTTAATCTGAAATAATATACTGAACTTGAACTAACTTTTGAAAAATCGGGTTAACCCAAATCCAACTTGCAGAAATCTACACTCAGTCTGAAATCGACTCGAACCATAAAGACAGTTAACCCAACTTGCAACAAAAATAATTATTGCCGAGAGAGCATTTACCCTCTCTCCCTGTGCTGAAACTTTTCAGAAAATTTTCTGTGAATTTTCTGATTTTTTCTTTTCTCAAAAATGCTGTAGTCATTTTGTCCCCCAATTTTGCCCTTTACAATTCAGCCAATGAGTGGAGGGGGCCAAAGGAGCGTTCCTTATCACAAACGAAAGATGAGATACGTTCGTTTGATGTCGTTGTTGAAAATTTATGGATTTCTATTATTAAAGTAATTTTTTCATTTTACCGTATTTATTTTCTTTTTGTGTTGTATGTATTTTGCTACTTTGAATTTTTTTAAACTAACCCTTTTTTTTTTTTTTGGAGAGTGAGAGAGAGAGGTTTAGTAATTTGGTGATACGAAGTTCCGCAAATTCTTAAAATCCACAAATCGTTTCCAATGTAAACAATGAAATTTACAATTAAGTTGCAAGTGCAAAATTTCAGTTTTTTAAAATTTTCATGTCATTCTGTACACATTTTAATATGTCATTCTGATCATTATACATATTTAGTTATGCATTGTTAATTATTTACTTGACCTTTACTTTTAATATTTTAAATATTTCAAACTTACAGCTAAATGTAATTATTAAAACATTTGAAATACTGCATTCGAAAAATGAAATTTCAGCTTAGAAACGCGACAATTACTATTAGGTTAAAAAAATTTAAAGTAGAAAAGTACTTATGATATAAAAAGAAGAAAAAAAAATACACCAGAATTTATCTGTATTACGAAAGCGGGAGAAATGATTTTCTGTGCTATACAAAAAGATATCCAAATAACTCAATCATGAACATAAAAATAGGTATCGGTTTCTATGTTCATGTGCACTCAATCCAAACTTGAAACTTTTAAAAAGGTCATTGAATGAATGAAATTCATCTCGCCTTTCACATCCAGAAAACTTGCTGTGTCGCCAATTATGTTTATATTTTATATATATACTAGGGGGCCTACCCCCTGCGAGCTACGCTCGCCAACCCCCGCTCAGACTTCGAGGCCTCTAAAAACATGACAGCGTGCTTTGTTTTAAAAATATTGGTAAATTTATAATTGGGTTGCCATGCTTTTAATGTTTTAATGGGGCATTTTTTTATTATCATGGGCCTCATACACAGCTGTTGCGACAACTGACGACTGTTTTCGGGATTGATAAGTAAAATCAATTACAACTTGAAAACCAGCTTGAATAAAATGGTTAGGTTTAAATTGTGGCTACCTCTCGGATTTTTATAACAACGATCTGTATTCTATTCTTCCTTTGCGTTTAAGGATGAGAAAAATTCCATCTGCTTGTGAATAACATTAAGAACCACAGTATTGAAAAATACTATGTTATAGACATTTTCAGTAACAGGTTTTAATTTTCTCTCTATTTTAGTGCACCATCATGCATATTTTCATGTTATTTTAAATATGTAAATTATTTATTTTAATTAATATGTATATACGAATTTTCTAATAATTATTTATCATACAAAATTAATTAAATATTTTATGCATGCATGCCTGCATTTATTCGGCATCAATTGATGAGATATTTAAACAAATTTGCTATCCGCGATGATTTTACACCATGTTATGTCACTTGAATATTGTCCATAAGAAAATCGGGTACTTTTCCAGTATAGGATCCTTTGCTTTTAGGTTTGGCGTAATTCGAGCTTCAAAAAGAGATAGATTCGTTAATATACATAGATTTGTTGCCAAAAGTTACGAAAACAAACCCAATGAACTTTTGGTGCTTTTCTATTATAGGGGTCTTGGTGCTTTTTTAAAAAGCTTGGCGCAATTCGGGCATCAGAAAGTGAGATTTGGTGCCAAATGACATAAACACCCATGGAAACAAATTCGACGATTTTTTTGTTTATATGCGTATTTTAATTATACGTATATTATTATTGTTTTTTCTATACAAATTACTTCTGATTATATATAAAATAGGATAAATTATATTTTACGCTAAACAAATTGTATAAATATTGAAAAAATGCTTCTGTATACGAAATGAAAAAGTGAATAGGTTGACAGAAAGTATGTTGCCAAATTTCCTTTTCCGCCAAGGCTAAATTTGGCACTCAGATTTGTTCTCTGTTTCGTCAAGGCCCCATATACTGGAAAAGCACCGAACTTTTATGCTTGTTTATACATGTATTTATATGTATACATACAATTTATTTATAATTGTCTTTCAATTTACCTCTTTTTAATTTCAATTTGAAAATGGCGAATAAAAAGAAATTAATAATCCCTATCCGGATCCTTTTCAATTTTTTTCCCTTTTTTGTCACAAAAAAACTGAGAATTTGGTTGCCATCATTACAAAAATGTCATTAAAATTAGAAAAAAATTAATATCTCGAAAACTAATTCCAATTTCAAAATTCTATTACCAGTTTTGGCATCAGCGGATTTTTATGGACAATTGGTATTAATTTCACCATCAAGCGTTTAATATTTTATTAAAAATAGCCCTGAAACATAATCAGTCGTTTAATCAGTCGTTTCATAAAATCGTTTCATAAATTCGTTTCATAAAATCGTTTCACAAATTCGTTTCATTAGGATTTTATATATATAGGGTAGATAAAAAAATAATAATTCAGGCACTTTTCCGTTATACGGACACCATTGTCGCCAAACATACATACATTACATACATTTTGGCATAGTGTCCGTATAACAGAAAAGTACTAAAGTTCATGGTTTAAAATCACAATAAAATATCATGAAATTTATTGATTAGTTGTGGGAAAATATCGGGGAAATAATGTGTTTTTCGTGAATTTTTTGTTTTGTTAACAATGTGGTTAGAGAGCCAGGGAGAAATCCAGAAAACTTGCTGTGTCGCCAATTATGTTTATATTTTATATATATATATAAAAATAATAATTCAGGCACTTTTCCGTTATACGTACACCATTGTCGCCAAACATACATACATACATTTTGGCATAGTGTTCATATAACAAAAAAGTACTAAAGTTCATGGTTTAAAATCGCAATAAAATATCATGAAATTTATTGATTAGTTGTGGGAAAATATCGGGGAAATAATGTGTTTTTGTGAAATTTTTTGTTTTGTGTTGTTGTGTTTAATTGTAAGCATTCATTATAATTTTCAGTGCATTATTAAATTGAAATTTTTGTTTAAAATATGTAAACAAAACAGTGACCAGAAACCTGCACAATTTCTAATATAGATAGATAGATAGATGCATGCATGTAGTACTTTTAATTATTTGGTAAAAATACTGTGATCGTCACTGAGAAAACCTGAATTTAACCTAAAAGTAATTGTCGAGTGTTTAAGCTGAAATTTCATTTTACGAATACAGTATTTCAAATGTTTTAATAATTACATTCAGCTGTAAGTTTGAAATATTAAAAGTAAAGGCCAAGTAAATAATTAATAATGCATAACTAAAAGTAATTGTCGAGTGTTTAAGCTGAAATTTCATTTTACGAATACAGTATTTCAAATGTTTTAATAATTACATTCAGCTGTAAGTTTGAAATATTAAAAGTAAAGGCCAAGTAAATAATTAATAATGCATAACTAAAAGTAATTGTCGAGTGTTTAAGCTGAAATTTCATTTTACGAATACAGTATTTCAAATGATTTAATAATTACATTCAGCTGTAAGTTTGAAATATTAAAAGTAAAGGCCAAGTAAATAATTAATAATGCATAACTAAGAATAATTGTCCAGTGTTTAAGCTGAAATTTCCTTTTACGAATACAGTCTTTCAAATGTTTTAATAGTTACATTCAGCTGTAAGTTTGAAATATTAAAAGTAAAGGCCAAGTAAATAATTAATAATGCATAAGTAAAAGTAATTGTCGAGTGTTTAAGCTGAAATTTCATTTTACGAATACAGTATTTCAAATGTTTTAATAGTTACATTCAACTGTAAGTTTGAAATATTAAAAGTAAAGGCCAAGTAAATAATTAATAATGCATAACTAAAAGTAATTGTCGAGTGTTTAAGCTGAAATTTCATTTTACGAATACAGTATTTCAAATGTTTTAATAATTACATTCAGCTGTAAGTTTGAAATATTAAAAGTAAAGGCCAAGTAAATAATTAATAATGCATAACTAAAAGTAATTGTCGAGTGTTTAAGCTGAAATTTCATTTTACGAATACAGTATTTCAAATGTTTTAATAATTACATTCAGCTGTAAGTTTGAAATATTAAAAGTAAAGGCCAAGTAAATAATTAATAATGCATAACTAAAAGTAATTGTCGAGTGTTTAAGCTGAAATTTCATTTTACGAATACAGTATTTCAAATGTTTTAATAATTACATTCAGCTGTAAGTTTGAAATATTAAAAGTAAAGGCCAAGTAAATAATTAATAATGCATAACTAAGAATAATTGTCGAGTGTTTAAGCTGAAATTTCATTTTACGAATACAGTCTTTCAAATGTTTTAATAGTTACATTCAACTGTAAGTTTGAAATATTAAAAGTAAAGGCCAAGTAAATAATTAATAATGCATAACTAAAAGTAATTGTCGAGTGTTTAAGCTGAAATTTCATTTTACGAATACAGTATTTCAAATGTTTTAATAGTTACATTCAGCTGTAAGTCTGAAATATTAAAAGTAAAGGCCAAGTAAATAATTAATAATGCAAAACTAAATATGTATAATGATGAGATTTTTTTTTCTTGAATTATTCAGTGAAACTCGCCTTATAAATGTACGCAAATAATTCACATCAAAATCTTAAAATAACAAAGTTTTCTTTCGTGTTTAGCTATGCTTAATAACCAAAAAAGCTTGATTAATACAAAAGTTATTTGGTAAAAATACTGTGATCATCGCTGAGAAAACCTGAATTTAATCATATCACACACGAAATCTCTCTCTCTCTCAAAAAAAGGGTTAGTTATAAAAAAAATTCAAAGAGGTAAAATACATACGACTTAAAAAGAAAATAAATACGGTAAAATGAAAAAATACCTTAATAAAAGAAATCCATAAAGTTTCAACAACCGAACAACCAAATGGAATCGTAATACACATACGCTTCTAGAGAGAGGAAAAAGCCTTCACCTCATTGGCTGAAACATCGCGTCTGAAGATAGTAAAAGCCTCTAGCTGATTAGCTGAATGCTCGCGCATGCGTATAAATAGCATTTTTGCACGAAAAACTAAAAAGCAGGTTAGCTTTAAGTATATGGATGTTAATGTTGTTAATATACCATATTTGTCTGTAAAACATGTTTGTTGAACATGAAAGTGATTACTTGAGAGTTGGTAGCATCCAAAAACCTATAGTCCAATTAGAGGAAACTGATTAAAAAAGTATAAAAACTACTCGGATATGTTTCCGAAAATAAGTGGTACCAAAAGAAACTTTATACTTATAAATGCTTCTTTATATCTCGAAACTGTATTATTTTCTGAAATTATTAGAGAACACTTTTTTGGAATTGTTGATAACTTAGAAGAGATTATTGTACATTTTTGTTTGCGGTTAGATTTAACTTTTTTAGATTAAGAAGATGATCTTTGAAATAATAAATTTCTACTAAATTCTATGAAAAAAAGTTATTCGTCTTTCAGTCTAATAAAAATAGTTAATAAAATTAAAGACATTATTTTAAAACATTTGATTCATTTCTTTGTTTCTCGAAATATATATATATATATGTATTTCGTGTGAACGCGTTTTAGTGTGTGTTATTGAGTACATGTGTGTGTGTACGTGAGTTTGTGCGCGTGTGTGTGTTTAAATGAAAAATATTTGTGTTGCTAAATAATTCTTCATTACAATTATTTCCTGCAAATTTAATTTATTTGTTATTTTATTTTGTATTTTGAAAAATCGTTTGTTTCAGTTATATTTGATTGTTATTCATATGATTTATCATTGTGTGCATTTTCTTATTAAAACACAGTGTATATTTTAAAATCTTAAATTTACAGTTTTTTTTATCGGCATCGTGAAAATATGATTTTTCGTACGACAGTTATTTATGTGTAAATGGTAAACACCCACACATGGAGAAACAACAACTTTTATGTAAAATCACGCCATTTTTTTACAGATTTCAATTTGAATAAAATATAAAACAAGCGGGAAAAATTCTACCTTACGGCAGAATATAGATTGGCCACCCACGGCTTTTATCGTTGAGATTTTTTCAGCCAAGTCTAACTCGTCAAAAAAAGTGTTTGTTAGCATAAGCCAGCTTCTCCACTTTAGAATTTAGTTAGCGCTCTAAGATTTTTTTGTGAGACTGGCGGAATATATTAGGCACGAACACACCAAGTTTTAAAAAGATTCGGTGACCAGAAGTATTTTTAATAAATATAATAGTAAAACGATGTGGCTTCAATGGGCTGAGACGTGGCGAGGTAGTTGTTGCTTACAAATGTGCTGGCTTAATGACACCCTTTAAACTATTTTTAATGGTTCAAGGCATTTTAGCACTTAATAGATAACCTAAAAAAGGTTATGAATATTTCTATGATAGCAGCTTTTATGATGGATACAGCTAAGAAAAGTTTTTTAACAAATGATGCGTTAGCATTAATTGACGGGATCTTGGGGAGCAGTGGGGGGAAGGGAGGGGGAGCTATACAAAACACAAGTGCTCTACGAGACCTTTAAAATGAATCCTCACTTGCAATTGAGAGATGGGACTTTAAAACAGATCCCCCTTTTCGCCCCTCTGACGGCCCCCCTTGAGAGATACGTGAAAACGGAGGGCGCCAAAAGAAGGAGGGGGGAATACCTTTAGGCGGTTTACAGCTAATTTTGGTAAAAATTTCGAAGCTGTCCGGTCCATAGAAACAGAGAAAAATTGGAAAAACTAAAATAAATATGAGAAATTGAAAAAAATAAATAAGAAAAGTGCTCCTGACAGGAGACGGGAGAGAAGAAGGGGGAGAGTAGAACCAGACAAAAGTGCTTGATGAGATCAAAATTTTGATCTCATCAAGCACGACGGGATCTCATCAAGCATGACGGGATTTGAGCACCTTGAATGTCTCCACCGTGGGGGGGGGGGTAACTCCGGTCCTATGTGAGATAGGGCCTCGGGACCCTTTTAGAAATGTCGGTCTCGTCGATTTTAACTTCGTTTGATCCTTTAGAAGAGGCCTACGCCCTCTGTGGGGCTTAAAAGGCCTGAGAAAGATGGGGAAAACTAAAATTTAAAAAGAGTTGAAACAGAGAAATATGCTTCTTAAGAGAGGGGGCGAGCGAGAGGCGGAGAGTAGGACCAGACCATAGTGCTTGACGAGATCTATCAATTATTGATATGTTACATGAAGGGGTTTACATGGGGTTTACATGAGGGAGAAGCACCAAAAAAGTCTTACTGAACCTTTCCCTCCCGGAACTTAAAAGAACTACCCCCTCCCCCCCAGCGGTAACTTCATTACTATTGGAGATAGGGCCACGGGTCCCCCATAGAAATGTCCGCCACGACGGGTTTAACTTTGTTGGATCCTTTATATTATTATTTAAATGGGGTCTGCGCCCGCTGTAGGGCAATTAGGTACTTAGAAAGGAAATACAAGCGGAAGTATCGGCATAATACAGAGAGACAATTTGATTTTTAATATCGTCAGTAACAACCATTTGTATAGCTATGTATAAAAGGTGTCCTCCTTTATATATGGAGTGGCTGTGACTTTTCATAAACATGAATTTTACTGTAGACTGAAAGAATTAGCCCTGTGTGTGGCAAAAAAAAAAAAAAAAATTACCGTACTTTCGTGTTATAGTGGCTCCCACAATATATTATTTACTAGCAAGCTACGCCCGCTGCGCTGGTCGGTTTCTACAAATGAACCTTGAATCAAACGAAATATATCGTTTAATTTGACCTTGTATTTGAAAGCAATCTGTATATTTACCTGGAATATCCTTCCACATTCCTGAAAAATGACGCCATTGCACTATTATATTTTCTAATGTGCAGTCAAAATTTTAGCTGGTAAGCAGGACCAACTCTTTTATTTGGTCATTTACAGTTGCCCAGTGACAGAACTATCTTCAAGTGTCTGCAACGCTAATAATGTTTTCAAAAATAGTCTGCATTATACGCAATATATCATATAAATCTATTCTTGCTGTTGTTGTAGTGCTAATTAATTAAGGCATCAACATTTATCAGACCTTCTGACAAGGAAGGTCTCCATAAGCGCATACTCAGAAAATTTTGAAAAAATTACAGAATGTTCTTCTCATGAGTGTATATACGTCTATAAAAAATTTTTCTGCGGGACCGCGATATAACGTCCGTAAAAAATTATGAAAATTTCGTTTATTTGGCGATGTATCACTGGTTGGCGGCGGAATGAAATTTCAAAAAATACGCTGTTATGGCAAATAATCTATAAGGAAAGACTTTTTCTTGCTGAACTTGTTTATGTAAGTTTAACTTACATAATAAGTAAATTTTTATAGCTACAATTTTGTGAACACATCTATATATATGTACAATGAAAGTTAATATATGTTGTATATATTATAGAAAAAATAATAAAATATTTCATAGTTTAAGTTTAAATTCATTCCGTATTGCGCATTCGAATAATAATTTTGCAAGCAATTTCAAGATGCAAACGATCGTTTGCGTTTGGCGAGGAAAAATGTTGCTAAGCCAAATACTGGAAAGTTTTTATATTTTTGCAGAATTTCTACTGGGATTCCGCAGCTAAATTTGACTGATCCTTTATCACATACATGAGTAGCTTCATTAGCATTTTTTTCAAAATTTTCTGAGTATGCGTTTTAAGGAGACCTTCCTTGTGAGTAAAAAAAAAAATTCTGAAATTCACAGCAAATATTCTGAAAGGTTACAGCAGAGGGGGAAGGGGAGAAAATCCCCTATCGGCAATAATTATTCTTGTTGCAGATCGGATTAACTCTGCGTTTGATTCGAGTCGATTTCAGGCTGAATGTAGATTCTTGCAAATTGGGTTCGGGTTATATATTAATAAGCATAGAGCTTTGTGTGTCTGCTGTTTTCTAAAGGAATGCTGCATCTTTTCCGGGACTATTTCACAAAATTCAAGTTTTTTTCATGAATCTTTGACGAAATTAGCGTTTATTTTTTCCCCCGCGATCCTTTGACTAAATTCACGCTTTTTTTTCGTGGCCCTTCGAAGAAATTCGCACTTTTTTCGTGATCCTTTGATGAAATTAGCAGTTTTTTCCACGATCCTTCAACGAAACTCTTTTTTTTACAGTCTTCTGACGAAAAACAAGTTTTTCCGCGGCCCTATGAAGAAATTTGCGTTTTTATCGCAATCTGTCAACGAAATTAGCCATTTTCCCAGATACTTTGATGAATTTGGCGTTTTTTCTTTGCCCTTTGGACTTATTCACGTTTTTTCCGCGATCCTTCGACGAAATTTGCCGTTTTTTCGAGATACTTCGACAATATTCGCCGTTTTTCGAGATACTTCGAGGAAATTTGATATATTTTTTTTCGAGATCCTTCGACGAAATTTTCCGTTTTTTCGCGATCTTTCGACGAAATTTGTCGTTTTTTGCGATCTGTCGGCAGAATTGTCCGTTTTTTGGCGATCCGACAACAAAATTTGCCGTTTTTTTCGTCATCCTTCGACGAAATTAACAATTTTTCCACGATCCTTTGACGAAGTTGACATTTTCTCCGTAGCCCTTCGGCAAAATTCGCATTTTTCCGCGATCCTTCAACGAAGCTCATGTTTTTTTATGGCCTTTCGACGAAATTCACGTTTTTTCACGGCCTTTTGACTAAATTTGCGTTTTTTTCGCGATCTGTCAACGAAATTAGCCATTTTTCGAAATCTTTAAATGAATTTCGCGTTTTTCCACGATTCTTCGACGAAATTCGCCGTTTTCTTCGCGATAATTCGACGAAGGTTGCCGTTTTTTCGCGTAATTTACGCGCTGTAGCGTACACCCATCGCAGCGTCGCGTACATTCTGCCACGGGGAGTTAGGTTTTTACTAAAGAATGATAAAACTATATGCAATATACTAAAACCATCACTAAAAATTAGCGAACTAACAATGCAAACAAATTAACTAATAAAATCCATTCAGTAGAAGTTTTTATAAAGGCTAATCCTTGATAATCGGGTTCATCTGATTATAGAATTTTTCCACATAATTCTAAAACTAACAGAACGATATGAAATATACTAAAACCATCCTTACAAATTATCTACTTAACAATGCAAGTCGCAAAAAATACGCCCAGTAAAAACTTTCAAAAAGGCTAATCTTTCGGAATCGGGTTCACCTGACTATATAACCTTCACACATAACTGTTTGACTATGCAACGTAGAACAATATGTAGTACACTATAACCATTCCTGAAATAGCATCTAACTAACTAACAATACAATTCTCATAAAAATCCGTCCAGTAGAACTTTTGCTAATTTTTCATAATCGGAATCAAATATTGAAAAGGCTAATATTTGATTAAAAAATGGTCACCCGATTTTCGAATTTCCCCCTGTATTTCTAGAACTAAGCAACGTAGACTGATATGTTATATAATAAAACTTTCCCTAGAAAATTATCTAATAGTGTAGGTTCCACCGAAATCCATTCGGCAAAATCTTTTAAAATGGCTAATCTTTCAAAATCGGACTGATCTGATTGTAGAACTTCCCATAATAATTCTATAACTAAGCTACGTAAGTATACGTAACTTCAATAAATCGATATTCAGATAAACGCAAGAATTGTTAAGGACTGGAGAATGGCCGGATTGCATGAAACATCATATAAAGCTGAATCAAACTGGTGTTACCCCAAAACTTCCAGGTCGTTTGAAAGATCATAAACCTGCCCTTCTAATCAGACCTATAGTTGCTCGTTGCTCGGGTCCGGTTTATTTTATTGAAAAAGCGTTTGTCTCCTTTTTGAAAAAGATTTTGCCCCCCTCAAATTATGTCGTTAATTGTACTGCTGAATTTATGGAAAGGGTTAAGAGCTGTACTTTAAATAGTGATACAATGTCTTGATATCGTCTCATTAAATCCCCTCTCTTGACATGCAAGAAATTATTCAGAATATTATTACTATAATCGATAATCACCTAATTACAATATACAAACTTCACTTATAGCAGGTTTGAATCTTATTGTTCAAAGTAATATATTTAGCTTTAATGGGGAATTTTACAGGCAATCTAGGGGGACCCCCATGGGTTCACCAGTTTCTGGATTATTTTCGGAATTTAAATTGAGGCCTTTAGAGAAACTTATATTTGATACCTTTGCTATAAAGCCTACTTTTTGGGTTCGTTACGTGGATGACATTTTCATTTTATGGGATCACGGTCGCTTGGCCCTGGATAATTTTCTTTGCAGTATTAATAATTTGGACTGTAATATAAAATTCACTTTAGAAATAGAGAAAAACGCTTCTTTACCCTTCTTAGATGTTGAATTACACCGCAATAATCAGGTGCTGAGCTATAATGTTTATAGAAAACCTATGAAGGAAAATACTGTTATCCCCTTCAATGCTAATTTACCTTTCCAATACCGGATTTCTGCTTTTAAATCGTTCATTCAAAGAGCTTTCTTAATTTGTTCGGGTATGCAATTAAAACAAGAGCTTAATTTTATAAAGCAAATAGCCACTAATCATGGGTTTTCCCTTAAGTACATTTATAACATCATTCACAAGCATCATTGTCCACCCCCTCATAGCTTGCCTAGTAACCAACAGAGGCCAACATATTGTCGGTTTGGATATGTTCCTGTAATTTTTGAAAAGTTAAGGAGTATAGTTCGTGGGTTTAATATTCAGCTTATTGCTATTCCCCCTCCTTACCTCACTAATTTATTATGTAGTAACCTGGATCCTACACCGTTGCACGAATGTGCGGGTGTTTATGAAATACCTATTGTTTTGAAAGATGGCACTAAAAAGTTTTACATTGGGGTTACAAAACGAAAATTTATTGAACGTCTAAAAGAACATAAAAGGAATATTTCACAATATCAACAGACGACAGCCCTGGCTAAGTTCTATTTTAATAATCCTGGCAGCCACATAGATTTTGATAACGCTAAAATTAAAATTCCATGTAATAACGTCTTTGAGGGTCTGCGAAAGGAGTCCATTGAAATTATGATTAGGAAAAATGAGGTTTGTAATGATAGCATTTCATTGATTATCCCTAAAATTTGGATGAACATCTTAAAATAGTTTATTCCGCTTTTCTTTATTTTAATATTCTTCATTAATAATACATTTACTGCAGTTAGATTTTTGTCCGTTAGGAGATGCTTACATCGTTTCTACTTGTGGTTGGTTGGTACGATGGTTGAGTGTTACCCTTGTTAATTTTTAATTTGTGGACGGCAATAATAATGTGGCAACGGGCGGATTGTTTTTCGCATTTGAAATTTTAAAAGCAATAAAAGAAAATTTTCCTGATGATGATCGAAACGTCGATATTTTTAATATTAATGTATATATAAAATTTTAAATTTCTATACACCATTCAGTAAAAATATGTGATGTTTTATATTCACTTCTTTAATGTTGTACGTAAAACGATATGTTATACAATAAAACCTTCCCTGAAAAATTATCTTACAGTTTCAGTTCTACGAAAATCCATTCAGCAGAATTCGAGTTTAAGCAGCCGGAACGAAATTTCATATATGTAGAAGTAAATAGTATATTGCCATTAATATAGTTTGCATTTGAATAAAAAAAGGTGCTTTTCGGTTAGCTGGGCGCCAGTGATATATGTACATATAATATATATATGTATATATTCATACATATATATGTATATATATGTATGTGTATACATGTATTTGTGTAGATATATGTGTATATATGTGTGTGTATAACATACATGTATATATGAATACATGTATATATATATCACTGGCGCCCGGTTAACCGAAAAGTACCAAAAAAAGAAATACTGCAAAAATGCAGTCTTAACACCTTTTGGTTTAAAATCACTCATAAAAACTGTTTTTCTTTTTTTTTCTTTTCTTTCTTTAAAAAAAAATAAAATTAGTAACAGTTTTTTCTTTTATTTTTAAAGATGTATAGCCATTTCAATTCTTTCTGCAACAAAAAAATACACCTTTTGGCTTAAAATCAAATTGTTTGGGGTCAAAAGTAAAATCAAAATCGCCAAAAACAAAAGATAAATCGCCAAATATAATAGCAATCTTGCCCCTTGAATAATTTTTTTAACATTACGAACATTCCTAATCATGTTTAAATTGAATATTTTCGTTTTATAATATTCTCTCAACTAAACTCTTTTTTTTTTCTCTTTCTTTTTTCTTTCTTTTTTTTTTCCTTTTTAAAAAAAAATAAAATTAGTAGAAGTTTTTCTTTATTTTTCGAGATGTATAGTCTTTTCATTTCTTTCTGCATCGCCAAAAAATTAGCAATGGTAACCTTTTCAGCCAAAATAACAGAATTTTCTATCATAATTCTATAACTAATTTACGTAGAACATTGTGTTATATACTAAAACCTTCCCTGAAAAATTATCTATCGAACAACGCAAGTTCCATCAAAGTTCATTCAGTGGAACTCGAGTTATAAAGGAAGGGAACGAAATTTCCGTTTGTGTTTTATATATATAGTAGATGCCTTATATGTCGTATATACATCATATACACATGTCATATATATACATCATATACACATGTCATATATATACATCATATATGCATCATATATGACTATAACTTGGCCACATACGTACAGAAATGTTATATATATATCATATATTATTATAACTAGCAAGCTACGCCCGCTGCGCTGGTCGGTTTCTACAAATGAACCTTGAATCAAACGAAATATCGTTTTATTTGACCTTGTGTTTGAAAGCAATCTGTATATTTACCTGGAATATCCTTCCACATTACTGAAAAATGATGTCATTGCGCTATTATATTTTTTAATGTGCAGTCAAAATTTTAGCTGTTAAGGACCAACTCTTTTATTTGGTCATTTACAGTTAGGGTTTTCTAAAGAATGATAAAACTATATGCAATATAATAAAACCATCACTAAAAATTATCAAACCTAACAATGCAAACAAATTAGCTAACAAAGTCCATTCAGTAGAAGTTTTTATAAAGACTAATTTTTGATAATCGGGTTCATCTGATTATTGAACTTTTCCACATAATTCTAAAACTAACAGAACGATATGAAATATACTAAAACCATCCTTACAAATTATCTACTTAACAATGCAAGTCGCAAAAAATACACCCAGTAAAAACTTTCTAAAAGGCTAATCTTTCGGAATCGGGTTCACCTGACTATATAACCTTCACACATAACTGCTTGACTAAGCAGTTATGACTAAGCAGTAGAACAATATGTAGTACACTCCATTCCTGAAATAGCATCTAACTAACTAACAATACAATTCTCATCAAAATCCGTCCAGTAGAACTTTTTCAGAAGTCTAATCTTTCATAATCGGAATCAAATATTGAAAAGGCTAATATTTGATTATAAAAAATGGTCACCCGATTTTCGAATTTCCCCCTGTAATTCTAGAACGAAGCAACGTAGAATGATATGTTATATAATAAAACTTTCCCTAGAAAATTAACTTACAGTGTAGGTTCCATCGAAATCCATTCGGCAAAAGCTTTTAAAAAGGCTAATCTTTCATAATCGGATTGATCTGATTATAGAACTTCCCATAATAATTCTATAACTAAAAGCTACGTAAAACGATATGTTATACAATAAAACCTTCTCTGAAAAATTATCTATCTAACAGTTTAAGTTCTACGAAAATCCATTCAGCAGTACTCGAGTTATAAGCAGCCGGAACAAAATTTCATATATGTAGAAGTAAATAGAAGTCTATTGCCATTAATATAGTTTGCATTTGAATCAAAAAAAGGTACTTTTCGGTTAGCCGGGCGCCAGTGATGTATGTACACACATATATATATATATATATATATATGTATATGTATATACATATAGATATGTATATAGCCATACATATAAGTGTATACATATGCATGTGTAGATATATGTGTATATATATATGTGTATATATATATGTGTGTATATATATACATGTATATATCTATCACTGGCGCCCGGCTAACCGAAAAGTACCAAAAAAAAGTACTGCAAAAATGCTGCCGTACACTTGAAAAAACACCTTTTGGCTTAAAATCTCTCATTAAAACTGTTTTTCTTTGCTTTCTTTTTTTAAATAAAAATAGTAACAGTTTTTTCTTTTATTTTTCCAGCTGTATAGCCATTTCAATTCTTTCTGCAACAACAACAACAACAACAAAAATATCTTTTGGCCTAAAACCAAATTGTTTGGGGTCAAAAGTAAAATCAAAATCGCCAAAAATAAAAGATAAATCGCCAAATATTGTGTTTCAATAGCAATCTTGCCCCTTAAATAATTTTTTAAGCATTACGAATATTCCCAATCATGTTTAAATTAAATATTTTCGTTTTATAATATTATCTCTCATCAAAACTCTTTTTTTTCTTTTTTTTTATATCATTTCTTTCTATTTCTTTTTTCTTTCTTTTTTTCATAAAATTAGCAACAGTTTTTCTTTTATATATTTTCTTATTTTTCGAGATGTATATCCTTTTCATTTCTTTCTGCAACAATAATGGTCGCCAAAAAATTAGTAATGGTAACCTTTTCGGCCAAAATAACAGAACTTTCTATCATAATTATGTAACTAATGTACGTAGAACAATATGTTACATACTAAAACCTTCCCTGAAAAATTATCTATCGAACAATGCAAGTTTCATCAAAATCCATTCAGTGGGACTCGAGTTATAAAGGAACGGAACGAAATTTCCGTTTGTGTTTTATATATATAGTAGATGTCATACATGCTTTATAATTTGGCGATAAATCTTGGCCGCTTGGCAGTTCATCCTTGGAAGCCGCTATAACACGAAAGTAACAAATTTACAATCTACCCTATATATATAAAATCCTAATGAAACGAATTTGTGAAACGATTTTATGAAACGAATTTATGAAACGATTTTATGAAACGACTGATTAAACGACTGATTATGTTTTAGGGCTATTTTTAATAAAATATTAAACGCTTGATGGCGAAATTAATACCAATTGTCCATAAAAATCCGCGGATGTCAAAACTGGTAATAGAATTTTGAAATTGGAATTAGTTTTCGAGATATTATTTTTTTTTTCTAATTTTAATGATATTTCTGTAATGATGGCAACTAATTACTCAGTTTTTTTTGTGACAAAAAAGGGAAAAAAATTGAAAAGGATCCCGATAGGTATTTTTCATTTCTTTTTATTCGTCATTTTCAAATTGAATTTGAATTTATCTTTTATTTCAATCGATAATGAAGACAAGATTGTGATTAAATTATGTTTTTCAGGAAAATTTGAAAAAAAAAATCACATTTCTATCGTCAGGATTCAATCGTCTGTCAGCATTTAATTTAATTTATAAACTGAAAACATTTTGAATAAATTCGTCCAAATGACGTCATTTATGTAAATACGTCATTTATGTTTATACAATTTATTTAATATAAAGAAGCCATTTATCTATTTTTATGTACAAAAAGAGGTAAATTGAACGACAATTATAAATAAATTGTATATATACATATAAATACATGTATAAACAAGCATAAACGTTCGGTGCTTTTCCAGTATATGGGGCCTTGACGAAACAGGGAAAATAGCCTTGACGGAAAAGGAAATTTGGCAACGTACTTTCTGTCAACCTATTCACTTTGTCATTTTGTGTACGGAAGCATTTTTTCAATATTTATACAATTTGTTTAGCGTAAAATGTCATTTATCCTATTTTATATATAATCAGAAGTAATTTGTATAGAAAAAAAACAATAATAATATGTGTATAATTAAAATACGCATATAAACAAAAAAATCGTCGAATTTGTTTCCATGGCTGTTTATGTCATTTGGCACCAAATCTCACTTTCTGATGCCCGAATTGCGCCAAGCTTTTTTAAAAATGCGTCAAGACCCCTATAATAGAAAAGCACCAAAAGTTCATTGGGATTGTTTTCATAACTTTAGGCAACGAATCTATCCCTTTTTGAAGCTCGAATTACGCCAAACCTAAAAGCAAAGGATGCTATACTGGAAAAGTACCCGATTTTCTTATGGACAATATTCAAGTGACATAACATGGCGTAAAATTTTCGCGGAAAGCAAATTTGTTTAAATATCTCATCAATTGATGCCGAATAAATGCAGGCATGCATGCACAAAATATTTAACTAATTTTGTATGATAAATAATTATTACAAAATTCGTATATACATATTAATTAAAATAAATAATTTACATATTTAAAATAACATGAAAATATGCATGATGGTGCACTAAAATAGAGAGAAAATTAAAACATGTTACTGAAAATGTCTATAACATATAGTACTTTTCAATACCGGGGTTCTTAATGTTATACACAAGCAGATAGAATTTTTCTCATCCTTAAACGCAAAGGAAGAATAGAATACAGATCGTTGTTATAAAAGTCCGAGAGGTAGCCACAATTAAACCTAACCATTTTATACAAGCTGGTTTTCATGTTGTAATTGATTTTACTTATCAATCCCAAAAACAGTCGTCAGTTGTCGCAACAGCTGTGTATGAGGTCATGATAATAAAAAAAATGCCGTATTAAAACGTTAAAAGCATGGCAACCCAATTACAGATTTACCAATGTTTTTAAAACAAAGCACGCTGTCATGTTTTTAGAGGCCTTGAAGTCTGAGCGGGGGTTGGCGAGCATAGCTCGCAGGGGGTCGGCCCCCTAGTATCTATATATTTAAAACGCTAAGCGATTTCTTTCGACAATCCGTGAGAACAAACTACTGCATCAAATTACATCATTCTTTTTTTAAATGAAAGATATTTGGACACAGATGTGTTATCGTGCATTCGTTTGTTCGAAAATTTAATTAATTAACCGTAATTTTCAATTAAACTTTTACGTCTGCTAATGACGTCATAATCGGATAACGCCTACTGTTCCGAAGCACAGAGTTTATTTTCTAAACTCTGTGGTTGAATAAAATAGAAATAATAAATATTAAAAGCACGCGGTTTTAAGGCCGAATTTGTTAATTTGCAAGTTAAATTTCGGTAAAAATACTTATCCGCGTGTGTTATAAGCGAATAAAAATTCATATTTATTGTGACGTCACGGGAATTTTGTCCATTGGGTTTATTTTATCATTATGCATTATAACTTTGTTGATGCCAGTTTTTCATTACAATTAAATACACAATATATTTATATTTGTCTGCATGGTGTTTAAGCATTAATGTAAGGTATATGAAGTACGTGTGAAAAGTTTGCGCCGGTGAAAATGACGTTATGCTTAGCTTGATGTGCATTTTAACATTGATAAAACTAAAGAGAAAAATGTATATGATTGTGTTAACATGACATAATTTTACTGATTTTTGCATTCATAATTATAAAGATTAGAATTGGAGCCGTCATTGATTTCTTCATCTTGATTGCATACCTTGATTACATGTTACCAATTGCTTTTTTTTTTTTAAATTATAGGATAGAAGATTTCCCTTTTCAATAAAAAAAAATCACAAAAGTAAAGGATTTCAGGAAATTTAAAGTTATTAAAAATAGTGTTATGGTAGAAAAAAATCTTGAAATAATTATTGTATTTTTTGCTAGAATAAACAATGTAAGACTAATATTTCATAGGAATTATTTTGGTAGATTTATTATAAGTTCATTTAACAGTTCCTTATTAGCGCAAAGTCCTATTTCTTTCACTGTGAATATCTCTTTCGATGTCAAAAAATGTTTTTCCACTTTTAGACGCCAGCCAAAATACAGTGGCAATTTTTAGAAATGTACAACAGTTGTGACAACAAAGGCGCTGTCGCTTTAGCTTTCATCGCGCTTACATCACTTCGAAATACTACAAAT
The DNA here is from genome assembly GCA_963931845.1 of Maratus michaelseni. Classification (NCBI taxonomy): domain Eukaryota; kingdom Metazoa; phylum Arthropoda; class Arachnida; order Araneae; family Salticidae; genus Maratus; species Maratus michaelseni. The sequence goes on from OZ007592.1 coordinate 427,593,573, forward strand.
TTCTATTTTATACTACATTTTACAATTTCAATTCTTACATCATCAATTAGAAAAAAATTAGCTTTCGATTGAAATTTATTTGAAAACTGCCGTTTAATTTAACGACTTTTTAAATAATTTTCAAACATGAAAAGTTTCTCAATTCTATCTTATCAATGACCACCAGTTTACTTCAATAATGTAAAATAGCCCCTGGGAAAGTTGCCACAATTGAAAATAGATTTCCCTAACCATCATAAAAAGTGAATAATATTTTTTTTTTTTTTTTTTTTTTTTTTTAATAAGATAAAGTGATAAATCATAAGATCAGATTATCCATAAGATAGAACATTTTGGCGCTAAACAAAAATCTGTCAGAAAAAAAAGACTATTTTGAGTTTATGTTGAACATAAAATTGATATGTTGAATTCGTTGATGAATATGTTCCATCAGATATCAGGATATGCTAGGAATTGCATTTTTTTTTTTTTTTACATTTGCCAACTGTATAAGAGGAAAAATATCCCCGACTGTGATGGAAAAGGGATAATCATCCTGATTTTGTCAAGGAACCGAAGAAACCATACAAATAAATTACACTTGAAAACATTAAAAATCTCCCTCATCTGCAGATAGATTTATTACTGTAAAAAACTTCTTAATCTTTGCATAAAAATTGATTAGCTTAAAACAATGGATGCGTTTTAGAAGATATGGATTTGAAACGAACAATGATTAAAGAGGACATTTTAAAACTTTTAATTTAATCATTTTGAAACTTTTTTAACGTCGAATTTCGACGGTGCTTTTGGGCAGATGCAATGCACATGCGCATAGGAGCTCATTCGGTTGCATTATCACAGGGGGGGGGGGAGATGTGTGCTTTATTTACTATGTTCTGTTATTTACTGAATATGATATGAACGTAGGAATATATTATTTGTATATACTTCATAGGTCCATGAATTTTTTTTCTTGCCATGGGGAATATGGTGGTAATGTCAAACTGATTTGCATTACACAGTTATTTACGGATTGTTTGTTTGGAGTTTGCATCGGAAATAGTATTGTATTTGACTGGGGGAAAAAATTAAATAAAATATTTGAAAGACTGTTTTATACGCGCCCCTTCATAAATAATAAAGAAGCTTATTTTACTGAGATTGTTATAGTATTTTTTGCGTCAAGTTTTGACGGGTTCAATCTAGTATTAATGAAAAAAGAAACAACAAGTAATATAAAAACCTTTTTTTATGTCAATTCCTACTTAGGTCAAATAGAAAATTTTTTCCAGCGATCTACACGTTTCGCCACTGACGGTATTTATTTCTAAATTTATATCCTGCTAAATATCTTACATAAGAGAAATTTTTTAAATGTATTAAAAATAAAAAAAATAAATAGCTAAAATACCAAAAAATAATAGCTCGAAAAGTATTTCTCACAAAATTGTTAGACAAACTGCGTTAGAAAGTTAAAAAAATTGTCTTGATGTAAATTTAAAATCTAATGATTATGCCGTTTTTCAAATATTGAATTTCAAAATTTACCAAACTTCACAATAAATTGCCATAGCGATGTTACAGTTAACGATAATACAGCTTTTTTAATATTAATTAATTAATAAAATTTTATTATTTAATTTTAGTTTTATACTTCATTTCTGTTCAAAAGTATAGACTCACTCCACATTTATAGTCTCCTTCGCCCGCGAGCCGCCTGATCTTCGTCCGTGAACAGCACCATTATCTTTTTACGTGTGAAGGTGAGACTATAAATATGGAGTGAGTCTATACTTTTGAACAGAAATGAAATATAAAATTAAAATAAATTAATTAAATTTAATTAATAAATTAATATTTGAAAAAAACTGTATTAACATCAATTGTCATCTAGTACAAGTTTAAAAAAATTTATTTGAACTTGATAGGATGAGTAGAAAATATTTTATTAACGATTGAAAATTTGAACAAGATATATAAATATAGAGAGTGTGAGCTAATAGTAGGAATTGAAAAATATTTCATGCTTGGTGGCTGCTATAACACGAAGGTACCAAATTTCTTCTTTATTTTTCATATCTGATAATTTGCATCTATCCTTTTTTGTAATTTTAAAATTTTTGTAACGATTTTATGCATTTCTATTGCCTATTCAAAGAAAAATTCTTTTAAAGTTACAGAATTTCGTTAAAAACGGTAAAAATTGTAAAATGCGTAAATGGCTTGGTTCATTGTCGACCGAAAGCAACAACCGTTATCATTATCTTTTTACGCGTGAAGGTTTCGTTATGGTACTTCATTAAAAAATGTGGTAATTTTTGAAATTCATTATTTGAAAAACGGCATAATAATTCGATTTGAAATTTATATCAAGAAAAATACAATTTTTTTCCTTTCTAACGCAGTTTGTCTAACAATTTTGTGACATATACTTTTTGAGCTATTAATTTTTTCAGTAACTTCAAATGTTTCATTTTCCGAGATTAACCTGTGGCAACGATGTATTGCTGTGACTTTTCATAAACATGAAAAATGATAGAGTATAGCATCGTTTAGAAACTACACTGGAATCCTGTTTCAATCCGCGTCGATTCCATCATTGTATTTCCGAACCCATTTACAATGAACAAGCCGGTTTGAAGATGAAACTAGCCTACTAGGTCATTTTCACCCCTGCTAGCTCCTAGGGCATTAGTCCAGCATTTACCCATGATTCCTGTCGGTTAAACAAACAGCGCGTTCACCCGTCAGTGTGTTGTTGTGTCCATCGTTTAAAAGTTTTGTCAGTGCTTTTATTTTTGCGCTATTTATTGTTTTTTTACAACTTTATTTTAAATTCTTTTTTGTTTTCAAAAATGCAAAATTACGTCAATTCTTCGCGATTGACGTTCGAAAATTTTGCTTTCTGTGATTTTTGAATTTTTAGCTTTTTTAGCGTACCGCCGCGATTTTTCTGATCTTCATGAAAATAATTTGTTTTTAAACTTTTCGACTAATATAGTAAAGTTTTCGCCCAAGTTTTTTGATTTTTTACCGATTTTTAATAAGATTTTCAATACGATTCTTGGCGGGGTTTTTCCGTTCTGCTGCGATTTTTTACAATCGTTAAGAAAAAAAATCAGTTTTAAACTTTTAGCCTAATATAGTAAATTTTGTCCGCCAAGATTTTGGAAGTTTTTGCATTTTTCAATGCAATTTTTAGCACCCCCCCCCTTTCTTTTTTCTTTCCGCGATCATTTTTTGATAACCACAAAAAGAATTCTGTTTTAAACATTTAGCATAATAAATTAAATTTTGTTGATTTTCAATACGATTCAATATATAATATTTTCAATACGTTGTTGCGCTTTTGCGCCAATTTTTTTTATATTAAAAAACGAATTCCTGTTGGAATGTTTTAGCTCTCACTGTTACTGTAGTAAATTTCAAAGTAACTGTAGTAAATTTAACTAAAGTAAAATAAGGGTTTTTTTCTTTCTTTCTTTCTTTTCGTTTTCTCGGCGATTTTTTAACATTAATAATAAGGAATCCAGTTTTAATCTTTAAGTTTAATTTAAAAAAAAAAGTTCTCTTTTCAATAAAGTTTATTCGCAATTACGCATAGGGATTTTTGGAATTTTATTAGCATGGCAGAGATCTGCAAGGGCCGAACCCGGGCCAGGCCCGGCCATACTTTTTCTGAAAGCTCGGGCCGGGGCTTACTGTTTTCCTGAAGGATTGGGTCGAGCCGGTCTAACTTATTTTTTCCGTACTGAGCCGGCACTGGTTTCATTCTTCCTACACTTTACGGGCCGAAATTTTAAGTCCCGGTTTTGACCCGGCCCGTATGAAAATCATTGTCTCGGCGTCCGTTCAAAAAAATAAATAAATAAATAAACAAAGCATACATTTCTAAATCGCCATTATTCTGTAATTAAACATTAAAATTTATTCTTTTTAAAGAATAGTGGATTTTTAGACTTATTAAAATATAACTAAATTAAAATATAGTAAAACGTGTGAAAAAAGAACCTGCCTATGACGAAATCCTGTCTTAAACTGAAAACAAAAACATGCAAAATGAATATACTAATACGTAAGAAAAGAATATATAATATATTTACACCTGCGAAGAAGGGAACTTGTCTATAACGCATTTTTTTTTCTTTCCTGTGCAATTCCGTCTTAGAAGATTTTACTATACAGCATTTTTCAGATTTTTAAATCTCTAATACATGGAATATGGATTAACAATATTAATGATAACTGGAACATTTACATACAACAAATAGAAATTCATTAAAAAAAAATATCGCATGTTACAACTAAGTGCTTTTGGTCAGAACTCAGCCTACGAGACAAATTTTTAACCAAGTCGACGTAAAAATTAACATTTAGTAGAAATTAGCTCGGGCCGGGCCGATGAAATTTTAACTTTTTTCTAGTCCGGCCGGTCTCGGGACGAACTTTTAGCTATTACACCGGGCCGAACAAATAATTTTTCTACGGACCAGGCCGGGCACGAACCAAACTTAACTTTTATACTGAGCCGAACCGGGCTTCGGCCGAACTTTTAATTTTTATACCGTGAATATATATATATATTCTTTCTATGGGTCTGTTTGTCCCGTGCAGACCTTTATAACATATTATATAAATTAACATATAATGGGATTTTGTTTTGTGTATACGATTTCAAAAAGATATTTAACTTGTTACTGATATCATTATTTTGCTATTTGAAATTCATACACAAATTGTAATTGATTTGATTGGTTAAATGTTTGACATATTTTGGCTCAATACTGTTTATTAAATTTAGCCACAGCCCTCGCTAAGAGGGGGGGGGGTAGACCCCCCGCCCGCTTAAAACTTTCGCGAATGCTGTTACACTTGACAAATTTACAAACTTGATTGGCAAATTTGTTTAAAACTTTAATAAAAACTATAATACACTTTCTATTTCACATAGACTTGGCAAAAATTAGAAATATAATTGTGAATATTATTAAGCTTTTTACAAATAAAAACTGTTTATATTTTCTAATTGTGGTAACTTGGCAAAATTATAAAACTAATTGGCAAACGTCAAGAACTATCTATCTTTGTTTGCCAATGGGTTGGCAGATACTGAAATTTCACTTGCTAATTTAAGGCTCCCTCCCCCTCCATTAAAATCTCGTAGCGATGGCCCTAAAAAGTGCCGTAGCGACCCCATGGGGGGGGAGAGTCGGCCAGAGTCTGGTCCGAAACTAGAGAGGGTCAGTTGGGGCTTGTGCCCCAGGCGCCAGAATTTCATTTTCACAGATAGTGAAAATGAAATTAGTCAAAAATGCTCCCACAGTTTTAACATTAGCTTGCCATTAACTGTCTTCGCTTAACATTATGTGTCCTCATTTAGATAGATAATGTTAAGCATGTAGATAATGTTTTATAATTAAGATGAAAATGTTTTATTTGTAATAATTAAAATTCTAGTTTCGGTTTAAGAAATAAAATGGAATTTTAGTCTTTTCTGGGACCCCATAGAAAAGGGATTTTGAAGTGTAAGTTTTACTCTTTGTATGAGGCTTTCTTGTAAATACTAGTAGAATATGATTTATTCATTTAATGCCAAGTTAGCAGTATTAGTAGTATTTTTTTTAATGTGAAATATCTTACGTAGTTTGATTTTTTTAAATTTCTTAAATGTAAACAAATTTTATACATATTTGTTTTCTATTAAAAAATATATAGTTATCATATTATTTACTTATTTTTAAAAAAAAGTTTGAGTAATGGTGAAAAAACGATTGCGTCATAAGGGCGGAAAAATAATGTTCGCCTCAAGCAGAAAATTGTCTAGCGGTGGTCTTGGCTCTGGTGTTACAAATATGTCAATCAAAGTTTGCATTAACAAAAAGCGGCCAGACATTTTTGTTCTCAATAAAGCAAAAGAACGAAGATTATCACACGCGAAAAGGACTGTAGGCGGTTTCTGTTTATGTTTACACCGGAAGTTTGTACCGCAGTTCCCCAATCAGCCAATCATAATTCAGAAGGAAAAATTACGCAGTTTCCGGTTTTTTGCAGGGGAGGGGTTTTATGCTTGCGTTTGTAAATAGGTGCAAAATGAAAGCAGGAACTTTAGCGGCATATTAACACGTCCTTTGAATCCGGTTTGATACCAAGTGATATTGTAAACGCTGCTATTGAAAGAATAAGCCACCCTGTGGGCGGATAAAAAAATTAATTTGTTCCTATCACTACAATAACTTAAATCAGCGTTTAAGTATATTCCAATACAGCAAGGCTATCCAACACAGTTATGGCGCCCTTTGACGGATTTCATTGCGCCTTACCGAATTATTCCTGTTACTAGGAGTTTGTTTTAACAAAAATCGATTTTATAAGATGCTTCTTTAAAATCATTATTTTTCCACATAGTTTTTTTATTATAGACTGAGTTAAACTTGCGGCTCATTTCTCTACGAAATATTTAGATAGGACTTTGTCGCAGAAAAATGTACTTCTAAATTTACTATGATTTATGTTTTTTTTTTTTTGCAATTATTTTTCACATTGAGCACTGCATAGTAAAGGGTCTTTATTTCTCACATTGTAAGGTTTCTGTGCATGTTATAAGACGTCCTTATTCCCTACCTGCGTTGCCAGTTTGTCCTCCATTTTTATTCAGAAAATCAGAATTCATACCAGAAGTTCAGAGTAGTAATTTTTACTTTACTTTTTACAGACATTTTAGGATTACTTCAAGTAAAAATTCTGCTTTCGGAATTTCCAGTATGAATTCGCAAATTGTGAAAAAAGGTGAAGGCCAAACTGGCAACCCTACCTCCTACTATAGTGAGTTAATATTGTTCTATGTTTCCAGACATGTGAGAAACGACGTCCTTCAACGTTTGCCAGTAGATGAGGTTACTAAAAGGTTGGTCAGCCCTGCGATATAGCATTTGTAATAATATTGTTAGGAATCGGTAAATTAATATTTCTTATTTATGCAGACGATTTTAGAAAACGCCGATAAAATTTTTTCTTTTATATTTTATTTTATTTGTTAAATGCGGCTCGTTGCTATAGCAACGTAGTTTTTTTTTCTTTTGCCTTCTCTTTACATTTTATCATTTCGAGAAGAGGTTAAAAATTTAGGAAAAATAAATTGGCATCAGTTTTTTTTTTTGTTGTGTAGTTAAAAAGAATGTTTTGTTAAGTAGCTACGAAATGTGAATTAAAAGAATACCGTCTAATTTATCAGAAAAAGAATGACGGACATGAAAATAAAGTGCAACTAGAAGAAAATAATTTAGGATCATCTTTTAATGGATATAGTACAATGATCAGAATCACGGTAATATTAATTTAGAATTTGTACATATGTAAATAATTGTCTATATCATCATCTCGTCGAATGTCCCTATCTGTATTTTATAAGTGTGTAAATAAATTTTGTAACAATTAAAAGGCTTGAATATAAAAATATATCGAACCCATCATAGTGTTTGATAAGATGCAAACATCTGGCGCCCGAACAGGGACTATTGAATAATGATGATGAGTTATTAAATTATTTTTATAATATATATCGTTTTCATTGAGCTTTTTTCTAATACAACCTTCTATAAGATGAATCATTTAAAGAAAAAGCGTACACCGCTACGTTCATCATTTACCAGACCTTAAATATATTAAAAGAAAAAATTACCGGAGACCCGATAGATAAGGGTAGTGTTCTAGACAGTTTTGAAAAATTACAAAATTTGATGAATGAGATTAAAGATATTGATGAAGCTGTGATAGAGGCCCTGGTGAATGATGATAAATGCGATTAACAAGAGACTGAAAAGGAAGTAGTAGAAAATGAAGGCTACTCAGATGAATTTATTACCATTAAGCATAAAGTTAGTGAGGTATTGAGTATAAATAAACATAATCAAGAAGATGGTAATGCTAGGAAAAATGATTACGGTTATTCTAAACCTAAGACTTATAAATTGCTTAAGCTGGATATCAAGCCATTCGATTCGCAGTTAATAAATTATCTTTCGTTTTGGTCCCAGTTTGAAAAAATTCATGAAGACATAAATTTGGATAATAGTGATACGTTTCAGTATCTTATACAGTCGGTAGAACCTGGAACGAGTGCCAGGTGTCTTTTAGAAAGTTATCCAATGACTTCGGTAAATTACCCAAAAGCTGTAGAGGCATTTCAAGAACGTTTTGGGAATAAAGATTTATTGATAGAAGTATATGTCAGAGAATTTTTTTAATTGGTTGTCGCTAATGTACAGGCACACGGAAAAGATAAACTTCCGTTATCGGATTTATTCACAAAAGTCGAGGCATATTTACGATCTTTAGAATCCATGGGTTTAAGCTTAAAAAATAATTCCGTTTGGCTCTATCCTATGATAGAATCTAGCTTGTCAGAAGATGTAATGAAAGCATGGCAACGGTATAATATTTCGAAAAGATCAAGCGTTGATAGTGCTAGTAATTCATTGTCATCAAAATCAAATATATTAACACTGATGGAATTCCTGAAACAAGAAGTCGCAGGAGAAGAAAGATTAAAATTAGCTAAATCGGGTTTTGCAGAGTTAGTCTCTAAAGACAAACCTAAAGAAAAGTTCCGAAAAGCCAAATTTCAAATTAAGTTCCTAGCATAACCAAATTAATCAATCTTTAAAGATGCATATAATGGCTCTTTTAATTTATCATTTGCTGAAAGACACTTGAACATCCGCCCATCCCTCAAGGCTTTTGGTCTAATTGTACCCTGTTTCCATATCTCAGCAACTAATTTTCCGATTTTAGTGCAACTGATTCAAAACATTATATTTAACTTAATAATCAACGTCTATATCATTAAAATAAATTTGTGAGTAGCGGGTACCATTTTTTCCGAGTAACAGTCTAAGACAAATTTCTAATTAAGTTCCTAGCTTAACCAAACGAACCAATTTTTAAAGATGCATACTGGTCCTCCTAATTAGTAATTTACTGAAATGAACTTGAACATCCGCTCCTCCCCGGCACCTCCTTCAAGATTTTTTCTCTAACTATGCCCCGTTTTCATAGCTCAGCAACTATCTTTCCGATTTCAACGCAACTGATTACAAACATTATAATTAACTTCATAATCACCCTCTATAACATTAAAGTAAATTTATGAGTAGTAGTTACCACTATTTCCGAATAATAGTTTAAGCCAAATTTGTAATTAAGTTCATAGCTTAACCAGACGAACAAATTTTTAAAGATGCATAGTGGTCCTCCTAATTAGTCATTTTCTGAAGGACACTTGAACATCCCCTCCTCCCGGTATGAACATTCCCTCCTCCCCCTTTAATGCAATGTGAGATATACATATTACGGACGCCACGCTGCAATACTAACAAGCTGTAGCGGGTATTACGATAATTCTTTTACCTCACATGCAAATAATTAGATATTATTTAATTGCGCTTCATTATTTCATTTTTTTTTAAATAAAGAAAAACATTTTATCACAAACGGCAACAACATTTTTATTCTATTTATTCCCTTATTCCAAAGATATCGTTTTATCGTCTGCTTCCATAGCAACATAAATTAAGTTTCATTAAAAAAAATGCACCGTAGTATTTTTTTTTCTAAATCGTATAATTATTGAACAACTCAACACTTTAACAGGGGAATTAAGTTCATTTTATACACATTTTAGAATTAAATTCATGAACTCCCGTGCGTAGAACGGGTTAAACAGCTAGTAAGAGTTAAAATTAAATAAATATTTTAAGTCCTATAAAATTTAAGAGATAAGTCAGAATGAGTAGAAACAAACTTAAATTATCTTTATATAAGTGAATGAAAATGTTACATATTAGAGTTATTTTTACAATATTGATTTCCAAATGGTGGTGTTGTAATGTTAAGATATCTCCGTATAACCGAAAAAACCCTATAAAAGCGAAGATACTGCAAATTAATTTTTACTTTCCGATCACATACTGTTACTAAGGTATTTTCATTATGATGCATGTATGTGTGTGGGTGAACACGATAGCTTCCAGACTTCTTGTTTCGTGAATATTCTATAGTCCACTGTCGCTAGAACTAAACTAATTTTCGTACAAAAAGGGTGACGGATAAAGAAATTATATCAATTTTAAACCATGTATGCAATCATTTTCTGCCAATTCTATAGAGAAAATCACAAAGACAAAAGGACAGGGTATAAGTGATACATATGAAAACAATTTATTTAAGCTTTAATGGCTCAGATGTAACGTCCCCAATTCAAAAACGTGAATTCCATTGTTCAAAATCCACCTTATTAAGTGGTGTCCGAGTCTTACTTAAAGTCACGGTATTCTATAAAATGTTTCTATTTAAATGAACACTTCACAATTTATAGTTCAGAGTTCTTTTAATTTTATTACTTTATTTAGTTTATAAAAGTGAACCTAAGAGGGGCTTTCATACTGTTATAATTCACATATAAATAGACACATTTTGTGTTCTTATGGCAATTGTATTTATCAGCTTTTATGCGATTGGTGCACACAAAAATACATGATATGTATAATAAAGTTAAATGTGTCGTAATCCTTATTTATTACTTTAAAATTTTACTAAAATTACGAAAAGTAAAAAGAATTATAAAAATTATCAAATATCGGCAAGATTCTAAGGACGAAGTTAATAATCATCGAAACCAATAAATCAGTACTAGGACTTCCCTCAAAGGGATTAGTCTGAGTGATATTGCTGGGAATATAGGGTTAACAATTACAATATAAAGAAAAAGAGCATATTAAATGATAGAATTACAAAATATCATATATAAATTCATATACACTGTTAAAAAAATAGAAAAGAAGTACTATTCATCAGATGTGTTGTCATAATTTTTTTTAACATGTGGCAAAGAATCTCATTTTCTTAAGCGCGTATTGCGCAAAACTTGAGGAAAAAAAAAAAAAACGCCGGAGCCAAGCTTTTTAAAGTTAAGTAATTGGATTTGCAGCCAATAGATTGTTCATCAAGCCTGGCTTAACGCAAATTTAATTTCATTGTTGCACCTTTTTTTGTGTGTGAATTTAAAATTTTTCTTCCTTGATTATATATCTATTATTTGTGTAACTGTTTATAGAAACTCTTACACTTCAAACCACATTGACAGCATGCTTTGCTACAAACCAGATTGCAAAACTATAGTCTAAATTACTGTTAAAGTATACAAAAAATCTTTCGATGACTTCTGTAAAATAACTTTTACATTAAATCTCCATATCGGCAAAATTGAAAAATTAGATATATTTCAAAGTTAAGCTTAACAGATACTTCTTAATTATTCTCTAGGAGGCTCTGCCCCCTGCGCCTTTACTGCGCCTTTACTGGTCCAAGCCGCAGACTTTTCTTTTGCCTATCTGTCTGTCTTTCCACAATCTGTCTGTTTCCCTATCCATTCTTCTGCCCGTTTCTTTAACCGATTGTCTATCTCTCTACATGTCTGGCTACCTGTCTATATTTCTCTACCGGTCTCGCTACCCGCCAATATATTTCTCTAACCGTCTGTCTATCCGTCTAACTACTTGTATGTCTAGCCGTGTCTCTATCCACTTCGCTACCCATTCGTCTATCTGTCTCCCAACTTGTCTATCTGCCTCTCTACCCGTCTGGCTATACGCCTCTCTACCCATCATCTTACCCATCTCCGTACCCATCTACTGTCTCTCTACTCGTCTGTATACCCGTCTCACTATCCGTCTGTTTTTGTACCCGACTCGCTACAAATCTCATTACCCGTCAGTCAACTCGTCTCTGTACTCACCTCTCTACTCGTCTCTTTTATCTACCACGCTACGCGTCTCGCAACCTTTCTCGCTACATTCCTGTCTACCGGTGTCGCTACCCCTCTGTCAACACTCTTTTTACCTTTCTCTCTAGCTGTCTGTCTATTCGTTTTGTTACCCGTCAGCCTACGTATGTCGCTACTCGTCTCTCTACCCGTCTTTCTACCTCTCGCCACCTCTTCCCAATATTTAAACAATTCATTTAATATACAGAAGCCGTTTATCAGTTATTAAATGCAAACAGAAGTAATTTATCTAATAAGTGTAATCAGATGCAATTTTTTTAAAAATACATACATAAACTTGAATAATAATTCATCAGTTTTGTGTTCATAGTTGTTTATATCAATTGACAGTAAATCTGAACTTCTTAAACCTGAATTGGCTCAAGCTTTTTAAAAAAAACCACAAGGTCTGTATAACTGCAAAGTACCCTGAGGGCTATATTAGCTACATGTTATTAAGTTAAGTGAAAGTTTCCTTATCGCGTTTGCAGCCAACTGCTTATGTCAGAAAGCATGGCTTAACGCCATTTTAAATTCATTATTGTAACTTTCTTTTTTTTTGTGTGTGGGGGGGGAAGGGTTTCAAATATATACATTTAAATTAAAACTTTTGCCTCCATGCCATTAGTGTTGTTTGTATTATTAACTAATACCTTGTAGAACGAGCTTCATTTGAAACAAATGTAAAAGACTTCTTCTACAGTTTTTTTTAGGAGAAACTTTCGTAATTGGGCCCAAAGCCAATCGGAGCATTTAATATCATTATAGTAACTCTTATAGAGTTAAAACAATATTGTTGCTAGCTTTACTCTTGTCTGAGACCAGCCTTGCCTGTGTATCTGAATGGGGAAAAGTTTCGTATCCTATGTCCGTTGGCGAAAAAATTTTTAAATGGTGCCAAAAGGTAGTTTTAGCATCTTACAAAATTTTTCAAGAGAGCGGTAAAACATTTTTTTTTTCAAATATTTACAAATATACGTTTATTAAAGCGTGTTTTTGCACCATCTTAAAATATTAAACACGATGCTAAAATCAAATTTTATCGCCATATTCGACATTTTAATAAGTAATGAAAATACATAAACAAACTTATTTAACAAACCTAAGAGGCATTTTTGTGATAAATAATTGTTATTGTCAGGCGGGTAAATTGTAAACAATTAATAAACGGCTAGTAAATAATAAATAGCATTTAAAATCTAAAAATGCAAAACATAACATTATACGCTTGATATATGTAAATCTTTTTTTATCCTAACCCTAATCTATATATATAAAAGAAAGTCCTTTCTGGCTAGATGATCAACGCTCAGCCAAAACTACTGAACCTACAAAGACGAAACTTGCAGGAAAAATACTTCTTAGTGTGTAGAGACGCACTAAGAAGGGATTTTCAAAAACTCCACCCCTAAGGGGGGTAAAAAGAGGAACAAACTTTTAAAAAATTCCTTAAAAATCGGGTATTGTAGTTGCATGACAAATGATAACATATTTTAATGTATTTTTGTATGCTGAATCCAATGGTATCAATTAAATACTCATAAGTCAAATAGTTCGTGAGATATTGCATATTGTTCTAATTTGGCGAAATCTTTGACGTCATAATCTAACAATTCTAACAATACAAGTGAGAATTTCTAAAAATACATCCGTTACTATAGCAATGGAAGAAATTCAAATTAAATCTTTTTGTTATTTAATTATTTTGTTTATTTTTACAGATAGAAACATTAACTGTTCAATTGGGAATGGAATATTATTCTTACGGATATTTATGTAATTGTGTATAATTATTAATTCTACAAAATCCACGATTTAAAATAAAACGTGATTGCTAAAATAAAGTTTCGAAGGTCTGTTTAGTATTATACAAGTATATTGCTTCTTTATTTGTTTTCAGTCTTCATCCATGTTTCCCCTTTTCTTTGGGTTGTTAGTTATTCATACGATTTCGGGCTAATTTTCCCGCAATCAGATACCTCGCCAATTGGAGTTTTAGCTACCTTGTTGGGTACTTCTCTGTTATCGCGTTAACCACTTTTCATAACAAAAAACTATCGCCAAACTGTAACGCCAAATAAACGGGAGAACGTTGCCATTGGAATGTCAAAATAAATAAATAAAATATAAGACTGTAAGGATACAATTGTTATTTTAATTAATGAAATAACTAATAAATCAGTAAAACATAATGAAAAATACACGCAAATGTCGAATTAAAAACCACTTGATTAACAAACACGTATAATTCTTCTGACATCAAGTAAATGGGACGGCATTGTTAGTGTTTAATCTTACAATTTGGCGATAGTTTTTTGTTATGAAAAGTGGTCGACGGGATAATAGAGAAGTATCCAATGAGCAAAAGCATCGTTTACGTTTGAAGCGAAACCTTCATGATGAATCTTATTACAGAAAATCATATTATCATCTACTATGACTCTAAACCTCATATTCATATTTTAATCCGTTTATTCATGATATTTTGTTAGGTTTTACACTGTTAGTTAAGTAATGTTTTTTGAAAGGTTTTATAGAGTATAGCTATTCTACGTTACTCTGTTATAGAGATACAGAAGAAAGCTCTAAAATTAAGTGAACCCGATTATTAAAGATTACCTTTACAAAAAAATGCTACTGAACAAATTTTGATGGAAGTGACTTTTCAAGTATGGCTAATGACCCTATTATATATCATTCTATGTTGCTTAGTGATAGAGCTAATGGAAAAGTGATTGGAAAAGATGAGTGCAATTATGAAAGATATATCTACTATATATATAAAATGAAAATTCGTATTTCATTCCGACTGTTTATAATTTTAAAACTGCTGGACGGACTTTGGTGGGATTTACACAGTTAGTTACGCAATTTTGTGGAGATGGTTGGCAATTATCTGTAGACAAGTTTTCCTCTGCGTTTCTTTTCTGAAGCAAAAGCTTGACAACGAATCCGATTACAGAAATCATGTCATCATCATCTACAATATTTATAAAACGCAAATTCGTATTTCAATCAGATTGATTAAAATTTAGGTTCTACCGAACAGATTTTTATAGGATTTCACTATTAGTTAGGTAATTTGTTTTAGAAAGGTTTAAAAAGAAAGCACATTGTTATACATTGCTTATTTATAGAGCTAAGGGGGGAAGTTTTAGATAAAATTAAGTGCACCCGATTATGAAAGATTACCTTTTTTAAAGTTCTACTGAACGGATTTTGATGGAATTTTCACAGTTAGTTAGATAATATTTCAGGGATTGATTTTCTACATTGTTTAGTTATGGAGCTATGGGAGAAAGTTGTCAGTGGTGTAGTAAAAAACTGTGCATATACGCTATAGACAGAGGGTGTATACTAGAGAGTATATGTTACAGCTACGGAGGGTGTGCAGAGTTTCTTTTTGAAAATTTCAGAAGGTCAAGAAGAAAATTCCACTTCTATCATCAGGACAAGATGATTATGAAAGATACATTCACCTATCTATTGTATATATATAATGCAAAGGGGAATTTCGATCCGGCCACTTATAACTGGAATTTTGTTGGGACTTGCACTGTTAGTTAGCTAAATTTTGAAGCAAGGTTTTAGTGCATAACATATCATTCTACGTTGCTTAGTTATAGAATTAGGGGGAATTTCTATAATCAATTGAACCCGATTATGAAGCATTATCCTTTTTAAAAGATTCTGCTAAATGGATTTCGATTAAACTTGTATTGTTAATTTTTCAGAGATAGTTTTGGTGTAGTGCATTATCTATATATATAAATGAAAGTCCTGACTGGGTACATGATCAACGCGCAGCCCAAACTACTGAACCTACAAACACGAAACTTGGAGGGAAAATACTTCTTAGTATGTAGAGGTGCACTAAGACGGGATTTTCAAAAACTCCCCCCCTAAGAAGTGGGGTGGGGGGTAAAAAAATGAACAAACTTTAAAAAAATTCCTTAAAAATCGAGTATTACAATTAAGTAAAAAAATTATAACTAATTTTAATGTATTTTTTTATGCTGAATCGAATGGTACAAAGTACATTCTTCTAAGTCCTATAGTTAGTGAGATATTGCATATTTTACAAATTTGGCGACGTTCTTGGCGTCAAAACTTCAAAATTCTAATATTACAAATGATAATTTCTGTACATACGCGCGTTATTATAGCAATGGAAGAAATTCAAATTGTCGATAAAACGCGACGGACTTCTTTTCATTGTTATAAGATAATGCGGCGAAATCTGTTCCCGCAAACTGTTATCTATATATATAAATGAAAATCCTGACTGGGTAGATGATCAACGCGGAGCCCAAACTACTGAACCTACAAACACGAAACTTGGGGGGAAAATACTTCTTAGTATGTGGAGGCGCACTAAGACGGGATTTTCAAAAACTCCAACCCTAAAGGAGGTAAAAAAATGAACAAACTTTTAAAAAAAATTCCTTAAAAATCGAGTATTATAGTTAAGTGACAATTACAATATATTTTAATGTATTTTTGTGTGCTGAATAGAATGGTATAAAGTTCATTCTTCTAAGTCCTATTGTTAATGAGATAATGCATATTTTTGTAACGATTATCGTTATTGATAGTTCTACGTTGTCTAATTATAGAACTAGGGTTGAAATTTCTATAATCAGTTGTAGCCGTGAAACATTAGCCTTTATAAAAAATACTGCAGAATGGATTTCGATTGAACTTGCATTAATAAATTTCCAGGGGTAATTTTAGTATATTGCATATTGTTACATAGTTCTTTAGCAAATCATACTGTAAATGATTAAATAAAGACGTTGGTCTTTAATAGCCAAATTTTGTGCAAAAAATAGAAAATATAACAGAGAAATGACGTTTATTTCGTTTTACAGCATTGCGAAGGACAATCAAAGTAAAGGTGCATATTGCTTTAAAACACAAGATGACCAAATTCAGGGGTATATTTCGTTTGGAGAACCGACCAGCGTAGCGGGCAAAGCCTGCTAGTAATATTATAAATCTGATTGTGTGCAAATGTTAGGCTGAAGCCAGTGTCAAAATGGAGCATTTAATGATCCTGTATCTTTGCAGATAGGCTGATTATAACCCTCATATGAACATAGGCTGGGTTTTGTTTATTTTATTCAAATATTTTTCTTAATAATTCAAAATTTCGTTATTTTCATTGAGAATAAATGGACATTTTTTCGTATAGCATTTTAAAATGGTTAAATTTACTTTACCGTTGCTAATACTTTTTCGTTGCCAAAACCAATTAAAAACCCGAAAAAATAATTTTTACTCACCAATTTAGTTTCAATTGAAAAATTTTCACGGGAAAAATAAAAATTAAATTAAAAAAATTAAAGAATTAAGAAGAAGATTAAATAATATTATTAGAAATAAAACGTACTTTTTTTAGTTTTTGATAATAATACAAGGTTTCAATATGCGTAACCATAGGAAACAGGCGAATATGACGTCATTTATTGAAAATAAAGCGGATATGCTTTTATTGGTGAAATAAAATGATCTTGGGATTTTTCTTCACTTTTTCTTTTTTTTTTCTTTTGTATGGTAAAAATACTTGCAGTTTTACTATAATATAATATAACTAACGTATAATATAAGCTAATATAACTAACTATACCGTATTTTTTATTTAAATTTAAAAAAAGTAAAAAGAAGTTTCAAAAGAAAATGGTTAGCAAATGTCAATAATATGCTCCGCAAAATTATCCATGTCGTAAATGATGTCATGGATCGCGAGAAACAATGATTTTTCATTCTTAAAACTAAAAGAAATAACTCGATTACCTAAAAAAAAATGACGAATGTTAATAGTTCCATTTTTGTTGATAAAACCTAAAGATTTAATATTATTGCGTTAAAGTAACATAATTTTCCCTATGCCAGTATTGAAATTAATTGCCTAGAAAATAAAATTACAAGAATTATGTCATTAAAAAGGGATTTCTCTGGGGAAAAAGGAAACGTCCTATTTGAAATAAAAAGGGGAATTTTCCAATATATTTTAAAATGAGTGTGAATCAATTCCTTACATTAATAATACAAGGATCAATAAGTATAGAAAGTAGATGAGTTTCACGCCATATTTATAACGAAAAATTTAAATGTTTTGTTATCTATACTGATTATTAAGCATGAGTATCCGTTATTTCGTTCCGCATGAGTATCCGAGTTTTCTGCTAAAAATCACATCATAATTTTAAGAAAAGGGAAATGAACACGAATCTATTATATTAAAATCTGACCGTGTGTTTGTATTTCGCAACTACTCTAAGACTATCGAACGCAACGCGATTTACTACCGGTTTAGCGAATACCGGTTATAATTGATCCGAGGATGTCACATAAACTCTCAGAATTAAAAAATTAAATTAAATGCCATTTTTTTTAACGAAGTTTCTCTAAAAACGGAAAGTAACTTACTCCATATTTGTGTATAAAAAAGGTGAAATAAAACAGATCAGTATATTTTTTACACCATTTTCTCATTAAAACTGAAAAAAAGAATTCATTTTCACTTTTAATAGATGGTGAAATCAAAATATTGATTTCAGTAAATTATCCGAAAATACAAACATAGTTTCACATATTCAAACTTCATGAATCAATTTATTCTGGAGAACAAAAATTGCTTGCCAATATACTGTCATTTTAGAAAACAAGATTTGTTTCAACTATATATTAAACCAAGGAGGCAGAATTGAATTTAAAGAAAAAGCATATACTATTTCTAATTAATGTTTTTTTTTTGAAGGATGGCTGTTAAAACGTTTCACAAAGGCGTTAAAAGTAAATTTGTTTATCAGGTAAAATTGACATTTGTTTTTACCCATTTTTATTTGGCCCTCCTTTTTGCATTGGTTGCAATTTCATTTTCGCGATTATTTGGCACAAAATTTCACCTTTTTAAAACTGAGTTATGTCAAGGTCCCTATAATAATAAATACCGTATTGTCTCCTATGAAATGTGATAAATAGTTAATTATTAACGTTTTTAATTATTGGGAGTAAAATATTTTGCTTAATTAATGTATCTATTCTTCTTTTAATGTTGCGTAACGAAGTCACGGGTAACAGCTAGTCCTAATCCTAATAATATTATAAATCTGATTGTGTGCAAATGTTAGGCTGAAGCCAGCGTCAAAATGAAGCATTTAATGATCCTGTATCTTTGCATATAAGTTGATTATAACCCTCAAATGAATATAAGCTGGTTTTCTTTTATTTTATTTCAATATTTTTCTTTAAAATTAAAATTTTCATTATTTTCATACAGAATAAATGCACATTTTTTCGTATATTTTACAATGGTTGGTTGGTTTGGTTGGTTTGGTTGGTTTGGCCCAAAGGGCCCGGTTTTGCAACTTTTTTTAAAATGGTTAAATTTATTTTACCGTTGCTAATACTTTATCGTTGCCAATATAAAATAAAACCCCTGAGTAATAATTTTTAATCAACAATTTATTTTCAAGTGAAAATTTTCCACTTGAAAAATGAAAAAGAAATGAATTATTTAAGAATTAAACAGAATATGAAATGATGTCATATTAGAAATAAAACGTGCGTTTTCAAATATTTGATAATAATACAAAGTGCATAAATACGAGTAAGTATGGAAAGCAAGCGAATATGATGTGATATATAGAAAAATAAAACAAATTTGTTTTGATCAAAATGATATTGGGTTATCAAATTGTTTGTGATTAATTTCTCTTTTTTTTTCTTTTTCACATGAAAGGAATTATTTTAAATGTACGTAATATATGTATTTTAAATGTATGTGTTGTAAATTAAAGTTCTGTGTTTTAAATAACATGAGTGAAAGATTTATATTTTTAATGAATTCAATACGAATGATGGGATAGGTTGGCGATTTATCGTCTGCACACGGCTAACACAAAGATACGGTATTTTTTATTTAAATTTAAAAAAAAAAAAAAAAAAAAAAAAAAAAAAAAAAAAAAATTGGATGGCAAATGTCAATGATATGCATCGCAAAATTATCCGTATCGAAAATCAGAAAATCTTAATAAAAATAACTATATTTTTTAACAGAAAGTTGCTTTTCTCATAAAAGCTAAAGGTTTAATATGATTGTGTCGAAGTAACAACATTTTTCCTCTGTCATTTTCCCACAATCGAAAACACATTTGTAAATCGTCGTTTCGAACCGGATTTTAATTTTACATTTCTTTTAGTTTTAAAATAGGAAAAACTTTGTTGTCTTTTTTAAATATAGCTTTTTTTAAAGTTGTTTCATAATAGATTTTTGTAAAGTCTTGCAGGATAAGAAAAATTGCATAGATTTTAAAGCAATGTTTAAGTAAAATTACAATATTTTTTAAACTTAAAAAACAACAATGTTATCGAAAAGAAAATCGATTTTACCAACAAATTCGCGTAATGCAAAGAAGAAATAAAAAAGTACTGAATCTTTTCTTCCAGCCGAATTGTGTAAACTTGAACAAGCCGATCGTGCCAATTCATAACATTATAAACGTGAAAGCGCGTTCTATACAGTAGAATTTTTTTTACATATAGGTAGAACATTTCTGAGAATAGGAAGGTTAGGATTCTAAAATTAGGTCCATAGTCAATTTGATTTTTTTTTTTATCAAGTGAAATTTGGCGCAAAATTAAATACATTGTTGTAACCAGATTCGTTTTTTGTGTGGTAAACACTTAATGGTATTTTAGATGATCATTTCCCCGCTCACCTTTGATGCCAACTATGATTGCAAAACATATTAAAAAATATTAGCCGATAATTTTCTAATTTTCTTATTGCTTCATGATGTAAATAGACTTCCTGGTTCATACTTTAAACCTGAATCGGTCATGCCATTGTCGTTCAATTTTTATTCCTAATCCTAACCCTAATCGTATCCTATCCTAATCCTGATAATAACTTTAAAGAATATTAATGAAATCAATATCCATAAATGGAATGAATGGAAAATAGAATAAATAGAAATGGCAAAATAAAATAACAAGAAAGTACATTTATTCGACACCTAACCCTAGAGAAAGCGTAAAAAATTTCAAGCGCATGAAATAAATCAAAATAATCCTATATATACTAACAAAAATATGTAAATTTAGATTATCAGATTTGTACACCAAATTGTACACCAAATACCACCTAAAATGCACTGTTGTATAGAAGAATTCTGCCAGTGTTGTTTTTCGTTTTACGAAGAGGAATTCCTCGATTTTCACGATTTTACTGGGTCTTCCTTTTTTCATTAGTTGCAGTTTCATTTTCGTGATTGTATATATTATTTGGCATGAAATTTCACTTTTTTAAGTCTGGGTTATGTCAAGACCCCTATAGCAAAGAAATACCGTATGGTCTCCTATAAAATGTGATAAAGCTTTGGTTAATTATATATGTTGTTAATTATCAAGTGAAATGTTTTACTAAGTTAATGCATTTATTCTTTTTTTAATGTTACGTGAACGAAGTCACGGGTAACAGCTAGTAATATTATAAATCTGATTGTGTGCAAATGTTAGGCTGAAGCCAGCGTCAAAATGAAGCATTTAATTATCCTGTATCTTAGCATATAAGTTGATTATAACCCTCAAATGAATATAGGCTGGTTTTTGTTTATTTTATTTCAATTTTTTTCTTAAAAATTAAAAAAATCATTATTTTCATACAGAATAAATGGACATTTTTTCGTATATTTTAAAATGGTTGGTTGGTTGGGTTGTTTTGGCCCAAAGGGCCCGGTTTTGCAGCTTTTTTTAAAATGGTTAAATTTATTTTACCGTTGCTAATACTTTATCGTTGCCAATATAAAATAAAACCCCTGAGTAATAATTTTTAATCAACAATTTATTTTCAAGTGAAAATTTTCCACGTGAAAAATGAAAAGGAAATGAATTATTTAAGAATTAAACAGAATATGAAATGATGTCATATTAGAAATAAAATGTGCGTTTTCAAATATTTGATAATAATACAAAGTGCACAAATACGAGCAAGTATGGAAAGCAAGCGAATATGTTGTCATATATAGAAAAATAAAACAGATTTGTTTTGATGTTGAAATAAAATGATCTTGGATTATCAAATTATTTGTGATTAATTTCTCTTTTTTTTTCTTTTTCTTTTCACATGAAAGGAATTATTTTAAACTAGCCGCCACTGGCGACCAGTTTGGTCTCCCTTAAATGTATTTAACATACACTATAACACTGTAACACGTTACTTTTATTCATAATTTATTTTTTTCCTTAATCCTTCGCCAAACCGGAAGATTCTAATAGACAAATCAAAAGCTTTTGCGATCATAGTAGCATTTCGCATATTTTTTGTTGTTATGTATTTCATTTTTCTTGACAAAAACCGCTTAACCAACTTAAGCGTTTATGCTTCATATCCGTTTGCTTATCAATTGCAATATGTTTGCTAATGAGGAGATTCTTAAACATATTAAGTAGTTTTCCGTAATTGGATCCCTTGCCAAATGGCGTATTTTAGTTAATACGATTTGCTGCATTGTAGTCTATTTTGTGAAAGTCTTTAATGATATACACATTTACACTGAACCATATTGTTGCCAATATTTTTTTGTTTGTTTGTTTGTTTCTCGCTAACTTTGGCTGTAGACTTGATTACGGGAGATTAGAAAATCTATCATTATTCTCATTTAAAACGTCTTGAATAATGTGACATAATCGGGGTGCATATTATAACACGTAATTTTCGAGTATGGTTTGGTGAAACATTGAACTTTTGGAAGCCAGTTTTGATAATCACATTCCTTTTAAACCATATTTGCTGTCAGCACTTTTGACCCGTGGCGTAGAATCTGATTAAAATTCACGAACTTCCTTCTAGATGCCGATCTCTATTCGACTTTGTTTTTCTCTGCTCTCCTATTTTGATATAGTTCAGGAGTTTTCATAACTGCATAATTCCCTTACTTTGGCATTTCTGCTTAATGTCTACTGACTATTAAGATCCGTAACTTGTAGATACGACACGCCAACATTACCGCCTATAATTCTAATTACAGCAACCCGTTTTTTCTCTCTATATTGCAATTCTATAGTTAATATAGTGTCCCGGTGCGTCTACGACAGCTGTTCCATCAGAACATTTGATTTCAAAATCAAAGTATCGTTTCTAATTTGCACACGCGAAAAATAAAAGCTGGTATTGGCGATTTTAAATATGCTATTGGCGAGATTTGCGCCCAAATAACACAAAAGTACTTAATGATGTTATGTATTTTGTAAATGTATATTAAATTACTGTTTTGAAAGCGATTGGTCATTAATAATGGTAAATATGATTGGTGATTAAAAATCATTTTCAGTGGTCTCTCTTCCTTGCACATATAATACATAAATACCAAATTAACTGACAATTTGTTTCGAAATTTGATTCATTAAATATCATTACAGGAGTTGTATTTGTTTACATTCAGCTTACATCAAGAAAAATTAAAGAATGAAGTTGAGTTGTATTGCACATAATTATGGTAAACTTTGATTGTGTCACTGGTACGAATTATTTTTTTGACACCAGGCAGCGCTCCAAAAAATCTTTCACGGAAAACTTACTTTACGAACGATTATCTCCATGGTTTAATGGTTTAATATTTTAAACCTTCACGACGAATGAATCTTTTTTTTTTGTTTACTTTCATGGATAGAGAATTTGAACTGCGAGGCTAATTTCAACTGAAGTTATTGGAGAATATATACATAATTGAACGTAAGTCATCTCTCAAATATTAATTTATTTTGAACGATCTTTCTAAAAATGTCACATTTATGAAGTTTTATTCGAAAAAATAATTTTTAATAAAAATGGCCGCCTGGCATATGAAAAAGTGAAACGGGCATTCCGGAACTGTTGATGACAGTCACATGACTTACGGTTTTATTATAGAGATGTGCGTAATATATGTATTTTAAATGTATGTGTTTTAAATTAAAGTTCTGTGTTTTAAATGAAATGAGTGAAATATTTATATTTTTAATGAATTCAATACGAATGATGGGATAGGTTGGCGATTTATCGTCTGCACACGGCTAACATAAAGATACCATATTTTTAATTTAAATTTTAAAAAGTAAATATATATATATATATATATATATATATATATATATATATATATATTGGATGGCAAATGTCAATGATATGCATCGCAAAATTATCCGTGTCGAAAATCAGAAAATCTTAATAAATATATCTATATTTTTTAAAAGAAAGTTGCTTTTCTCATAAAAGCTAAAGATTTAATTTGATTGTGTCGAAATAACAGCATTTTCCCTCTATCATTTTCCCACAATCAAAACACATTTGTAAATCGTTGTTTTGAACCGGAATTTAATTTTACATTTCTTTTAGTTTTAACATAAAAAAAACTTTGTTGTCTTTTTTAAATATAGCTTTCTTTAAAGTTGTTTCATCATAGATTTTTGTAAAGTCTTGTAGGATAAGAAAAATTGCATGGATTTTAAAGTAATGTTTAAGTAACATTACAATATTTTTTAAACTTAAAAAACAACAATGTTATCGAAAAGAAAATCGATTTTACCAACAAATTCGCGTAATGCAAAAGCAAAGAAGAAATAAAAAAGTAATGAATCTTTTCTTCCAGCCGAATTGTGTAAACTTGAACAAGCCGATCGTGCCAATTCATAACATTATAAACGTAAACGCGCGTTCTATATAGTAGAATTTTTTTTACATATAGGTAGAACATTTCTGAGAATAGGAAGGTTAGGGGTCTGTAATTAAGTCCATAGTCAATTCGCTTTTTTTTTTTTTTTTTTTTTTTTTCCAAGTGAAATTTGGCGCAAAATTAAATACATTGTTGTAACCAGATTTGTTTTTTGCGTGGTAAACACTTAATGGTATTTTAGATTATCATTTCCCCGCTGACCTTTGATGCCAACTATGACTGTAAAACATACTAAAAAATATTAGCCGATAATTTTCTAATTTTCTTATTGCTTCATGATGTAAATAGTCTTCCTAGTTCATACTTTAAACCTGAATCGGTCATGCCATTGTCGTTCAATTTTTATTCCTAATCCTAACCCTATCCTAATCCTGATAATAACTTTAAAGAATATTCTTCGACACGAATATGTAAATTAAATCAATATCCATAAATGGAATGAATGGAAAATAGAATAAATAGAAATGGCAAAATAAAATAACAAGAAAGTACATTTATTCGACACCTAACCCTAGAGAAAGCGTAAAAAATTTCAAGCGCATGAAATAAATCAAAATAATCCTATATATACTAACAAAAATATGTAAATTTAGATCATCAGATTTGTGTAGTCGGTATTTATTTGCTTATAGTGTTCTTGACGCGATAGAGAAAATATCGAGGTTAAATTGGGCAGAATTTAAAGTACTTTCTAGCAACCTTTATTTACATTTTAGAATCGCATCAGATTGTTATATCTTTGTGAAATATCTATCAATGTATAAAATCCACTTGCAGTTTGTTCACTATTTACACCACTTAGCGTGAATCACTTAATTTAATATATACATAAACAAGATAATGTAGTAAGAAATATATAACATATGTCTATGCAAATAAACAATATAATAATGCCCATTTAGCAATGCACACATATACAAATTGTACACCAAATACCACCTAAAATGCACTGTTGTATAGAAGAATTCTGCCAGTGTTGTTTTTCGTTTTACGAAGAGGAATTCCTCGATTTTCACGATTTTACTGGGTCCTCCTTTTTTCATTAGTTGCAGTTTCATTTTCGCGATTGTATATATTATTTGGCATGAAATTACACTTTTTTAAGACTGTGTTATGTCAAGGCCCCTATAGCAAACAAATACCGTATGGTCTCTTATAAAATGTGATAAAGCTTTGGTTAATTATATATGTTGATAATTATCAAGTGAAATGTTTTGCTAAATTAATGCATTTATTCTTTTTTTAATGTTACGTGAACGAAGTCACGGGTAACAGCTAGTAATATTACAAATCCGATTGTGTGCAAAATTTAGGCTGAAGCCAGCGTCAAAATGAAGAATTTAATGGTCCTGTATCTTTGCATATAGATGGTTTATAACCCGGAAATGAACATAGACTTGATTATTTTTTTATTATTCAAATATTTTTCTTAATAATTAAAAATTTCATTATTTTCATAGAGAATCAATAAGCATTTTTCCATAAAATCTAACCATTTTACTTTATCGTTGCTAGGGCTTTGATCGTTGTCAATAAATAAAAACACAGATTTTTTTTTCCTCAACAATTAATTTTCAATTGAACGATTTTCACGTGAAAAATTCGAAATAAGATGAATATCCGTGATATTTGAAACGACAGTATGGAGTATTTATTATTGTATGAATATCGGTTATGTTGAGAAGAGATTTTCTGTCAAAAAATGCGTTATAATTAGAACAAAAAATTAACAATAATTATATTATTAAGAAAATTTTTCGCTTGGACCATGGAACTATGAAAAGGATCCTCCTTGGCTCGGACATGTATGACGTCATAAATAAAACATGTATTTTCAAATATTCGTAATAATACAAGCAGCATGAATATCAGTGCATAACGAAAGTCGATAGACGTCATATTTAAGATGAAAAACTGAAATATTTTTTATCGATACTGATAATAATAAGCTTGAATATCAGCTACATACAGATGTGAGTTTTCTGCTAAAATTTACGTCATGATTGCCAGAAAAAGAAAATTACCAAAACTTATATCATTAAAAAGATATTTTTCTAAAAATGACGTCATATTTGAAATAAAACAGTAATTTTCAGATATGTTTTCAAAAGAAGCGTGAATCCGTTCCGTACATTAAAAATACAAGAATCATTAAGTATAGATAGTAGACAAGTTTCATGCGATATTTAAAATGAAGAATTGAAATATTTTTTAACTGATTATTAGGCATGAGTATCAGTTTTATACAAATGAGAGTTTTCAGCCAAAATTTGCATCATAATTATTAAGAAAAGAAAAAATAACACGAATCTGTTATTATCCATTGGGAAAATGGTTGTTGTTTTCGGTCGAGAATGGACCTCTGGACGTCGTCACGTTATTCTTTTTAAGCACTTTTAACGAAATTCTGTAACTTTATAAGAATTTTTAATGAAATTCTGTAACTTTAGAAGAATTTTTCTTCGAATGGGCAATAGAAATGCACAAAATCGTTACAAAAAAGGTAAAGTTACAAAAAGGATAGATGCAAATTATCAGATATGAAAAAAAGCCGAATTCAAAAATTGACGTCGGATGAGAAATCGTCTTATATATATTTTTTTTTTTGTTGTTTATGTTTTTATTAATATATTGTAAATTTGGTACTTTCGTTTTATAGCACCCTCCAAGGATGAATCGCCAAGCGACTAAGTTTTATCGCCAAATTATAAAGCATGTATGACATTATAATAATGTATGATATATATATATAACATTTTTGTTTCTGTTTTCATTAATATATTGCAAATTTGGTACTTTCGTGTTATAGCGGTCGCCAAGGATGAATCACTAAACGACCTATATATAAGCTTTGCGATGATCTTGGCGAAATCATAACTGCAACCTTGGCATAATCATAATTGTTTGGGCCGCTATAACACGAAAGTACGGTAATTTTTTTTTTTAAAGCTTTCGGAACATTTTCCCAGTGGTTATTGTAATTTGTTAAATTAATTTTTTTAATTAAAATCTAACAGTCTGTTTTTTTTGCATTTTGCAACTACTACTCTTAGCATATCGAACGCAACACCATTTACTTAACACCGTTATCATTGATCCGAGAATGTCACACAAACTCTCAGAATTTAAAAATTTAAATTAGATTCCGAGATTTTTTTATTTATTTTATTTTTTGTATATTTTAACAAAGTTTCTTTAAAAACGGCAACTAAATTACTCCATAGTTGTGGATAAAAAGGGAGAAATAAATCAGATCAATATATTTTTTACGCCATTTTCTCATTCAAACTGAAAACAGAATTTATTTTCAATTTGAATAGATGGTTAAAAAAAATCTTGATTTTAGTAAAATTTCCGAAAAATGAAAACACATTTTCACTTATTCAAACGTCGTGAATCAATCTATTGCTGCAGAAAAAAAATCGTCTGTCAACGTATTGTCATTTATAGAACAAGATTTGTTTCAGCTATACAGCTATACATTAAACCATTGACGCAGAATTGGATTTGAAGAAAAAGCATATGCTATTTCAAATTAATTATTTTGTTTAAGGGTTATTTTGCGTAAGGATGGTTGTTAAAACGTTTCACAAAGGCACTAAAAGTGAAATGGTTTATCAGGTAAAATTGACATTTATTTTTACCCAATTTGTCGATTTTATTTGGCCCTCCTTTTGGCATTGGTTCCAAGTTAGTTTTCGCGATTATTTGGCTCAAAATTTCACTTTTCTAAAACTGAGTTGTCTCAAGGTCCCTATGACAAAAAAATACCGTATTGTCTCCAATGAAATGCGTTAAAGAGTTAGTTAATTATTTACTTTTTTAATAATCGTGAGATAAATATTTTGCTTGATTAATGCATTTATTATTCTTTTAAAGTTACGTGAACGAAGTCACGGGTAACAGCTAGTTTTTTTAATATTTCCGAAGGCACAGATAAAAAGGTAAAAATCTCTTTTCCAAATGCCAAATAGAAAATACACAAAATAGAATGCCAAATATATAAAATAGAAAAATATCTGCAAAAAAATATATTTACATAATACTACATCTGGAAAAAATAAGATTTAGAAAAAGTAAGCCAAATCCTGCAGATTCCAAAAATCGCATCGAAAAACTTATCACCAAAAAATAACTCGCCAAATCTTACGGCACAGGAGATGGATTTTTCCCTCTGAATACAGAATATTAGTTTTTTTTCTTGTACGATGGGGTGATTATAATATAATTGTTTCATTTCACATACTACATACCGTTTGATATATTGGTACTTTTATGTTATCCTGGCACAGTTGATAAATCGCCAAATATTGTTCCTATAACATTTTCATATTGAATTCATTTTATTTAAATATAAATATTTCACTCATTTAATTTAAAATACATGCCTTTCATTAATCCCATTTAAAATGCTAAAAAGAAAGAAAAAAAAAGAAAGAATGCCATAAATCGAAACCTTTTATTTAAACATCAAAGAATTTTTTTTTTAAATTTACACACGCGAAATAAAAAAAGCTGCTATTGCTGAGATTTGCGCCAAATTTCTAATACCAAGTCTACCAAGTTATTGCGGAGTTTTTCTTTCAAACAGAAAAAAATCCAGATTAATTTTCGATTTCTACTAAATTGAAATATATTTTATTGTGCTGAATATTAATGCGTGCATATTTTTTTGCTCCATGTACTCCATGAACTTTTCAATTCCGATTGTCTACGAAAATCTCCTGCCGGTGAAAATGACGTACGCACAAAATTTTCGTGACGTATGTAATTTATTTGTGCTTTTTTATCTATTTTTTTAATATAATTTCCAAACGGTTTGACATTTATTCTTGGTAATAAATAGACGTCGTTGTCACCTTTATAGGTACCTGCTGTAAAAATTTGAACGAAATCCGTTAAATATTTTTTGAGTTATGCTTGACGAAAAGCTTTAATATCCATCGTAGCTATATATGGGGTAAAGTAAAACTGAGCTGTGTATGAGTCTTCGTTGCACTCAGACAATAATTTAAAACTCAATGACATCTTTAATATCAACTAGTAAGTTTTCTTTTCATTTTTCAATTAACGGATTTCTGTTTAATGAAGTTAAATTTTTTCAGCCTAATTTCTTCAGTATTCCAGATATATTGTTGCTCAAATCATTAAAA
This sequence comes from Maratus michaelseni, assembly GCA_963931845.1. Classification (NCBI taxonomy): domain Eukaryota; kingdom Metazoa; phylum Arthropoda; class Arachnida; order Araneae; family Salticidae; genus Maratus; species Maratus michaelseni. The sequence goes on from OZ007592.1 coordinate 427,623,245, forward strand.
ATTACATTTTCTGTTAATGAATAAGGGAAGCTTAAAAGAAGAAAAGGAAATCACCAATTAGAAAGTAAGCTAAGAGAAAAAAAATAGCATAGTGCTTCTCCTAATTTAAACGAAAAGTTGTCTTGAGTCATGACAATCATCATTAGCTACAATTGATTTTAAGTAGAAAAAAATCACCAAGCACAAGTTTATAGACATCGCATTATCAGGGAAGGACACATAAAGTGGTGTCTAATGGTTTTATTTGTATATTCGTTTTAATTTAAAGACACAATTTTTTTTTGCAAGATCTCATTTTAAAGAAAAGTATATTGTATCATAATCTAGTAATTTTACAAAAAAAAAAAAAAAAAAAAGAAAACTGCCCAGTTAAACTGAGGGCATTGAGCTCACAGGCTATTCACACTAATTGTATATTATACTCGTATTTCAAAGAATTTGAAATAAGCCCCTTGAAAAATAAAGAAATCGACAATATATTAAGGGGGTTATCCCCCCGTTACCCCCTCATAGTTAACTAATGAACCCCTTAACCCTTTCATGGTCATGAACGCGTATACGCGGTCAAAGTTTTTTACTTCTAAATGGTCATGGGCGCTTATAGACGGTCAGGATTTTTTACCTCTAAATGGTCATGGGCGCGTAAAACGGTTCAGATTTCCTACTTCTAAGTGGTCATGACCGTCTATGTGCGTTTTTCTCACCCCCCAGACTGGGCGGTAAAGAAGGCGTTTATCAGCACACTCCCCCTTCCCACATATAGAATGGATGTATAGGTAGACCATTTGTCAACTAGATTATTTGTATTTTAGTTGAATGCCTTACAGATTTGGTTAGAAAATGTCTCAGAGAATTTCGTTTTCTGTACAGGCTAAGAATGACATTGTATTTCAAAAAGGAAGCAACTTCATAGAATATCATTTTTTAGTTATTATTTTATTTTAAAACTCTCGTCCATACGATTCTAATCCATTACATTAATTATTATTATTTAAAATGTTTTGCCATGTTAAATTTATTTAATTTTTTTTAATGAATACATAAGTTTTTATTTTTCTAACAGTATTTCAATTTATTTTGTTTAAATATATTACTAAATAACTAAAATCGATTTTTCTTTCTTTTTTTTCTTTTTTTCTTTTTTTTTTACTTACAGCACTTTTGCTTTGTAATAGTAACAAATATAATAATACCCAAATAATATTAATAATACCAAATTAATATTACACTTCAAAAATTATTTACTAATTTACTGTTGTTGCTATACCAATTATAGCATAACTTTATAAATAAAACAGTGAAACCTGTCTATAACAATACTGAAGGGACCAGAAAAAGTATCAATATAGACAGGTTACATTTATAGGCAAGCTCAAGAATGTTAATTGATTCAGAGTACATAGTAGAATAATTATTATATATTGATGGAATATTAGTTTAACTTTCTTAGAATTATATATGCAGATGGAAATTTTTTTTAACTTTCTAGAATTATACAATTAAATTTAATTTATTTCTTATAAATAATCAGAATTTTGCATTATTAAATAAATATATAAAGAGTGTACAATATAAATAAATCTGATAAAAATCATATTTTTATTACATTTTGTCAGATTTGTAAAATTACACGAATAAGTGATTAAAAATGAATAGGAATTTACAATTTTTACTCTTAAGAAGAGAAAGAAATTGCAGATTATTTATTAGAATATGAAACCAAAGAAAAATAATTTGTGTAAAAAATGTGTATTTGGATGTCTAAATGTAGACGATAAGACCGGAAATATTACTTCACAGACATTACCTCACAGACATTATTTAACATTCACATTTGGTTTGATACTTTTAAATATAATAGCACCATTTTCGTAATGGAAGAAGAAATCAAGTTTTTGATCAATTAATTCAAAGGCATGTACAGGTGTCATCATAATTTTCCTTTAGTTTTTATAAAGACGCAATGTTAGAACTAAAAGGAAAATGGTGATTAGTACTTTCACCGAATTAGTACTTTCACTTTATTAGTACTTTCACTGAACACCAATAAAATTGATTGATTAAATTTTAATACTCCTCAATATTTGTAAGAGCCTTAAATATATCTTGAAGAATTGATTTGATGTAAGAAAATTATGCACAAAATTTTCATTTTTAGAGACATTCAGTTGATCACTATGTTCAAAATTGCCATTATAATTGTTGGGATTAAATTAAAGACTGCAAGCAGTTGTAGATGGTTTTATTAGTCCAATTGCTCGCATTTTTTTAACATTTCAGCAAAAGTTACAGGCCCGTAGCTGGGGGGGGGGGGGGGATTCTGGAAATTTTTTTGCCCGTCCGAGTATGATCGACTCGATCCCTCATCAAAACATTTTAAAATGTCCGTACTTTTCTTTATCTCCTTTTTTTTAACTTCTTTTTTCAGACAAGACCGAAATCATAGACACCCATCCCAAAGACCCTTGTATAAAACTTTTTTTTTCTCAATCCAAAAGATATGGAGATTGCGATTGCGGCGTAAGACATTTCTGGCTTTGTTGCTCTCTAGAAATCCACTTTACCGCCTCCTCAATGACTCAAATTAACGGCTTTAGAAAATAATAGTTTAAACATTATCCTGTAAACTATTTGACTCAAACGGATTAGCTGTTGCTTGTGAAAATGGTTTTCTTTGTACAACTGTCACTACAGATGAAATTTACTGTAATCTGGCGCGGTTGTTTCACTATTTCATGGCTTGACAGACAGGTTCCCCAAAACAAGCAAATATTATGTTTTACAACTATGTATTTTTGTCATTGTTAACGTGGCAAGTTTGCCATAATTCTGGGCTTTTAGGGGCTTTTCAACAAATGTGGAAAATATCCGTTGACGTCTTTTTTTACACCGTTTTAAACGATAAAAGTTTGTGAAATCAGTATCACTTAGAATTGCAATATCTGGAAGCGATTTTTCAGAATAAAGATGATTTCTAGTGAAACGAAAAAAAAAATTGGAAATTTAATAAAAATGTTAAAAGAGCATTAACATTTTTCAGTGGAAGGGTAGTATAGGAGTAAAGTGTATTAGGAAAACTAATGAACTTTATATAGTCATGAATACTAATTGTTTCAGTTTTAGTTAATGTTTCCTAAATTTATTTATTTGAATATACGTACAAAAATTTACAAACAATATTCAATTAATGTTGTTTGTAGAAAAAAACATTTTTACCCGCTCAACCATGCGAAACTTTATAATAGATTCACGGACTTGTTTTTACATATACAAACATTAAATTCTCAGGCATGATTATTGAAAGGATTTAGAATCGAACACCATTCTTCATTTTTTGATAAGTGGATTTGACTTTCGTGCATTTAAGAATAGAGTTTCGCCTTGAGAATATTGTTTATAGTCACTTCACTGTTGTTGTGTGATTCCCAAATAAATATGATTTTTTTTCTTTCTTTTTTCTTTTCCTTTTCTTTCTTTTTTGTATTTTTAAAAAGACAAAATGTTTTCTGATTTTGAACATAGAACTTTCATTTTAATAATTTATACAGAATATTCTTTTTTAGTTAATCATTTTTTTTTTTCACGATGGGTTTTATTTATGTTACATTATGTTATGATATGGCTTTTTTTAATGAAATTTATTTATTATTTATTAAATTATTTCTCTAAAATAATTCTCTGTATCTTTTTTAAACTTGTCTAAAATCTTTTTTTAATACTTGAATGCTTTATTAATATAAACGAACATAAAATAGGTAAATTAAAACTATTTATTTAAAAAAAACACACACACATAATTTATTTTGGTCATTTAAAATATTTCATTAACCTATGAAATCTTTTCGTGTTTTAAAACAAGGCTTGAAATTTTACTTATAATACTTTAACAAGAAATATTAATGTCGTGCCGTTCTTAGATTGTGAAACACTTTCCAACATTATGAAAATATTGTCGCGAAATTTTCATATTTTCTTATTCTTACAAAAAATTTATAAATAAAGTCTAATGTAAATCTTTTTTTTTCTTTCTGTTGATAATATTGAGCAGTCATTGCCCACAGATCACCACTCGTATGACAAAATTCACAAAAACGCGTATATTAATAAGCATGATGCAAAAAAAGTTTAGACACAAAGCTTAGTCTTCAACAAAGCAAGCCATTTTCTTAGAAAAAACTTATATAAAGAATTAAATGCAAGGTGTCGATTAAGTCTCTAAAATCGAAAGCAATGGCTGACCACTTCATTCACTCATTCAATGTTGAACAATCTTATTTAAATCTTTGTTTTCGTGAAAAATCTTATGACTTCATCACGCATAATCTAGACCATAATTCAGTTAAAGAAGTTTATAAAATTTTAATTTCTGGATTTTTACACATAAGTGTTTGACACGAAATTTCACACACAATGTCACCAAGCTGGCAGTAAAGTTGCAAAGTTTCCTGCTAAGATTCAAAAATCTTCACAAACCCTTCACAAAAATCAATTTGATAAAATGGGGCCCTTCACAAAAACCAATTTGATAAAGTAGGCCCGGCCCCTTCACAAAATTCTATTCCATAAAAACTGACTATTATTTATTTGTTATTTTGTGATGTTTTAAAATGTGTAATTTGTAAACGAACAAGGTCACCAGAGAGGAAAACTTCGGCAAAAAGATTTTAAAAAGTTTTTTTTTTTTTTTTTTTTTTTTTATAAATGCTTGGTTCCAGTTTGATTAACTGGATTTAAATTTTCGTTACAAAATGTTATTTTTCACAAAAATATAATAAATTTCACAAAAATAACCTTTATTTTTTACAAAATGCCCCCCCCCCCCCCCAAGAAAAAAACCCTGCATCGACCCCTGTATATATATATGTAAATCAACATTTGACCGGAGGGTGGTTTAGGGGTATGGGGGTCATGTTCGGTGAAAATATACCAAATTTTTTTGGAATTGCTTTCCTCCGAACGGCTGCGATAGGTAGCTTTTTGTATTGAAAGCTACCTAAAACACGATCCCTGAAGAGACTTATTATCCCGAAGCTACAAAATAAATAAATAAATTGTTCAAAAAAGAAAAAAAAAGAGAAAAGAAATGAAAGAAATGGAAGTAAATAACAATACAAAAATAACAATCATTTGTTTTACAATTATCTTATTTAGAAAGTCTGCAATCTAAGGCATTTTAGATACGTAAAGACTTATTCCTTGTAGGTTTGATTTAATTAAAAAAAAATATATATCTGAATTTAACTGAATCTGATACCACATATTAGAAGATTTTATTTCGCTAGCTTATATTTACAGTGATGATATAGTAAATAAACAAGTTTTATTCGAGGAATGAGGTGTAGTGTTTCATTAAATATCCCTACTGGGATAAAATATTAAAAGACATTAGATTGTAACTCATTAATATAACACAAGTTATTTACGAAATAGTTTAGAATTTATTATTTGATAGTTTTTAAAATCAAATGGAAATATAACATTTTCTATTTCTTTTACTTTTCTTTCCTTTATGTTTCTTTCCTTCTATTTGAATAGAATGTCACCTATCTGTTTAGACAGTGCAAGGAATTTTTCGAAAGGGGATTATAATGGGGTGGGCAAATCAATCACTCTGAGAACCTGCACTTGACAAGTCTGACCAGATGCGCCCACAATGAACTTCAATAGGCCATTCATTACCAAAGGTGTTTTACAGGGGGGAAAGCAATTTCACCATGTTACTGCTAAACTTTTTACAATGTGAAACTCTTGACCATTTATAAAGATTTTGAGCACGTCCTCGTCAACCCTTTCCAAGTAAAAAATATGAAAACAGCCTGACCGTGAATGGGTTAAACTAATCAGGAGAGCCTCTTATTACAAAGAATATATATATACAAAAGTTGAAGAAAATCGGATAATGCTGCTTGAAAAACCCATTTATATAAATTAAGGGGGGATTGGCCCCCCGTCCCCCCCTTTATACTTAACCAATCAATCCCGAAAACTAATCAGGGAAGCGCCTTAACCCAATGAACTTATAAACAAATTTTGAAGCAAATGAGATAATTCTGCATGAAAAACCCATTTATATAAATTAAGGGGGGATTACCCCCCGTTCCCTCCCTTTATATTTAATCAATCAATCCCGAAAACTAATCAGGGAAACGCCTTAACACAGTGAATCTATAAACAAAATTTGAAGGAAAACGGAATAATTCTTCAGGAAAAACCCATTTATATAAATTAAGGGGGGATTAGCCCCCCGTCCCCCCCTTTATACTTAACCAATCAATCCCAACAAAAACTAATCAGGGAAGCCTCTTATTACAATGAATATATATAATAAAAAATTTGAAGAAAATCGGATATTGCTGCATGAAAAACCCATTTATCTAAATTAAGGGGAATTAGCCCCCCCCTTCCCCCTTTATACTTAACCAATGAACTCCCAAAACTATTCAGAGAAGCGCATTATCACAATGAACCTATATACAAAATTTGAAGAAAATCGGATAATTCTGCTTGAAAAACCCATTTATATAAATTAAGGGGGGATTGGCCCCCGTCCCCCCTTTATACTAAACCAATCAATCCCGGAAACGAATCAGGGAAGCGTCTTAACCCAATGAACCTATAAACAAATTTTGAAGCAAATGGGATAATTCTGCATGAAAAACCCATTTATATAAATTAAGGGGGGGGGGGTTAGCACCGCCCGTCCCCCCCCCCCTTTACACTTAACCAATCAATCCCAAAACTAATCAGGGAAGCGTCTTAACCCAATGAACATATAAACAAATTTTGAAGCAAATGGGTAATTCTGCATGAAAAACCCATTTATATAAATTAAGGGGGGGGATTAGCCCCTCCGTTCCCCCCTTTTATACTTAATCAGTCAATCCCAAAAACTAATCAGGGAAGCGTCTTAACCCAATGAATCTATAAACAAATTTTGAAGTAAATGGGATAATTCTGCATGAAAAACCCATTTATATAAATTAAGGGGGATTAGCCCCCCCGTTCCCCCTTTTATACTTAATCAGTCAATCCCGAAAACTAATCAGGGAAGCGTCTTAACCCAATGAACTTATAAACAAATTTTGAAGCAAATGAGATAATTCTGCATGAAAAACCCATTTATATAAATTAAGGGGGGGGGGGATTAGCCCCCCGTTCCCCCCCTTTATACTCAACCAATCAATCCCGAAAACTAATCAAAGAAGCGCCTTAACACAGTGAACCTATAAACAAAATTTGAAGGAAAAAGGAATAATTCTGCAGGGAAAATCCATTTATACAAATTAAGGGGGGGGACTAGCCCCCCCGTTCCCCCCCCCCTTTATACTTAACCAATCAATCCCAAAAACTAATCAGGGAAGTGCCTTAACGCAGGGAACCTATAAACAAAATTTGAAGGAAAACGGAATAATTCTGCATGAAAAACCCATTTATATAAATTAAGGGGGGGTTTAGCCCCCCCCCTGTTCCCCCCTTTATATTTAACCAATCAATCCCGAAAACTAATCAGGGAAGCGCCTTAACACAGTCAACCTATAAACAAAATTTGAAGGAAAACGGAATAATTTTGTATTAAAACCCAATTTATATAAATTAGGGGGGGGTTTAGCCCCCCCTGTTCCCCCCTTTATATTTAACCAATCAATCCCGAAAACTAATCAGGGAAGCGCCTTAACACAGTCAACCTATAAACAAAATTTGAAGGAAAACGGAATAATTCTGTATTAAAACCCTATTTATATAAATTAGGGGGGGATTAGCCCCCCCTGTTCCCCCCTTTATATTTAACCAATCAATCCCGAAAACTAATCAGGGAAGCGCCTTAACACAGTCAACCTATAAACAAAATTTGAAGGAAATCGGATATTTCTATGAAGAGTTATCGCGTTACGTACGTAGATACGTACATACATACATACAGAACCGGCGGGCACATAAGCTCTCAGGCTTTGATAGCCTGTGAGCTAAAAAAAACATATCTGGAGGCACGGCAGTGCCCCCGCCAAGTCGAGAGAGGACAGCCGTAAGCATACTTTTCTGGAAGCAACTCAGGGCACTTTTGACCCCCCCCACATCTCCGCGCTGGAGTATCCCAAAAATTCAAAACTTCATTTTTCTAGAGTATTTGGCAAACAGGACCAAAATTTAAAATTACAACTTTCTGTCTTTTCTAGTTCAGACGATATATGTACTCAAACATTCGATTTTTTGTCACTCACTCACTCAATCGTTCCGCGTCATCAAAAAGATTAGGTAGATCCCGTATCCCTAGAAACTTGACATTTGGAAAAAAGGTAGTGTTTACGATACAAAGAAAGGAAAAATTATAAAATCCAGAAAATTCGAAAATAAACATTCGAAAATTCAACAAATTCCATCAAAATTGAGAATTGAAAATAAGACGATCTTGTAGTCTTAGAAACTTAAGATTTGGTGTGAAGGTAGTGTTTAGCATCCAGAAAAAGAAAACATCAAAAACACCACAAAAATCGAAAGCAAAATTGAAAAAATAAAAAAAATCGAAAAAAACCGAAAATTTTCAAATAATCAGATTTTGTTGCGCTAGAAACTTGGAATTCGGAATAAAGGTAGTATTTAGGATGCAAAATAAGCAGAAATTAAAAAATCCGGAAAATTCGAAAAAAAAAATTCAAAAATTCGAAAAATTCGAAAAAAAATTGAAAAAAATAAAATATTTTGATCTTTTAGCCTTAGAAACTTAAAATTCGCGGTAAAGATAGTGTTTAGGATTCAAAAAATTTTAAAATAAAAAACGCAATAAAATTCGAAAATAAAATTAAAAAATCGAAAAAAATCGAATAAACCGAAAAATAAGGAAAATTTGAAAATAATTCGATTTTATAGCGCTAGAAACTTGAAATTTGGAATAAAGGTAATATTTAAAATACTAAATAAGGAAAAATTCAAAAATATGGATAATTCAAAAAATACCCATAAATTAGGGCAGACAGTATATGAACTCAAAGTTTCGATTTTTTGTCACTCACACTCTCACTCACTCTCGCGTCATCCAAAAGATTGGGTAGATCCCGCAGCCATAGAAACTTAAAATTTGGAATAAAGCTAGTGTTTCGGATACAAAGAAAGAAAAAATTATAAAATCCGGAAAATTAAAAAAAAAAAAAAACATTCGAAAATTCAACAAATTCGAACAAAATTGAAAATAACACGATCTTATAGTCTTAAAAACTTAAAATTTGGTGTGAAGGTAGTGTTTAGAATTCAGAAAAAGAAAACATCAAAAACACACACAAAAAAAAAAACTCGAAAACAAAAAACTCGAAAACAAAATCGAAAAATCGGAAAAATCGAAAAAAAACGAAAATTATCAAATAATCCGGTTTTGTTGCGCTAGAAACTCGGAATTCGGAATAAAGGTAGTATTTAGGATGCAAAATTAGGAAAAATTAAAAAATCCGGAAAATTCGAAAAAAATTCAAAAATTCGAAAAATTCGAAAAAAATGAAAAAAATAAAATAATTTGATCTTTTAGCCTTAAAAACCTAAAATTCGCGGTAAAGATAGTGTTTAGGATTCAGAATACGTTAAAATAAAAACGCAATAAAATTCGAAAATAAAATAAAAAAATCGAAAAATAAAGAAAATTTGGAAATAATTCGATTTCGTAGCACAAGAAACTTGTAATTTGGAATAAAGGTAGTATTTAAGATACTAAATAAGGGAACATTAAATAATATGGATAATTCGGAAAACAAATTTCGAAATTTTCAAAAATTATAAATTATAAAAAAAAGAAAGAAAAAGAAAAGAAAGAAAAAGAAAAAAAAGTGAGAAATTGAAAATAATATGATCTCGTAGTCTTAGAAACTGAAAATTTGGTGTAAAGGTAGTGTTTAGGATTCAGAAAAAGAAAAAAAGAAAAACACAACAAACATCGAAAATAAAATAAAAAAATCGAAAAAAAAAAAACGAAAATTTGAAAATAATTCGATTTTGTAGAGCTAGAAACTTAAAATTTGGAATAAAAGCAGTATTTAGGATACAAAAAAATAAAAAAAATAAAAAATCTGTAAAATTCGAAAAAACTTATTGTTTAGGATACAGAAAAAGGAAAAATTAAAACACAATAAATTCGAAAATAGAATAAAAAAAACTCGAAAAAGATCGGAAATTTCAAAATAATTCGATTTTGTAGCGCTAGAAACTTGAAATTTGTAATAAAGGATACAAAATAAGAAAAAATTAAAAAATCCAGAAAATAGAAAAAAAGTCGAAAAAATAAAAAATTGAAAATAATTTTATCTTGTATTCTTAGAAACTTAAAACTTGGTGTAAAGGTAGCATTTACTATTCAATAAAAGGAACAATTAAAAAATTCGTTAAATTCGAAAATTAAATCGAAATATCTTTAAAAAAACAAAAATTCGAAAACAATTTGATTTTGTACTGCTAAAACATTAGTTTTAAGATAATTGTCCTATTAGCTAGTACAAGGCCCCTAATTGTTTTATGTTATTTCCCCCGGATTATGCTTTTCTTTCGTTTACGAATTTCGTTATAGGAAAGTTCCACTATAGACTGGCTACGTTATAGGCGATTTCTTTATAGACATGTTTGTTTTATTTCACAGGTTATACTCTATTTACTTCGCATATGAAATATGGATTGTTAAATGATGTTACCCCACAAAAATTTTCACAGCTCCCCCTACCCTCCCGACATTACTGGCTGGTTATGGTTTGATAGTTCTGTCTAAATAAAATCATGGTGACTGTAACATTCACTTGATTTACCTCTAAATTGAACATAAATGATCATAAGAAGACGGATCAAAAAGTTACTACATTGGCATGACAATCAGGTAACTTAGAAGTAAAATCGAAAAATCAATAAATTTATAAAAAGTCAAAAATTTGAAAATAATCCGATTTTGTAGTCCTAGAAGCTTGACATTTGGCAGAAAGGTAGGGTTTAGCATACAGAGTAAGAAAAAATTAAAAAATCCGTAAATGTAAAAAAAAAGTTAAAAAAAGAAGCTAAAAAAAAATAAAATAAAAATAAAAAACATAGAAAAAATGAATATAGTTTGATATATTAAAAATGTCCGGAAATTTTTATTTTTGTTTTCTTTTTATACTAAAAAGTTCTTTTATGCTAATTATCAAGTATCTCGGACTGCGAGTAATATCTCAGATGGATAGCACCTATCCTGGAAGCAATTGAGACTTCCCCTCTTTGATGGTACTTTTGACACTTCCCCTCCCATAAAATAGTGCTGGCCTAGGAACCTGAAATCTCTTTTTATCTACAGTACTTTGCAAACAAAACTAAAGCTTCAAATTTTTGATACCTGTAAATAATAGGGACAGAGCGTGGGCTTAGTGAAAATCAGTGAATGATCTCCAAAAAGAACCCAAAATCAAGAAAAGGAGGATTACTTACAAAAAGAAGTGAAATCTCATCAAAAACGTCACCTGTAAAAAATGCAGCCAAGTCTCGTGACTCTTTTTACGTAAAAAGTTCTGAGATCGTGTAAAGCCAAGTTTAGCTATCTTATTAACTCTGAAATTTTCATTCACAAATCACTCCTAGTCTCTACATCTTTAGTTAAATATTATTTTGTGACTTGGCAATTACGTAGCACGAGAATGTGATGTATATAATTAGTCTTAATCAAATAATACCATGCCATCCCATAACATATTAAGGTGTAATAACTTCCCTGTGCGTATATAATTAGCCTTAATCATATTATCTCATCCCTTCGCACATAACATAGTAAGGTGTAATAACTTCCCTGTGCTGCGTAATTGCCAAGTCACAAAATAATATTTAGCTAAAGATGTAGAGACTAGGAGTGATTTGTGAATGAAAATTTCAGAGTTAATAAGATAGCTAAACTTGGCTTTACACGATCTCAGAACTTTTTACGTAAAAAGAGTCACGAGACTTGGCTGCATTTTTTACAGGTGACGTTTTTGATGAGATAATATTAACAGCAAATAATTTTCATTCACACAGTCTTTGGAAAAAGAAATATGAATTTATGCGTAAATGTTGAAGATGCTCATAAGTACTTGAATACATTAAAATTTGTTGAATATCAGTGTTATAATAAGTTTAATATAAAACTTACTGCATTTCATATCTGTCTGAAACATACGAAACATACAAAAATAAATGTGTTTTAAAGTTTAAATCTTTGTATAAAGTATACTTTTCTAATTGTATGAAAATATTCAAGGGATTTCATAGATATACGTATAAAATGTTTTTTCAAATGATTTAGATAACAACGTGACATTATGTTAGATTTTGAGCAATAAAAATGCTATCAGTTGATTCATTACTAAGTAGCTTCAAAATATACATTCAACAAAAATGAAAAATCATGAGTCAAGTATAGATTAAGAAACACTTTCAAAAGATAAAGGAAAAATAATTAATAAGTTTCATATTTTCATACAATGAAATGAGATATCTCAATAAGCAATTTAAATAAAATGCCCCGCAAAAGATTTTCCCCATATTCCTTAATGTAACGGAATATTTCGTGTGTCACTGTAATCGAACTATAAATCCTACACATTTCAGTTTCATACCGATCATTCTTTAGTGAACTTCAGTAGTAAATAAAATTACATGTCTATCTGGGTCCTTTTACGAGAGTTACAGCACGGACAGACGGATAGAGGGACAAGCGCACAGAGAGCCAGACACATAGATGGAGAGAAAACGAGAATTCATAAATACTTTTCAAGTATGATATAATATGTTACAAAATTCTTTCGTTCTTACATTGTCTACAGGTAGTTTTACCATTTAGCTAGAACATTTTATAACACCAAAAACCAAGATAAGACATTTTAATTAGTTTTATTAGTCGGATAACTTGATTAAGGTAAACATTTTCTGCATAATTGTAAAATGTAGCTTCACTATTTAGATTATAATTATATATCTAAGTTCTGTTTAGATTATCACTAATTTGAAAGTTAAGAAAGGATCAATATTTGAGTATATATTTGGAAAAATTATAAAAGCAACAATGTATAAAAACTCTTCCAACCATTAATAAATATATTTCTAAATATAATTTCAACTCAATAAATAAATATTTTCTCCAAATCAATTATTAATGATGAACCATCTAACGTATGATAATGCTTATCTATTATAGAAAATCATTCAGCATATTAAAAAAAAATATTTTGTACATAATAATTAGCATCATTACACAGCTAGCAAGAAAAATTATTCTTTCTGTTAAGTACTGAAAATTAATTGCAGTAAGGAAGTAATTAGATTAAGGAATATCAATAATTATTGCTTAATTTCTAACAGCAGGGAATTAGAGAAAAAGTCTCTATATTAGTAGATTGTACGCATTAATCTACTTAATATCAAAATGAAAAAATTATTAGGAAATAAATTTTATCATTAATTCTATGTTATAAATATATCTAATAAACTCCATGTTATATAATGACTATCCGAAAGAGGTAAATATATATAGAAGTTAATACAATATATGGCATAATGGTGCAATGTTTTAAACGAAGTTTTACCGATTTCTTGAAGGACACTATGTAACAAAATGTCACCAGTCAATTTCGATTTTATATTCTTTCAAATTCCTAGCGAATTACTAGTTGGATTGTTCTTCAGCATATTCTGAGTAAAGAATATGCTTGAACACGTCCTTTCAAATACATATTAATTCAAGAATGACAGGTGTAAATTAAGTAAGACTACAATGCTCAGCTTGTATCATAAAAAGCTGCGAATATTCTGGCAAATTTACAAAATATTTAAGACGCTATGTGAATTTTTTTTATGTATTAACGTAAACATTGTACATGTACATGCCATTACAAAAACGATGTTTTTTTTTTTAATTTAATAAAAAAATATATTCGCGTAATTAGTTTTATCTTTTATAAAACTATCAAGTATTTTTTTTCCTAGGGAAAAAAAACACTTAGATATACTAAGATTACGTAATAGCTACTGATAAGTTACTGAACTATCGAGTTGATAAGTTACTGCACTACAGCTACTGAATTTATATTGCAATATACTGATTATACTTGAAATAAGCAAGGAAAAATAAAGGGGAAGTGAAATATAATATAGCATCAAACTTGTGTAGGAAATGTAATAATCCAGCTGGATTGAAAAAATTTAACATGAGTATTTCAGAAAGGGGTGAAGAGGATTTTTAATGACAAAAGGAAATATGCACCTTTTCATGATGAAAATATCAATTAATATTTCTATTCGAAAAACGGAATCAGTGACATCGTTTCCAACATTTTCCGAGCACTCCATGAAGCGTCGCAGTATGTGCAGAGAATCTTTAGCTTGGACAAGGAAGAGATGGATAAAAAAAAAAGTGTTTTTAACTTGAATATTCTAATGATTGAACCAGCGTTTAGCTCAGTTATATATTTCATTCAATTTAGTGACGTCATTTTTTAACCCAGAAAACTTTTATGAAAAGGTACTATTGGGATAATAAAAACACCAAAGTTGGATAATTTGGAACATGCAACTAGCAATACGGACGCATGATAGCAAAAATGACGGACTAAATCCTTATGCAAATTAACATTATCTCAGTCGTATTTTTCCTGTTGCCGAAAATTATATTTACAATTTCATAGATTAATGTGATAATTGGAAACACGAAGAAATTATCATAAACAGGCAATAATCTACTTCGAGGAGGCGCGTTGAAATTTTCTTAAAAGCTAATGCAAAGAACGCATTCCAAGAACATATTTCGCTCTTAGAAAAAAAAAAAAAAAAACAAGCTTAGGCAGCTCTAGTAGAAAAACAAACACAGAAATATAAAATTTTGTTTCCCAATAGAATAAGAGACTTTCTGAAATTAATAAAAATCACTGTAAGAAACAAATCAATCCTTTTTATTTATGAAATTAGCCAAACTAATATAATTTATTTTGTGTAATGTTTCTTTAAGCATTTTTATTCCAGGTTATGGAGACGACTTTTAAATTAAAATATTTCCTCAAGGGATGTAAAAAGAAAACTGCCAGTAGTTTTACCGTTTGCATAAAAAACATTATCTATATTATATGAAAAATATCAGTCATAATTTAAATTTGAATATAAAAAAATCACATATTACTGAGCAAATATATAAAAAACCTCCCGAAAATAGAAAAGAAAATCTTCATAAAATGTGATGGAGTCATTCTCTTCTGTAAACATTTCTTATTACTAGCATGCATAAAAAAGACAGAAGGTTAACAATATTATTTTGAAAGTTTTATAAAAAATGAAAATTTTCCTGTTCAGAAGCTTTCTAAAATTGAGTAATGAGAATAAAGGTACTTTTTTACCATCAAAGTGAAACAGAAATATGCTTTGTGTAATGCTATGTCCTTCTATTATCATGGAAGGATACATAAAGTGATGTCTATTGGTTAACTTTTTATATTCGTCTTAAATTAAAGACACGGACTTTTTTGCAAGAACTCATTCCAAACAATTATTGTTTTGTGCTCTAGTAATTTAAAAATATATAATATTAACAACAGATAATTATTTTTTATACTCTTATACTTTAAAAATGTATAATATTAACAACAGATAATTTTTATTCACACAGTCTTTCAATAAAGAAAATATGAATTTACGGGTAAATTTTGTAGATATTCGTAAGTACTTGGATATATTAAAATTTGTTGAATGTCAGTGTTATAATAAGTTAATATAAAACTTATCGTATTACATTTCGTTTTGCAACATACGAAGGGATCGTCCCTAAACATAAAAAAAACGCGATTTAACTTTTAAATATTTATATAATATTTTTTTCCTAATTGTATAAAAAGATTCAAGGGATTTCACAGATATACATACAAAAAGTTTTTCAAATGATTTATATAACAACTTGACGTTATATTAGATTTTGTATAACAAAAGTACTATTAGTTGTTTCTTTACTAAGTAGCTTCAAAATGTACTTCCAACAAAAACAAAAAAAATCATGTATCAAGCATAGGTTAAGAAACACTTTCCAAAGATAAAGGAAATTTTTTTTAAGAACTTTCATATTTTCACACAGTGAAATGAGATATCTCAATAAGCAATTTAAATAAAATGTCCCGCAAAAGTTTTTCCCCGTAGTCCATAATGTAAGGGAATTATTTTGTGAGTCCCTGTAAACGAACTATAAAACCTACACACTTCAGTTTCATTCGTGATCATTCTATAGTGAACCTCAGTAGTATATAAGAATTGCATGTCTATCCAAGTACATTTACGCGAGTTACAGCACGGACAGACGGATCGAGGGACAAGCGGTCAGGGAGACATACGTATAGATGGAGAAGCAAACCGAATTCATAAATACTTTTGAACTATGATGTTAGAATATGTGTTAGAAATTTTGTTCGTTCTTATATTGTGTACATGTAATTTCACCCTCTAGCAAGAAAATTTTATAATCAACAAAATCAAAGATAAGACATTTTAATTAGTTTTATTAGTCCAATAATTAGATTAAGGAAACCATTTTCTGCATACTTGTAAAATGTAGCTGCACTATTTCAATTCTAAGTATATATGTAATTTCTGTTTAGATTATCACTAATTTGAAAGTTAGGAAATGATCAATATTTGAGTTTATATTTTGAAAAGTTCTAAAAGCAACAATGCATAACAACTCTTCCAACCATTAATTATTATATTTCTAAATATAATCTCAACTCGATAAATAATTAATTTTCTCCAAATCAATTATGATGATGAACCTTCTAACGGATGAAAATGCTTCTCTATTATGGAAAATCATTGAGCATATTAAAAAACTTATTTTGTTCATAATAATTAGCATTAATAAATAGCTAGTGAGAAAATATATTTTTCCGGTTCACTGCTGAAAATTAACTGCAGTAAGGAACGTAATTAGATTAAGTAATATCAATAATTATAGCTTAATTTCTAACAGCAGTGAATTAGAGAAAAAGTATTGATATTAATAGAACGTCGCGCATTAATCCACTTAGTATCAAAATGAAAAAATTATTAGGAAATAAATTTTATCATTAATTCTATGTTATAAATAGATCTACTAAACTGTATGTTATATAATGACTATCCGAAAGAGATAAATATATATAGAAGTTCATACAATACATGGCATAATGGTTTAATGTTTTAAAGGAAGTTTTACCGATTTCTTGCAGTACACTATGAAGCCAAATGACACCAGATACTTTCGATTTTTTTTTCTAATTCCTAGATAATTACATGTTTTTTATTTTTCAGCATAGTCCGAGTAAAGATAATGCTCAAGAACAATTCTATAAGTCTAGAATGCTCAGCTTGTATCATTTTCTATATATTAACGTAAACACTGTGCATGCCATTGCAAAAGCACACTATGTTTTTTTTGTTTTGTTTTTTTATTTAATAAAAAATATTCCTGTAATTAGTTTTATCATTTACTAGCGGCCCGTCCCGGCTTTGCACGGGTAGACAATGTAATTTTTTTATTACATTCGTTTTCCTGAATTTCGCGCTCCAACCTAAAACTGTTGCTGAGATATGGCGAAATGACCTAAAACTTTCGAATCCCCCTTTAACCACCTTCGATGGGGGGGGGGGGGGGTATATTCACTGAAATACGTGTTTAATCATTTGTTTAGTAGATTTGTTTTCCTGAATTTTGCGCACCTACATAAAACAGCTTCTGAGATATGCCGAAGTGTCCTAAAATTTTTGAAACCACCCCCTTTAAAACCCCTCGGGGGGAATTTCTAAAATCACTGAAATGCGTGTTTATCCATTTTTAGTAGATGTGTTTTCCTAAATTTCGCGCTCCAACCTAAATCCGCTGCTGACATATCTCGAAATGACCCGAAACTTTTGAATACCCCTTTAGCCACCTTCTGGGGGGAGTTTCCAAAATCGCCGAAATACATGTTTAACCAATTTTTTAGTAGATTTGTTTTCCTCAATTTCGTGCTCCTACATAAAATTGCTGCTGAGATATGGCGAAATGAGCTAAAAAATTCGACCTCCCCCATTTAACCACCTTCTGGGGGGAATTTCGAAAATTGCTGAGATATGTGTTTTATTCCTTTTTTAGTAGATTTGTTTTCCTGATTTTCGCGCTCCTAACTAATACTGCTTCTGAGATATGACGAAAAGATCTAAAACATTCGACTCCCTTTTAACCCCCTTTTGGGGGAAATTTCTAAAATCACTGAAATACGTGTTTAACCAATTTTTTAGTAGATTTGTTTTCCACAATTTCGTGCTCGTACATAAAATTGCTGCTGAGATATGGCGAAATGAGCTAAAACATTTGATCACCCCCTTTAACCACCTTCGGGGGGGAATTTCTAAAATCGTTGAAATACGTGTTTAATCATTTTTTAGTAGATTTAATTTCCTGATTTTCGCGCTCCTACCTTTAAATGCTGCTGAGATATGGCGAAATGACGTAAAACATTCGATCACCACCTTTTAACCAACTCCGGGAGGGGAATTTCTAAAATTGCTGAAATACATGTTTAATCATTTTTTAGTAGATCTGTTTTCCTGATTTTCGCGCTCCTACTTATAACTGCTGCTGAGATATGACGAAATGACCTAAAACATTCGACCACCCCCCTTTAACCCCCTTCTGGGGGGAATTTCTAAAATCACTGAAATAGGTGTTTAATCATTTTTTTAGTAGATTTGTTTTCTTGATTTTCGCGTTCCTACCTATAACTGCTGCTGAGATATGGCGAAATGACATAAAACATTCGACCACCCCACTTTAACCCCCTTCTGGGGGGAATTTCTAAAATCGCTGAAATAGGTGTTTAATCATTTTTTTAGTAGATTTGTTTTCTGGAATATCAAGCTCCTACCTATAACTGCTGCTGAGATATGGCGAAATGACCTAAAACATTCGACCACCCCCCTTTAACCCCCTTCTGGGGGGAATTTCTAAAATCACTGAAATACGTGTTTAACCAATTTTTTAGTAGATTTGTTTTCCACAATTTCGTGCTCGTACATAAAATTGCTGCTGAGATATGGCGAAATGAGCTAAAACATTTGATCACCCCCTTTAACCACCTTCGGGGGGGAATTTCTAAAATCGTTGAAATACGTGTTTAATCATTTTTTAGTAGATTTAATTTCCTGATTTTCGCGCTCCTACCTATAACTGCTGCTGAGATATGGCGAAATGACGTAAAACATTCGACCACCACCTTTTAACCAACTCCGGGAGGGGAATTTCTAAAATTGCTGAAATACATGTTTAATCATTTTTTAGTAGATCTGTTTTCCTGATTTTCGCGCTCCTACTTATAACTGCTGCTGAGATATGACGAAATGACCTAAAACATTCGACCACCCCCCTTTAACCCCTTCGGAGGGGGAATTTCTAAAATCGCTGAAATACATGTTTAATCATTTTTTTAGTAGATTTGTTTTCCTGATTTTCGCGCTTCTACCTATAACTGCTGCTGAGATATGACGAAATGAGCTAAAACATTCGACCACCCCCCTCTTTAACCCCTCTGGTGGCGAATTTCTAAAATCGTGGAAATAAATGTTTAATCATTTTTTTAGTAGATTTATTTTCCTGACTTTCGTGCTCCTACCTATAACTGCAGCTGAGATATGGCGAAATGACCTAAAACATTCGACCACCCCCCTTTAACCCCCTTCTGGGGGGAATTTCTAAAATCACTGAAATATGTGTTTAATCATTTTTTTAGTAGATTTGTTTTCTTGATTTTCGCGTTCCTACCTATAACTGCTGCTGAGATATGGCGAAATGACCTAAAACATTCGACCACCCCACTTTAACCCCCTTCTGGGGGGAATTTCTAAAATCGCTGAAATAGGTGTTTAATCATTTTTTAGTAGATTTGTTTTCTGGAATATCAAGCTCCTACCTATAACTGCTGCTGAGATATGGCGAAATGACTTAAAACATTCGACCACCCCCATTTAACCCCCTTCTGGGGGGAATTTCTAAAATCGCTGAAATAGGTGTTTAATCATTTTTTTAGTAGATTTGCTTTCTGGAATTTCAAGCTCCTACCTATAACTGCTGCTGAGATATGACGAAATGACCTAAAACATTCGACCACCCCCCTTTAACCCCTTCGGAGGGGGAATTTCTAAAATCGCTGAAATACATGTTTAATCATTTTTTTAGTAGATTTGTTAAGGAAAAACAAGTAATACAAAAACTTTTTTATTAAGTCAATTCCTACTTAGGTCAAATAGAATTTTTTTTTCAGCAATCTACACGCTTCGCCACTGACGGTATTTATTCTTAAATTTATATCCTGCTAAATATCGTACATAAGAGAAATTTTTGAAATGTATTAAAAATTAAATAAAAATTAAATAGCTAAAATACCAAAAATTAATAGCTCGAAAAGTATTTCTCACAAAATTGTTAGACAAACTGCGTTAGAAAGTTAAAATTTTTTTATTTTTCTTGATATAAATTTAAAATCTAATGATTATGCCGTTTTTCAAATATTGAATTTCAAAAATTACCAAACTTCACAATAAAGTGCCATAGCGATGTTACAGTTAACGATAATACAGTTTTCTTAAATATTAATTCATTAATTAAATTTTATTATTTAATTTTAGTTTTATACTTCATTTCTGTTCAAAAGTATAGACTCACTCCACATTTCTAGTCTCCTTCACCCGCGAGCCGCCTGATCTTCGTCCGTGAACAGCCCCATTATATTTTTACGTGTGAAGGTGAGACTATAAATATGGAGTGAGTCTATAATTTTGAACAGAAATGAAATATAAAATTAAAATTAATTAATTAAATTTAATTAATGAATTAATATTTGAAAAAAAAAACTGTATTAACATCAATTGTCATCCCGTACAAGTTTTAAAAAAATTATTTGAACTTGATAGGATGAATAGAAAATATTTTATTAACGATTGAAAATTTGAACAAGATATATAAATATATATAGAGTGTGAGCTAATAGTAGGAATTGAATGAATAAAGGAAAAGTGAAATATAACATAACATCAAACTTACGTAACAAATGTAATAAACCCGCTTGATGGAAAAAATGTATTTGTTGAAAACATTAAATATTTCAGATAGGAATGAAGAAGTCTTTCAATGGCAAAAGAACATATTTACCGTTTCATGATGAAAATGTCAGTATATTTTTTATGGAAAAATCAGTCTATATGAGCCATTTTCTTATTTGAGTTACATATAAAAAATGAATAATATTTTAATAGTTTTTTTTACATTATTTTAAATACCAAAGCATTAGTATCTAAGCATATCTAAGCATTTTACATTACAGCAATGAAGTCATTTCAATAATGAAGACATTTCAACAATGAAATTACATGCATAAAATTATTATAATTAATATTTCAGTAATGAAATTACATCAATAATGAAATTATTACAATAAATAATACATATATTCAATCATGAAATTACATCAATAATGAAATTATTACAATAAATAATATAGATATTTTCAATAATAAACTTACATCAATGATAAAATTCAAAATGATTTTTTAATAATATATATATAAAGTGTACTTCCTATATCCTAAATTCGAATAGATACTAAAAAAATTTCGAGATTGCTTTTCGAGAAAAATCTTCATAAAATGTGATGGAGTCATCCCTTCTGTAAACATTTCTTATTACTAGCATGGATAAAAACACAGAAGATTAACAATATTATTTGGAAAGTTTTATAAAAAATGAAAAGTTTTAACGTCCTGTTCAGAAGCCTTCTAAAATTTAGTAATGGAAATAAAGGTACTTTTTTACAATAAAAGTGAAACAGAAGTATATTTTGTGTAAGCTAAAATAAATTAAAAAGTAAAAAAAAAGAGGTTTTTAAAAAAGTGACTTTGAAATTTCGATACTTTCTTTTTACATTTTCATTGTTATTATGGAGTACTGATATTTGCTGAAATACTCTCACATAAGTTAAACAATATTTAAATGTATGCATAGTATCGATTATTGTATTGTCTTTTTTTAAAGTACATCGTTTACATAACAGTTTTAACTGTTATGTAAACTACGCTATTGTTGAAAATTAGTACAAATGATTCATCTAGAACCGTAAAATAATAAAGAATTTTTAAGCAAGTATACTCTTTCCACATAAATACATATACATCTCCATATTTTTTTATTTAAATATGCATTCGACTTCAGTGTATAATAGCTCCATTTTGTTTATCGTATGTTTATTAAATGTGATATATTGTACCATAGTCCAGTAAATTTAGACTAAAAAAGGTTTCTGCCTGGAAAGTTTTGGAGAATTTTTTTTCTTTCTTCCTTTATGTTTTTGGTGGTGCTGAACACGAATTTCAACTTTGCCACCTCGTATCTGGTCTGCTTAAAAAATTATAAGCAAAAAACATGAAAAAATTAGAGGTTTTTTTTTTTTTTTTTTTGGTTTTTCCGTTGTATTCGGTTGAGGGTTAAATTGTTTTGAAAAAAATTATTGCACCAAATTAAACTAAAGAAAATTTTATACATTTTTCATATGCAGTTCTTTTCCTATGATTAATAGTTTTGGCATACGAGTAAAAGGAATTTTAACGATATAATTGAAATTCCATCATCGCATGGCGAAAATTCTGAATGTAATGGTTTTGTGAATGCAAAACGCGTGGGAGGATGTCCTTGAAACACCCCCATGGCACCACGTACATGATATCAAAAGAGTCATCTTTCCCTCTACCCTCTTCTCTTCTTTCAGGGCTTTTTTTGGCACATGTTGAATTTGAAATCACAGCTCTCAGTTTGTTTTTAGACGTTTCGTCGGTCGGTTATGCATTACTTGCATTGCCTTAAAGTATGTGTACTGTGCATTTAATTATTACAGATTATGTGTTATAAACGGTTCTGTGAGACGTGAAGTGATATTCATGATGGCAGAGAAGTGTTTTATCTGTGACACGAAGTTAGAAGACGGAACTAAAATCAAAAGGTGTTAAGTCCTTCAGATAAGCAAGTGAACAACGAAAAGATGGAAAAGGGAAATTTTTTAATGAACAAAGAGTCACTAAGAGTCCATAAAAAATGCCACAAAAATACCCAAACGAAAAGCTCATTGCTGCCAACTTTTACAACTTCTGAACAAAATGTAGAGATGAGAAAATCCAGAGTTGCCCGGGACGACGCTGATATCAATAAATTATTGGAATGGGTTTACCAACACATTCTTTTACGAGAAACAAATGACCTCATTTCAATCTGTACTGGGGTTGTTGGAGATGAGAGAATAAACTGTCATATGGTACAGGAAGTTGGCACTGCTGGCATATAAAGAATCATTAACAGCGATTTTCATTCCATTACATTCAAGCGTAATGAAAGAGTGCAGACATTAGCTGGGATGAATAGCGGTGTCAAGATAGTTGAAGAAAACGTTCACATCAACCCGACAGCACTCTTCCAAAGAATGAGTGTAATAAAGCAATCTGATCAAGAATTTGAGGAGTATTTGACTTACGAGCTCTCTGCCTATCCATTGTCTCTTTTTGACGAAAATGCGAAAAACTGCCAAATACTTTTTGTACAAGGAATTCACTCCCCTCCCTCCAGACATCACTTTTGGGAGCAAATGTATATATGTCATAGATGGCGGGTATTTACTGCACAGAGCTTTGTAGCAGGTTGGTCAATAATTTGGATCAATTTGCGACAGCTATGTGGACTTTGTTCAGTCGAAATACGCAGCGAACGCTCTAGCAATCTTCGATGAACACACAGAAAACATTACTGAAATGAGCACTAAATTTGTTGAGCGTGATAGACGATCTCACAAAACGGTATCTAATAAGGTTGTTTTTAATAAGACTATGGTGACAACGGTCTCTCAGGGAAAATTTCTCGCAAACGACAATAACAAAAACCGTTTAATAGCCCTGCTGATGTGTAGATTTGGCTCTGAAAATATGGTTTGTAAGCAGGCAAAAGAAAAGGCCAACACACTCATTATCAACACAGCTCACAAGTTGGCACCTAACCATGAGAACATGATAGTCATTCGTGAAGATGTAGACCTTCTGGTAATCTTAATTGGACTTTGCAATTTTCCCAATGTTTATTTCTTGAAACCAGGAAAGGGAAAAGTCCCCAGAAGATCTATGCAAACTTTGGGTGCAGTAGACAAATTAATTGCCAAACACATCCTATTTCTACATGCCATGAGTGGATGCGATACCACTTCTGCATTGTACAGTCAAGGAAAAACAAAATACCTATGAATTTTGAAGAAATTTGCCAAACTGCAACATGTGGTAGATATATTTAAAAACCCTAGTGCTGTAGCCGACGATGGTATTAAAGCTGGGCTGTTGTTTCTGGTACACCTGTATTCAGAGGGAAAGCAACACTTTCCCTAAACAGCCTGAGATACAGGTGCTACATAAAATCTGCTTTTAAGACCGCTGCAAATATAGCATCGCTCCCTCCAACAGAAGATGCAGCTCGATATCACTGTCTGTGAATTTACCACCAAGTACAGCTATGGCTAGGTAACTGTAAAAATGCTGAGGAATGGGGCTGGAATGAAACCAAAAGAGGCATCATACCCATAACAACTGTCAAACCTCCCGCACCAGAAACTGTTCTGCGAAAAATATCCTGCAAATGCAAAACAAACTGTAGTGGAATGTGTGGCTGTAGGAACTCAGGTTTGTTTTGTTCGCTTATCTGCCTGAATTGCGATGGCCATTGTGACAATGTCAGCTCCTTCATTGCCGAAGATGACTTGGAAACAGATGTTGACGACCCAATACAGGATATTTTAAGTCAGGTGGAGACACAACCTGAGCTATCAAGTGATGATGATGTAGAAGAGGATACTGATGAATTTCCGGGTGAAGAACATTAACCAGGCCCTTCAAAGCGACCAAAACAACATTAATTGGAAAACAACACTGCATTCCTCTTTTTTCCTGTTTATAATGTTCCACATATGTCATTATTATATTAAACTTACAATACTTATAATTGTACTTAAATCAGATTACTAGAAAAATAAAAATTGGTTCTCTCATCTATGCAGAGTGATTGTGTTTTTATATCTTTCCTAATCACCTGATTTCAATTTATTTTCTTAGTGCTCTAAAACGTTTAAAACTTGGTAGGAAAAAGTAAACATATTCGAAATGCAACCAGAAAAAACTAAACAGCTTTAAATTGGTGATTAAAATGAATGCATAGTGACTGGATCGTGTTTTCGCTCTCCGATGACAGAATTTCATATATATCTCTAAAACTCCTTTTACTCGTATACCAAAATTATTCATCTTAGAAACAAACATTGTATATTAAAAATGTAGGAAATGTTCTCTAGTTTAATTTGGTGCAATAAGTTTTTCAAAAAAAATATTAACTCTTTCCCGAATACAAGGGAAAAACAACAAAAACTCCGAATTTTTCATGGTTTTTCGCTTATACTGTTTTAAGCAGACCAGATACGAGGTGGCAAAGGTGAAATTTATGTTCAGCACACCCAAAAACATAAAGGAAAAAAATTACTCCAAAACTTTCCAGGCAGAAGCCTAGATTGACTGGACTACCATTAGTTTAGATTATTCAAAATTTTAAATTACAATCTGATTTCACATGTACATCAATTTATAGTCAAAACAGACTTTTGTGTATGTATACGTACACATTTTTAATATTAAATCGCAATTTTTTTGGAAAGTAAAACACACTTAATTTGTTTCATTCAAATGACCTTAAAATTTTATCTTATCATTAACTTAAATTATATCTTAGATCAAATGTTTGTCCCATTATTTGAATGTTAAATTATAGGGCACGCAGAAAAGGTTATTTACGCCAATAATGTGAAAGGCTTCTAAATATTTCCGTAATTTAGAGTTAAACTTTAATCCACTGTTACCACAGTATAAATATTCATGTTGGACATTTATTACGAAAAACTTTATGTTTATAAGCTTAAAATGATTTTCAAATTTTGAATTATGGGTTTTAAATCTCTTCTTGTATATATAAGATTTACAGAGATTATCATGATGAAATGTTTAATATTCTCTGCGACTCTTTAATATATTACCTAGTTAAATGTAACATAATTTACACGTCGACAGTCAGGTACATTTTCCTGCATAAATCAATAGGTGAATAGCATTTTATTAATAATATTTGTTACTATATTTCAATAAATTATCAGGATAAAAATCCATAAAGTTTTAAATTATCCATTATATGGAATCTTTCAATATCTCACGGAGATTGTTTAAATTTTCCTTATTATTTGGTAGTTTTAAGCAAAACGTTTTGAAAAACAAATAGCACCGACAAAATATTACAGCTCCATCAATGATTTTTTCCCGTTAAATTAATATTATAATAAAAAGAAAACTGCCCAGTTAAACTGATGGCATTGAGCTCACAGGCTATTCACACTAATTGTATATTATACTCTTATTTCAAAGAATTTGAAATAAGCCCCTCGAAAAATAAAGAAATCAACAATATATTAAGGGGGGGTCATCCCCCCGTTACCCCCCTCATAGTTAACTAATGAACCCCTTAAACTAACCAGGGAAGTCTCTAATTACAATGAATATATATATACAAAATTTGAAGAAAATCGGATAATTCTGCATGAAAAACCCATTTATCTAAATTAAGGGAGATTAGCCCCCACCTTTCCCCCTTTATACTTAACCAATGAACCCCCAAAACTATTCAGAGAAGCGCATTATCACAATGAACCTATATAAAAATTTGAAGAAAATCGGATAATTCTGCATGAAAAACTCATTTATCTAAATTAGGGGGGGTAGTCCCCCCTTTCCCCCTTTATACTTAACAAATGAACCCGACAAAATTATTGACAGAAGCGCATTATCAAAATGAACCTATATACAAAATTTGAAGAAAATGGGATAATTCTGCATGAAAACCCATTTATCTAAATTAAGGAGGAGATTAGCCCCCCCTTTCCCCCTTTATACTTAACCAATGAACCCCCAAAACTATCCAGAGAAGCGCATTATCACAATGAACCTATATACAAAATTTGAAGAAAATCGGATAATTCTGCATGAAAAACTCATTTATCTAAATTAGGGGGGGTATCCCCCCTTTCCCCCTTTATACTTAACAAAAGAACCCCCAAAACTATTCAGAGAAGCGCATTATCAAAATGAACCTATATACAAAATTTGAAGAAAATGGGTTAATTCTGCATGAAAAACACTGTTATCTAAATTATGGGGGGTTAGCCCCCGTTTCCCCCCCTTATGCTTAACCAATGAACCTCCAAAACTAATCAGGGAAGCGCCTTATCACAAGGAACCTATAAACAAAATTTAAAGTAAAATGGTTAGTTCTATCAAGAGTTATCGCGTTACGTACATACATACACACGTACGTACATACAGAACCGGCGGGCACATAAGCTCTCAGGCTTTGATAGCCTGTGAGCTAAAAAAGAAAACTGCCCAGTTAAACTGAGGGCATTGAGCTCACAGGCTATTCACACTAATTGTATATTATACTCTTATTTCAAAGAATCTGAAATAAGAGAAAAATAAAGAAATCAACAATATATTATGGGGGGGTCATCCTCCCGTTCCCCCCCCCTCATAGTTAACTAATGAACCCCTTAAACTAATCAGGGAAGTCTCTAATTACAATGAATATATATACAAAATTTGAAGAAAATCGGATAATTCTGCATGAAAAACCCATTTATCTAAATTAGGGGGGGGGATTACCCTCCCCCTTTATACTTAACCAATCAATCCCGAAAACTAATCAGGGAATTATCTTAACCCAATGAACCTATAAACAAATTTTGAAGCAAATGGGATAATTCTGCATGATTTGAGTCACTAAAAAGTTCTTAAACGCAATTAATTAATTACTCGCAGCCCTAGATACTTGATATTTAACATAAAAGAACTTTTTAGTGTCATCAACTCACTCGATTCATTTTAAGATTATAAAATCCGGAAAATTAAAAAAAAAAAAAAAAAATTCGAAAATTCAAAAAAAATCGAACAAAATTGAAAATTGAAAATAACACGATCTTGTAGTCTTAAAAACTTAAAATTAGGTGTGAAGTAGTGTTTAGAATTCAGAAAAAGAAAACATCAAAACACAAAAAAAAAAAAAAAAAATTAAAAGTAAAATCGAAAAATCGAAAAAAATGGAAAAATTTCCAATAATCAAATTTTGTTGCGCTAGAAACTTGGAATTCGGAATAAAGGTAGTATTTAGGATGCAAAATAAGAAAAAATTAAAAAATCCAGAAAATTCGAAATATTGGAAAAAAATTGAAAAAAAATTAAAATAATTTGATCTTTTGGCCTTAGAAATTTAAAATTCGCAGTAAAAATAGTGTTTAGGATTCAGAATAAGTTAAAATAAAAACTCAATAAAATTCGAAAATAAAATCAAGAAATCGAAAGAAATAGAAAAATAATGAAATTTTGAAAATAATTCGATTTCATAGCACTAGAAACTTGAAATTTGGAATAAAGGTAATATTTAAGATACCCAAATAAGGAAACATTAAAAAATATGGATAATTAAAAAAAATCGAAAATTTCAAAAAAAAAAAAAAGAAAAGAAAAGAAAAGAAAAGAAAGAAAGAAAAAGAGAGAAATTGAAAATAATATGATCTCGTAGTCTTAGAAACTGAAAATTTGGTGTAAAGGTAGTGTGTAGGATTCAGAAAAAGGAAAAATTAAAAACACAACAAAAATTGAAAAAAAAAATCGAAAAAAAAAACGAAAATTTGAAAATAATTCGATTTTGTAAAGCTAGAAACTTAAAATTTGGAATAAAGGTAGTATTTAGGATACAAAAAAAGAAATAAATAAAAAATCTGTAAAATTCAAAAATTCGAAAAATTGAAAAAAATTAGATTTTGTAGCTTTAGGACTTAAAATTCGGGGTAAACTTATTGTTTAGGATACAGAAAAAGGAAAAAATAAAACACAATAAATTCGAAAATAGAATAAAAAAAACTCTAAAAAGATCGGAAATTTCAAAATAATTCGATTTTGTAGCGCTAGAAACTTGAAAATTGTAATAAAGGATACAAAATAAGTAAAAATTAAAAAATCCAGAAAATTATAAAAAAAATTCGAAAATATCAAAAATTGAAAATAATTTTATCTTGCAGTCTTAGAAACTTAAAACTTGGTGTAAAAGTAGTATTTACTATTCAATAAAAGGAACAATTAAAATATTCGTTAAATTCGAAAATAAAATCGAAAAATCGAAATATCTTTAAGAAATCGAAAATTCGAAAACAATTTGAATTTGTACTGCTAGAAACATTAGTTTTAAGATAATTGTCCTATTAGCTAGTACAACGCCCCTAATTGTTTTATGTTATTTCCCCCGGATTATGGTTTTCTTTTCTTTCGTTTACGAATTTCGTTATAGAGAAGTTCCGCTATAGACTGGCTACGACATAGGCGATTTCTTTATAGACAGGTTTGTTTTCTTTCACAGGTTGTACTCTATGTACTTCACATATGAAATATGGATTGTTAAATGTTTTCATCCCCACAAAATTTTCACAGCTCCCCCTACCCTCCTGACATTACTGGCTGGTTATGGCTTGATAGTCCTTTCTAAATAAAATCATGGTAACTCTAAGATTCACTTGATGTATCTCTAAATTGAACCTAAATGATCCTAAGAAGACGGATCAAATAATTACTATATTGGCATGACAATCAGGTAACTTAGAATTAAAATCGAAAAATCAATAAATTTATAAAAAGTCGAAAATTCGAAAATAATTCGATTTTGTAGTCCTAGAAGCTTGACATTTGGCAGAAAGGCAGGGTTACACAAAGTAAGGAAAAATTAAAAAATCTGTAAATAATAAAAAAAAAGACTAAAAAAACGAAAAAAACATCGAATAAAGGAATATAATTTGATTTATTGGAAATTTCCGGAATTTTTAATTTTGGCTTTCTTTTCACACTAAAAAGTTCTTTTATGTTAAATATCAAGTATCTAGGGCTGCGAGTAATATCTCAGATGGATAGCACCTATCCTGGAAGCAACTGAGTGTACTTTTGACACCCCCCCTCCCATAACTTAGTGCTTGCCTAGGAACCTGAAATCTCTTTTTATCTACAGTACTTTGCAAACGAAACTAAAGCTTCACATTTTTGATACCTGTAAATAATAGGGACAGAGTGTGGGCTTAGCGAAAATCAGTGAATGATCTCAAGAAAAGGAGAAAATCAAGAAAAGGAGGATTACTTACAAAAAGAAGTGAAATCTCATCAAAAAGTCACCTGTAAAAAATGCAGCCAAGTCTCGTAACTCATTAACCGTAAAAAGTACTGAGATCGTATAAAGCCAAGTTTAACTATCTTATTAACTCTGAAATTTTAATTCGCAAATCACTCCTGGTCTCTACATCTTTAGTTAATTATTATTTTGTGACTTGGCAATTACGCAGCACAGGGAAGTTATTACACCTTACTATGTTATGGTATGGGATGGGATAATTTAATTAAAGCAAATTATATACGCACAGGGAAATTATTACACTTTAATATGTTATAGTATTATTTGATTAAGACTAACTATATACATCACATTCTCGTGCTACGTAATTGCCAAGTCACAAAATAATAATTAACTAAAGATGTAGAGACTAGGAGTGATTTGTGAATGAAAATTTCAGAGTTAATAAGATAGCTAAACTTGGCTTTACACGATCTCAGAAATTTTTACGGAAAAAGAGTCACGAGACTTGGCTGCATTTTTTACAGGTGACTTTTTGATGAGATTTCACTTCTTTTTGTAAGTAATCCTCCTTTTCTTGATTTTCTCCTTTTCTTGAGATCATCCACTGATTTTCGCTAAGCCCACACTCTGTCCCTATTATTTACAGGTATCAACAATTTGAAGCTTTAGTTTCGTTTGCAAAGTACTGTAGATAAAAACAGATTTCAGGTTCCTAGGCAAGCACTAAGTTATGGGAGGGGGGGTGTCAAAAGTACTCTCAATTTCTTCCAGGATAGGTGCTATCAATCTGAGATATTACTCGCAGCCCTAGATACTTGATATTTAACATAAAAGAACTTTTTAGTATAAAAAGAAAGCCAAAATTAAAATTTCCGGAAATTTCCAATAAATAAAACTATATTCCTTTTTTCGATGTTTTTTTTTTCGTTTTGTTTTAGTCTTTTTTTATTATTTACGGATTTTTTAATTTTTCCTTACTTTGTGTACTAAACTCTGCCTTTCTGCCAAATTTCAAGCTTCTAAGGACTACAAAATCGAATTATTTTCAAAATTTCGACTTTTTATAAATTTATTGATTTTTCGATTTTAATTTTAAGTTACCTGATTGTCATGCCACTATAGTAATTATTTGATCCGTCTTCTTAGGATCATTTAGGTTCAATTTAGAGATAAATCAAGATAATCTTAGAGTTACCCTGATTTTATTTAGAAAGGACTATCAAGCCATAACCAGCCAGTAATGTCGGGAAAGTAGGGGGAGCTGTGAAACTTTTTGTGGGGTAACATCATTTAACAATCCATATTTCATATGTGAAGTAAATAGAGTACAACCTGTGAAAGAAAACAAACCTGTCTATAAAGAAATCGCCTATATCGTAGCCGGTCTATAGCGGAACTTTTCTATAACGAAATTCGTAAACGAAAGAAAAGAAAACCATAATCCGGGGGAAATAACATAAAACAATTAGGGGCGCTGTACTAACTAATAGGACAATTATCTTAAAACTAATGTTTCTAGAAGTACAAAATCAAATTGTTTTCGAATTTTCGATTTTATTTTCGAATTTAACGAATATTTTAATTGTTCCTTTTATTGAATAGTAAATACTACCTTTACACCAAGTTTTAAGTTTCTAAGACTACAAGATAAAATTATTTTCAATTTTGGATTTTTTCGAATTTTTTTTATAATTTTCTGGATTTTTTAAGTTTTTCTTATTTTGTATCCTTATTACAAATTTCAAGTTTCTAGCGCTACAAAATCGAACTATTTTGAAATTTCCGATCTTTTTCGAGTTTTTTAAACTCTATTTTCGAATTTATTGTGTTTTAATTTTTCCTTTTTTCTGTATCCTAAACAATAAGTTTACGCCGAATTTTAAGTTCTAAAGCTACAAAATCGATTTTTTTTCAATTTTTCGAATTTTCGATTTTTTTTTTCGAATTTTACAGATTTTTTATTTATTTCTTTTTTTGTATCCTAAATACTACCTTTACTCCAAATTTTAAGTTTCTAGCTTTACAAAATTGAATTATTTTCAAATTTTCGTTTTTTTTTTCGATTTTTTTATTTTATTTTCAATTTTTGTTGCGTTTTTAATTTATTCTTTTTCTGAATCCTAAACACTACCTTTACACCAAATTTTCAGTTTCTAAGACTACGAGATCATATTATTTTCAATTTTTCTCTTTTTCTTTCTTTCTTTCTTTTTTTTTTTATGTTTCCTTATTATCTTAAATATTACCTTTATTCCAAATTTCAAGTTTCTAGCGCTATGAAATCGAATTATTTTCAAATTTTCCTTATTTTTCGATATCTTTCGATTTTTTTATTTTATTTTCGAATTTTATTGCGTTTTTATTTTAAGTTATTCTGAATCCTAAACACTATCTTTACCGCGAATTTTAAGTTTCTAAGGCCAAAAGATCAAATTATTTTAATTTTTTTCAATTTTTTTCGAATTTTTCGAATTTTTTTTTTTTTTTTCGAATTTTCTGGATTTTTTAATTTTTCCTTATCTTGCATCCTAAATACTACCTTTATTCCGAATTCCAAGTTTCTAGAGTAACAAATTGGATTATTTGAAATTTTTCGATTTTTTTCGATTTTATTTTCAATTTTTTTTTGTGTGTGTGTGTTTTTGATGTTTTCTTGTTCTGAATTCTAAACACTACCTTCACACCAAATTTTAAGTTTTTAAGATTACAAGATCGTGTTATTTTCAAATTTCAATTTTGTTCGATTTTTTTTTTTTTAATTTTCCGGATTTTATAATTTTTTCTTTCTTTGTATCCGAAACACTAGCTTTATTCCAAATTTTAAGTTTATGTGGCTGCGGGATCTACCAAATCTTTTTGATAACGCGAGAGTGAGTGAGTGTGTGAGTAACAAAAAATCGAAACTTTGCGTTCATATATCGTCTGCACTAATTTATGGGTATTTTTTGAATTATCCATATTTTTGAATTTTTCCTTATTTAGTATCTTAAATATTACCTTTATTCCAAATTTCAAGTTTCTAGAGCTATGAAATCGAATTATTTTCAAAATTTCCTTATTTTTCGATTTCTTTCAATTTATTTTATTTTATTTTCGAATTTGCTTTCAAAACTACGCACGTTATTTTTTATTTGTATTTGGATGTTTATTTCCATATTTGTAACCATGGAGTACATCGAACCACAATTTTCATAAATTAAATTATGTTTATCGTTTATACATTGTATTTTTACGTGTTACAAACTCTATGGTTTTTCGGTACTTCTCTATTATCCCGTCGACCACTTTTCATAACAAAAAGCTATCGCCAAACTGTAACGCCAAATAAACGGGAGACCTTTGCCATTATAGTATCAAAATAAATAAACAAATATAATGTAAGAATTTAAGGACACAATTGTTATTTTAATTAAGGAAATAACTAATAAATCAGTAAAACATAATGAAAAATGCACGCAAATGTCGAATTAAAAACCACTTGATGACATAACAAACACATGTAATGCTTCTGACATCAAGTAAATAGGACTGCATTTTTGGTGTTTAATCTTACAGTTTGGCGATGTTTTTTGTTATGAAAAGTGGTCGACGGGATAATAGAGAAGTACCGGTTTTTCTTATAATGCATGGTTTGTATAGATTCGAGGGGAAAATTATATTACTTTCATAAAAATGTATTTGGATGGTTTCTTGTTAATACAATCTTGCCAAGGCTGTGGTTTTCCTATTAGACTTAATGTTAGCTATATGCTCCATTTTTCTGCAACTAAATTTCCTCATGCCAATATAGTAATTCATTGATCCGTTTTCTTAGGATCGTTTATGTTCAATTTAGAGATAAATCAAGAGAATCTTAGAATCACCATGATTTTATTTACAAAGGACTATCAAGCCATAACCAACCAGTAATGTCGGGAGGGAGGGAGAGATGTGAAAATTTTTGTGCGACCAACATCTTTTAACAACAAATATTTCATATATAAATTAAATAGAGTAAAGCCTGTGAAAGAAAATGAACCTGTCTATAAAAAAAAAGGTCTATAACGTAGCCAGTCTATAACGGAACTTTTCTATTACAAAATTCGTAAACAAAAGAAAAGAAAAGCATAATCCGGGGAAAATAACACAAAACAATAACGGAAGGTGTACTAGCTAATAGGACAATTATCTTAAAATCTATCTAAAACAAACTATCCCCATCCTGTGGGATTTGTTTTTCAATGTTTTACTTTACTTAATGCAAAACATAGATTGCATCCGACAACTCATATAAAAAAGTCCTCCGGCCTGTACCGGCAGGAAAAGGTAGCTTTCCTATATCTTCGTTTTAAAATTTTAGCTAATGTTACTCGGAAACAGCAAGTTAAAATGCAAAGAAACCGTTTACAAAAGATTCGTTTACACTGAATTTGAATAAGAAATTCGCCAAATTATTGAGCTATAGCCAAGTTGGCTTCATTTATGAAGACTTATTTTTTGTCGCCAAATTTGGCGAGATTTCGCCAATTGTCGCCAAGTTTGGCGACAATTTGGCGCTAATGGATATGAATATATAGTTTTATGCGTATGATTGGGAAAATGACTACAACAATGAAAGAAAATAATTTGCTAGAAATCGCGTTCACTAAAACTTATAAACTTATATTAAAATCATTAAAATTACAGACATTACAATACACTTTCATAAAACATAAAAAACATATTAAAATTGGACGTTTCGGATTTACATGGAAAATCCCTCTTCAACAACAACATTTCCCTTAGCGTAAATCATAGTTAAAAAATATCAACAAATAGAAAATGCAACGTATCAAAATTTCGAAGTCAAAGTTACAGTTATAATAACACGGAGTATTCATTCGGGATTGCACCTGCTTGACCATTATTGACCATAAATTTATCGTTGGTTTTTTGTAATGTGCTGTTTTGTTTCAAAATGTCAGCCACCCTAGAATTTCAAACTGCTCTATCTCAGCCAATTTTTAAGATAGAGGTAAAACAAAAAATGCTCTGGAATCCTTGTATCAAGTCCTAACACCTAATTAAAAAATAAAATTGATTTTTTAACTTTTTTGTATATTTATTTTAGTTTTAAAATTTTCCGTGGCCGCCATCTTGAAACAAGATGGCGGACCAAGCTGGCCAACGAACTCGGTCGAGGCATTGGTGAGCTTAATACACACAATTAGTTTCATCCAAATTAATTTATAAATACGAGCGTTATCGTATAAAATTATTTTCATTTTTTCAATTTTTTTCGATTTTTTTTTTTTTTTCGAATTTTCTGGATTTTTTTAATTTTCCTTTTTCTGTATCCTAAATACTACCTTTATTCCTAATTTGAATTTTCTAGCGCAACAAAATCGGATTGTCTTCAAATTTTCGGTTTTTTTCAATTTCTTCGATTTTTTCAATTTTGATTTCGATTTTTTTGGTGTTTTTGATGTTTTCTTTTTCTGGATTTTTAAACACTACCTTCACACCAAATCTTAAGTTTCCAAGACTACAAGATCGTCTTATTTTCAATTTTCAATTTTGATGGAATTTGTTGAATTTTCGAATGTTTTTTTTTCGAATTTTCTGGATTTTATAATTTTTCCTTTCTTTGTATCCTAAACACTACCTTTTTTCCAAATGTCAAGTTTCTGGGGCTACGGGATCTACCCAATCTTTTTGATGACGCGTGAACGAGTGAGTAAGAAGTGACAAAAAATCGAATGTTTGAGTTCATATATCGCCTGAACTAGAAAAGACAGAAAGTTGTAATTTTAAAATTTGGTCCTATGTGCCAAATACTCTCTATAATTGAAGTTTAAAATTTTTGGGATACTCCAGCGCGGAGATATGGGGGGGGTCAAAAGTGCCCTGAGTTGCTTCCAGAAAAGTATGCTTACGGCTGTGCCTCCGCCAAGTCGAGAGAGGACAGCCGTAAGCATACTTTTCTGGAAGCAACTCAGGGCACTTTTGACCCCCCCCATATCTCCGCGCTGGAGTATCCCAAAAATTTTAAACTTCAATTATAGAGAGTATTTGGCCCACAGGACCAAAATTTAAAATTACAACTTTCTGTCTTTTCTAGTTCAGGCGATATATGAACTCAAACATTCGATTTTTTGTCACTTCTTATTCACTCGTTCACGCGTCATCAAAAAGATTGGGTAGATCCCGTAGCCCCAGAAACTTGACATTTGGAAAAAAAGGTAGTGTTTAGGATACAAAGAAAGGAAAAATTATAAAATCCAGAAAATTCGAAAAAAAAACATTCGAAAATTCAACAAATTCCATCAAAATTGAAAATTGAAAATAATACGATATTGTAGTCCTGGAAACTTAAGATTTGGTGTAAAGGTAGTGTTTAACATCCAGAAAAAGAAAACATCAAAAACACTAAAAAAATCGAAAGCAAAATTGAAAAAATCGAAGAAATTGAAAAAAACCGAAAATTTGAAGACAATCCGATTTTGTTGCGCTAGAAAATTCAAATTAGGAATAAAGGTAGTATTTAGGATACAGAAAAAGGAAAATTAAAAAAATCCAGAAAATTCGAAAAAAAAATAAAAAAATTCGAAAAAAAAGTGAAAAAATGAAAATAATTTGATACGATAACGCTCGTATTTATAAATTAATTTGGATGAAACTAATTGTGTGTATTAAGCTCACCAATACCTCGACCGAGTTCGTTGGCCAGCTTCGTCCGCCATCTTGTTTCAAGATGGCGGCCACGGAAAATTTTAAAACTAAAATAAATATACAAAACAGTTAAAAAAATCAAGTTTATTTTTTAATTAGGTGTTAGGACTTGATACAAGGATTCCAGAGCATTTTTTGTTTTACCTCTATCTTAAAAATTGGCTGAGATAGAGCAGTTTGAAATTCTAGGGTGGCTGACATTTTGAAACAAA
This sequence comes from Maratus michaelseni, assembly GCA_963931845.1. Lineage (NCBI taxonomy): Eukaryota > Metazoa > Arthropoda > Arachnida > Araneae > Salticidae > Maratus > Maratus michaelseni. The sequence goes on from OZ007592.1 coordinate 427,660,433, forward strand.
ACAGCAGATTACAAAAAACCAACGATAAATTTATGGTCAATAATGGTCAAGCAGGTGCAATCCCGAATGAATACTCCGTGTTATTATAACTGTAACTTTGACTTCGAAATTTTGATACGTTGCATTTTCTATTTGTTGATATTTTTGAACTATGATTTACGCTAAGTGAAATGTTGTTGTTGAAGAGGGATTTTCCATGTAAATCCGAAACGTCCAATTTTAATATGTTTTTAATGTTTTATGAAAGTGTATTGTAATGTCTGTAATTTTAATGATTTTAATATAAATTTATAAGTTTTAGTGAACGCGATTTCTCGCAAATTATTTTCTTTCATTGTTGTAATCATTTTCCCAATCATACGCATAAAACTATATATTCATATCCATTAGCGCTAAATTCTCGCCAAACTTGGCGACAATTGGCGAAATCTCGCCAAATTTGGCGACAAAAATAAGTCTTCATAAATGAAGCCAACTTGGCTATAGCTCAATAATTTGGCAAATTTCTTATTCAAATTCAGTGTAAACGAATCTTTTGTAAACGGTTTCTTTGCATTTTAACTTGCTGTTTTCGAGTAACATTAGCTAAAATTTTAAAACGAAGATATAGGAAAGCTACCTTTTCCTGCCGGTACAGGCCGGAGGACTTTTTTATGAGTTGTCGGATGCAATCTATGTTTTGCATTAAATAAAGTAAAACATTGAAAAACAAATCCCACAGGATGGGGATAGTTTGTTTTAGATAGATTTTAAGATAATTGTCCTATTAGCTAGTACACCTTCCGTTATTGTTTTGTGTTATTTTCCCCGGATCTGGAGGCACGGCAGTGCCTCCGCCAAGTCGAGAGAGGACAGCCGTAAGCATACTTTTCTGGAAGCAACTCAGGGCACTTTTGACCCCCCCATATCTCCGCGCTGGAGTATCCCAAAAATTTGAAACTTCGTTTTTCTAGAGTATTTGGCACGCAGGATCAAAATTTAAAATTACAACTTTCTGTCTTTTCTAGTTCAGACGATATATGAACTCAAACATTCGATTTTTTGTCACTCACTCACTCACTCGTTCACGCGTCATCAAAAAGATTAGGTAGATCCCATAGCTCTAGAAACTTGACATTTGGAAAAAAGGTAGTGTTTAGGATACAAAGAAAGGAAAAATTATAAAATCCGAAAATTCGAAAAAAAACATTCGAAAATTCAACAAATTCCATCAAAATTGAGAATTCAAAATAATACGATCTTGTAGTCTTAGAAACTTAAGATTCGGTGTGAAGGTAGTGTTTAGTATCCAGAAAAAGAAAACATCAAAAACACCAAAAAAATCGAAGGCAAAATTGAAAAAATCGAAAAATCGAAAAAAATGAAAAAATTTCAAATAATCCGATTTTGTTGCGCTAGAAACTTGGAATTCGGAATAAAGGTAGTATTTAGGATGCAAAATAAGAAAAAATTAAAAATTCCGGAAAATTCGAAAAAAAATTTCAAAAATTTGAAAAATTCGAAAAAAAGTTGAAAAAATAAAATAATTTGATCTTTTAGCTTTAGAAACTTAAAATTCGCGGTAAAGATAGTGTTTAGGATTCAGAATAGGTTAAAATAAAAAACGCAATAAAATTCGAAAAAAAAAAATAAAAAAAAAAAAAAATCGCAAAAATCGAAAAATAAGGAAAATTTGAAAATAATTCGATTTTATAGCGCTATAAACTTGAAATTTGGATTAAAGGTAATATTTAAGATACTAAATAAGAAAAAATTAAAAAATATGGATAATTCGAAAAATACCCATAAATTAGTGCAGACGATATATGAACTCAAAGTTTCGATTTTTTGTCACTCACACACTCACTCATTCTCGCGTCATCGAAAAGATTGGGTAGATCCCGCAGCCATAGAAACTTCAAATTTGGAATAAAGCTAGTGTTTCGGATACAAAGAAAGGAAAAATTATACAATCCGGAAAAAAAAAAAAAAAAAAAAAAAAAAAGCATTCGAAAATTCAACAAATTCGAACAAAATTGAAAATTGAAAACAACACGATCTTGTAGTCTTAAAAACTTAAAATTTGGTGTGAAGGTAGTGTTTAGAATTCAGAAAAAGAAGACATCGAAAACACAATAAAAATCGAAAATTAAATTAAAAAATCGAAAAAATCGAAAAAAATCGAAAATTTTCAAATAATCCGATTTTGTTGCGCTAGAAACTTGGAATTCGGAATAAAGGTAGCATTTAGGATGCAAACTAAGGATAAATTAAAAAATCCGGAAAATTCGAAAAAAAAATTCAAAAATTCGAAAAATTCGAAAAAAAAAATGAAATAATTAAAATAATCTTTTAGCCTTAGAAACTTAAAATTCGCAGTAAAGATAGTGTTTAGGATTCAGAATAAGTTAAAATAAAAAACGCAATAAAATTCGAAAATAAAATAAAAAATTTGGAAAAATCGAAAATATAGTAAAAAAATCGGAAAAATCGAAAATAAAGTAAAAAAATCGGAAAAATCGAAAAATAAGGAAAATTTGAAAATAATTCGATTTCATAGCGCTACAAACTTGAAATTCGGAATACAGGTAATATTTGAGATACTAAATAAGGAAACATTAAAAAATATGGATAATTCGAAAAAAAAAATCGAAAATTTCAAAAATTAAAAAAAAAAAAAAAAAAAGAAAAGAAAAGAAAGAAAGAAAGGAAAAGAAAAAGAAAAAGTGAGAAATTGAAAATAATATGATCTCGTAGTCTTAGAAACTGAAAATTTGGTGTAAAGGTAGTGTTTAGAATTCAGAAAAAGAAAACATCAAAACCCCCCCAAAAAATCGAAAATAAAATAAAAAAATCGAAAAAAACGAAAAATTTCAAATAATCCGATTTTGTTGCGCTAGAAACTTGGAATTCGGAATAAAGGTATTATTTAAGATGCAAAATAAGAAAAAATTTAAAAATCCGGAAAATTAAAAAAAAAAAATTAAAAATTCGAAAAATTGATATAAAATCGATTTTGTAGCTTTAGAACTTAAAATTCGGCGTAAACTTATTGTTTAGGATACAGAAAAAGGAAAAATTAAAACACAATAAATTCGAAAATAGAATAAAAAACTCGAAAAAGATCGGAAATTTCAAAATAATTCGATTTTGTAGCGCTAGAAATTTGAAATTTGTAATAAAGGATACAAAATAAGAAAACAATAAAAAATCCAGAAAATTATAAAAAAATTCGAAAAAATCAAAAATTGAAAATAATTTTATCATGTAGTCTTAGAAACTTAAAACTTAAAAGGTAAGATGTAAAGGTAAGGTTAAAGGGTGTAAAGGTAGTATTTACTATTCAATAAAAGGGACAATTAAAAAATTCGTTAAATTCGAAAATAAAATCGAAATATCGAAATATCTTTAAAAAATCGAAAATTCGAAAACAATTTGATTTTGTACTGCTAGAAACATCAGTTTTAAGATAATTGTCCTATTAGCTAGTACAACGCCCCTAATTGTTTTATGTTATTTCCCCCGGAATATGGTTTTCTTTTCTTTCGTTTACGAATTTCGTTATAGAAAAGTTCCGCTATGGACTGGCTACGTTATAGGCGATTTCTTTATAGACAAGTTTGTTTTCTTTCACATGTTGTACTCTATTTACTTCACATATGAAATATGGATTGTTAAATGATGTTAGCCCCACAAAAATTTTCACAGCTCCCCCTACCCTCCCGACATTACTGGCTGGTTATGGCTTGATAGTCCTTTCTAAATAAAATCAGGGTGACTCTAAGATTCACTTGATTTATCTCTAAATTGAACCTAAATGATCCTAAGAAGACGGATCAAATAATTACTATATTGGCTTGACAATCAGGTAACTTAGAATTAAAATCGAAAAATCAATAAATTCATAAAAAGTCGAAAATTTGAAAATAATTCGATTTTGTGGTCCTAGAAGATTGACATTTGGCAGAAAGGCAGGGTTTTGTACACAAAGTAAGGAAAAATTAAAAAATCCGTAAATAATAAAAAAAAGTCTAAAAAAAAAAACGAAAAAAAACCATCGAAAAAAGGAATATAGTTTGATTTATTGGAAATTTCCGGAAATTTTAATTTTGGCTTTCTTTTTATAATAAAAAGTTCTTTTATGTTAAATATCAAGTATCTAGGGCTGCGAGTTATATCTCAGATGCATAGCGCCTATCCTGGAAGCAATTGAGAGTACTTTTGACGCTCCCCCTCCCATAATTTAGTGCTTGCCTAGGAACCTGAAATCTCTTTTTATCTACAGTACTTTGCAAACGAAACTAAAGCTTTAGTTTTTTGATACCTGTAAATAATAGGGACAGAGTGTGGGCTTAGCGAAAATCAGTGGATGATCTCCAAAAAGAACTCAAAATCAAGAAAAGGAGGGTTACTTACAAAAAGAAGTGAAATCTCATCAAAAAGTCACCTGTAAAAAAAGCAGCCAAGTCTCGTGACTCATTTACCATAAAAAGTACTGAGATCGTATAAAGCCAATTTTAACTATCTTATTAACTCTGAAATTTTCATTCACAAATCACTCCTAGTCTCTACATCTTTAGTTAATTATTATTTTGTGACTTGGCAATTACGTAGCACGAGAATGTGATGTATATAGTTAGTCTTAATCAAATAATACTATAACATATTAAGGTGTAATAACTTCCCTGTGCGTATATAATTTGCCTCTATTAAATTATTCCATCCCATCCCATAACATAGTAATGTGTAATAACTTCCCTGTGCTGCGTAATTGCCAAGTCACCAAATAATATTTAACTAAAGATGTAGAGACTAGGAGTGATTTGTGAATGAAAATTTCAGAGTTAATAAGATAGTTAAACTTGGCTTTATACGATCTCAGTACTTTTTACGGTAAATGAGTCACGAGACTTGGCTGCTTTTTTTACAGGTGACTTTTTGATGAGATTTCACTTCTTTTTGTAAGTAATCCTCCTTTTCTTGATTTTGGGAGATCATCCACTGATTTTCGCTAAGCCCACACTCTGTCCCTATTATTTACAGGTATAAAATATTTGAAGCTTTAGTTTCGTTTGCAAAGTACTGTAGATAAAAAGAGATTTCAGGTTCCTAGGCAAGCACTAATTTATGGTAGGGGGAGTGTCAAAAGCACTCTCAATTGCTTCCAGGATAGGTGCTATCCATCTGAGATATTACTGGCAGCCCTAGGTACTTGACATTTAACATAAAAGAACTTTTTAGTATAAAAAGAAAGCCAAAATTAAAATTTCCGGAAATTTCCAATAAATCAAACTATATTCCTTTTTTCGATGTTTTTTTTTCGTTTTTTTAGTCTTTTTTTTTTATTATTTACGGATTTTTTATTTTTTCCTTACTTTGTGTACTAAACCCTGCCTTTCTGCCAAATGTCAAGCATCTAGGACTAAAAAATCGAATTATTTTCAAATTTTCGACTTTTTATAAATTTATTGATTTTTCTATTTTAATTCTAAGTTACCTGATTGTCATGCCAATATAGTAATTATTTGATCCGTCTTCTTAGGATCATTTAGGTTCAATTTAGAGATAAATCAAGTGAATCTTAGAGTCACCATGATTTTATTTAGAAAGGACTATCAAGCCATAACCAGCCAGTAATGTCGGGAGGGTAGGGGGAGCTGTGAAAATTTTTGTGGGGCTAACATCATTTAACAATCCATATTTCATATGTGAAGTAAATAGAGTACAACCTGTGAAAGAAAATAAACCTGTCTATAAAGAAATCGCCTATATCGTAGACAGTCTATAGCGGAAATTTTCTATAACGAAATTCGTAAACGAAAGAAAAGAAAACCATAATCCGAGGGAAATAACATAAACCAATTAGGGGCGTTGTACTAGCTAATAGGACAATTATCTTAAAACTAATGTTTCTAGCAGTACAAAATCAAATTGTTTTCGAATTTTCGATTTCTTAAAGATATTTGGATTTTTCGATTTTATTTTCGAATTTAACGAATATTTTAATTGTTCCTTTTATTGAATAGTAAATACTACCTTTACACCAAGTTTTAAGTTTCTAAGACTACAAGATAAAATTGTTTTTAATTTTTGATTTTTTCGAAGTATTTTTTATAATTTTCTGGATTTTTTAATTTTTTCTTATTTTGTATCCTTTATTACAAATTTCAAGTTTCTAGCGCTACAAAATCAAATTATTTTGAAATTTCCGATCTTTTTCGAGTTTTTTATTCTATTTTCGAATTTATTGTGTTTTAATTTTTCCTTTTTCTGTATCCTAAACAATAAGTTTACGCCGAATTTTAAGTTCTAAAGCTACAAAATCGAATTTTTCTCAATTTTTCGATTTTTTTCGAATTTTACAGATTTTTTATTTATTTCTTTTTTGTATCCTAAATACTACCTTTATTCCAAATTTTAAGTTTCTAGCAAAATCGAATTATTTTCAAATTTTCGTTTTTTTTTTCGATTTTTCGATTTTATTTTCAATTTTTGTTGTGTTTTTATTTTTTTCTTTTCTGAATCCTAAACACTAACCTTTACACCAAATTTTCAGTTTCTAAGACTACGAGATCATGATATTTTCAATTTCTCTCTTTTTCTTTCTTTCTTTCTTTCTTTCTATTTTTTTTTTTTAATGATCTATATTTTTTAATGTTTCCTTATTTAGTATCTTAAATATTACCTTTTTTCCAATTTTCGAGTTTCTAGAGCTATGAAATCGAATTATTTTCAAAATTTCCTTATTTTTCGATTTCTTTCGATTTTTTAAATTTTATTTTCGAATTTTATTGCGTTTTTATTTTAACTTATTCTGAATCCTAAACACTATCTTTACCGCGAATTTTAAGTTTCTAAGGCCAAAAGATCAAATTATTTTAATTTTTTTCATTTTTTTTCGAATTTTTCGAATTTCTGATTTTTTTTTTCGAATTTTCTGGATTTTTTAATTTTTCCTTATTTTGCATCCTAAATACTACCTTTATACCGAATTCCAAGTTTCTAGCGCAACAAAATTGGATTATTCGAAATTTTTCGATTTTTCGATTTTATTTTCAATTTTTTTGGTGTGTTTTTGATGTTTTCTTTTTCTGAATTCTAAACACTACCTTCACACCAAATTTTAAGTTTTTAAGACTACAAGATCGTGTTATTTTCAATTTTCAATTTTGTTCGATTTTTTAAAATTTTCGAATGTTTTTTTTTTTTAATTTTCCGGATTTTATAATTTTTCCTTTCTTTGTATCCGAAACACTAGCTTTATTCCAAATTTTAAGTTTCTGTGGCTGCGGGATCTACCCAATCTTTTTGATGACGCGTGTGTGTGAGTGACAAAAAATCGAAACTTTGAGTTCATATATCGTCTGCACTAATTTATGGGTATTTTTTTAATTATCCATATTTTTTAATTTTTCCTTATTTAGTATCTTAAATATTACCTTTATTCCAAATTTCAAGTTTCTAGCGCTATGAAATCGAATTATTTTCAAATTCTCCTTATTTTTCGATTTTTTCGATTTTTTGATTTTAATTTCGAATTTTATTGCGTTTTTTATTTTAACTTATTCTGAATCCTAAACACTATCTTTACTGCGAATTTTAAGTTTCTAAGGCTAAAAAATCAAATTATTTTAATTATTTCAATTTTTTTCGAATTTTTCGAATTTTTGTATTTTTTTTTCGAATTTTCCGGAATTTTTAATTTTTCCTTATTTTGAATCCTAAATACTACCTTTATTCCGAATTCCAAGTTTCTAGCGCAACAAAATCGGATTATTTGAAATTTTTCGATTTTTTTTCGATTTTTCGATTTTTTCAATTTTGCTTTCGATTTTTTTGGTGTTTTTGATGTTTTCTTTTTCTGGATACTAAACACTACCTTCACACCGAATCTTAAGTTTCTAAGACTACAAGATCGTATTATTTTCAATTTTCAATTTTGATGGAATTTGTTGAATTTTCGAATGTTTTTTTTTTCGAATTTTCCGGATTTTATAATTTTTCCTTTCTTTGTATCCTAAACACTACCTTTTTTCCAAATGTCAAGTTTCTAGGGCTACGGGATCTACCTAATCTTTTTGATGACGCGTGAACGAGTGAGTGAGTGAGTGACAAAAAATCGAATGTTTGAGTTCACATATCGGCTGAACTAGGTAAGACAGAAAGTTGTAATTTTAAATTTTGGTCCTATGTGCCAAATACTCTAGAAAAACGAAGTTTCAAATTTTTGGGATACTCCAGCGCGGAGATATGGGGGGGTCAAAAGTGCCCTGAGTTGCTTCCAGAAAAGTATGCTTACGGGTGTCCTCTCTCGACTTGGCGGAGGCACTGCCGTGCCTCGAGATCTTGCCAAGGCTGTGGTTTTCCTATTAGACTTAATGTTAGCTATATGCTCCATTTTTCTGCAACTAAATTTCCTCATGCCAATATAGTAATTCATTGATCCGTTTTCTTAGGATCGTTTATGTTCAATTTAGAGATAAATCAAGAGAATCTTAGAATCACCATGATTTTATTTAGAAAGGACTATCAAGCCATAACCAACCAGTAATGTCGGGAGGGAGGGAGAGATGTGAAAATTTTTCTGCGACCAACATCTTTTAACAACAAATATTTCATATATAAATTAAATAGAGTAAAGCCTGTGAAAGAAAATGAACCTGTCTATAAAAAGTCCTTCCGGCCTGTACCGGGAGGAAAAGGTAGCTTTCCTATATCTTCGTTTTAAAATTTTAGCTAATGTTACACGAAAACAGCAACTTAAAATGCAAATAAAACGTTTACAAAAGATTCGTTAATACTGAATTTGAATAAGAAATTCAGCAACTTAAAATGCAAATAAAACGTTTACAAAAGATTCGTTAATACTGAATTTGAATAAGAAATTCACCAAATTATTGAGCAATAGCCAAATTGGCTTCATTTATGAAGACTTATTTTGGTCGCCAAATTTGGTGATATTTCGCCAAATGTCGCCAAGTTTGGCGAGAATTTGGCGCTAACGGATATGAATATATAGTTTTATGCGTTTGATTGGGAAAATTATTACAACAATGAAAATTTTTGTAATGTGCTGTCTTGTTTCAAAATGTCAGCCACCCTAGAAATTCAAACTGCTCTATCTCAGCCGTTTTTTAAGATAGAGGTAAAACAAAAAATGCTCTGGAATCCTCGTTTCAAGGCCTAACACTGAATTAAAAAATAAATTTGAATTTTTAACTTTATTGTATATTTATTTTAGTTTTAAATTTTTAATTGGCCGCCATCTTGAAACAAAATGGCGGACCAAGCTGGCCAACGAACTCGGTCGAGACATTGGTGAGCTTAATACACACAATTAGTTTCATCAAAATTAATTTATAAATACGAGCGTTATCGTATGACATAGGTCAGATATATATATATATATATATATGGAGATATATATGTATATATATATATATATATATATATATATATATATAAATCAACATTTGAACGGAGGGTGGTTTTGGGGTCTGGGGGTCATGATCGGTGAAAATATATCGAAATTTTCCGGAACTGCTTTCCTCCGAACGGCTGCAATAGGTAGCTTTATACTTTTTTGTATTGAAAGCTACCTAAAAAAAAAGGTCTATAACGTAGCCAGTCTATAGCAGAACTTTTCTATTACAAAATTCGTAAACAAAAGAAAAGAAAAGCATAATCCGGGGAAAATAACACAAAACAATAACGGAAGGTGTACTAGCTGATAGGACAATTATCTTAAAATCTATCTAAAACAAACTATCCCCATCCTGTGGGATTTGTTTTTCAATGTTTTACTTTATTTAATGCAAAACATAGATTGCATCCGACAACTCATAAAAAAGTCCTCCGGCCTGTACCGGCAGGAAAAGGTAGCTTTCCTATATCTTCGTTTTAAAATTTTAGCTAATATTACTAGAAAACAGCAAGTTAAAATGCAAAGAAACCGTTTACAAAAGATTCGTTTACACTGAATTTGAATAAGAAATTCGCCAAATTATTGAGCTATAGCCAAGTTGGCTTCATTTATGAAGACTTATTTTTTGTCGCCAAATTTGGCGAGATTTCGCCAATTGTCGCCAAGTTTGGCGACAATTTGGCGCTAATGGATATGAATATATAGTTTTATGCGTATGATTGGGAAAATGATTACAACAATGAAAGAAAATAATTTGCGAGAAATCGCGTTCACTAAAACTTATAAATTTATATTAAAATCATTAAAATTACAGACATTACAATACACTTTCATAAAACATTAAAAACATATTAAAATTGGACGTTTCGGATTTACATGGAAAATCCCCCTTCAACAACAACATTTCACTTAGCGTAAATCATAGTTCAAAAATATCAACAAATAGAAAATGCAACGTATCAAAATTTCGAAGTCAAAGTTACAGTTATAATAACACGGAGTATTCATTCGGGATTGCACCTGCTTGACCATTATTGACCATAAATTTATCGTTGGTTTTTTGTAATGTGCTGTTTTGTTTCAAAATGTCAGCCACCCTAGAATTTCAAACTGCTCTATCTCAGCCAATTTTTAAGATAGAGGTAAAACAAAAAATGCTCTGGAATCCTTGTATCAAGTCCTAACACCTAATTAAAAAATAAACTTGATTTTTTAACTTTTTTGTATATTTATTTTAGTTTTAAAATTTTCCGTGGCCGCCATCTTGAAACAAGATGCCAGACCAAGCTGGCCAACGAACTCGGTCGAGGCATTGGTGAGCTTAATACACACAATTAGTTTCATCCAAATTAATTTATAAATACGAGCGTTATCGTATCAAATTATTTTCATTTTTTCAATTTTTTTCGAATTTTTTTTATTTTTTTTTCGAATTTTCTGGATTTTTTTAATTTTCCTTTTTCTGTATCCTAAATACTACCTTTATTCCTAATTTGAATTTTCTAGCGCAACAAAATCGGATTGTCTTCAAATTTTCGGTTTTTTTCAATTTCTTCGATTTTTTCAATTTTGCTTTCGATTTTTTTGGTGTTTTTGATGTTTTCTTTTTCTGGATGTTAAACACTACCTTCACACCAAATCTTAAGTTTCCAAGACTACAAGATCGTATTATTTTCAATTTTCAATTTTGATGGAATTTGTTGAATTTTCGAATGTTTTTTTTTCGAATTTTCTGGATTTTATAATTTTTCCTTTCTTTGTATCCTAAACACTACCTTTTTTCCAAATGTCAAGTTTCTGGGGCTACGGGATCTACCCAATCTTTTTGATGACGCGTGAACGAGTGAGTAAGAAGTGACAAAAAATCGAATGTTTGAGTTCATATATCGCCTGAACTAGAAAAGACAGAAAGTTGTAATTTTAAATTTTGGTCCTGTGGGCCAAATACTCTCTATAATTGAAGTTTAAAATTTTTGGGATACTCCAGCGCGGAGATATGGGGGGGTCAAAAGTGCCCTGAGTTGCTTCCAGAAAAGTATGCCGTGCCTCCAGATATTATACTCTTATTTCAAAGAATTTTGAAATAAGCCCCTCGAAAAATAAAGAAATCAACAATATATTAAGGGGGGGGTCATCCCCCGTTACCCCCCTCATAGTTAACTAATGAACCCCTTAAACTAACCAGGGAAGTCTCTAATTACAATGAATATATATATACAAAATTTGAAGAAAATCGGATAATTCTGCATGAAAAACCCATTTATCTAAATTAAGGGAGATTAGCCCCCACCTTTCCCCCTTTATACTTAACCAATGAACCCCCAAAACTATTCAGAGAAGCGCATTATCACAATGAACCTATATACAAAATTTGAAGAAAATCGGATAATTCTGCATGAAAAACTCATTTATCTAAATTAGGGGGGGTAGTCCCCCCTTTCCCCCTTTATACTTAACAAATGAACCCGACAAAATTATTGACAGAAGCGCATTACCAAATGAACCTATATACAAAATTTGAAGAAAATGGGATAATTCTGCATGAAAACCCATTTATCTAAATTAAGGAGGAGATTAGCCCCCCCCTTTCCCCCTTTGTACTTAACCAATGAACCCCCAAAACTATCCAGAGAAACGCATTATCACAATGAACCTATATACAAAATTTGAAGAAAATCGGATAATTCTGCATGAAAAACTCATTTATCTAAATTAGGGGGGTATCCCCCCTTTCCCCCTTTATACTTAACAAAAGAACCCCCAAAACTATTCAGAGAAGCGCATTATCAAAATGAACCTATATACAAAATTTGAAGAAAATGGGTTAATTCTGCATGAAAAACACTGTTATCTAAATTATGGGGGGTTAGCCCCCGTTTCCCCCCCTTATGCTTAACCAATGAACCTCCAAAACTAATCAGGGAAGCGCCTTATCACAAGGAACCTATAAACAAAATTTAAAGTAAAATGGTTAGTTCTATCAAGAGTTATCGCGTTACGTACATACATACACACGTACGTACATACAGAACCGGCGGGCACATAAGCTCTCAGGTTTTGATAGCCTGTGAGCTAAAAAAGAAAACTGCCCAGTTAAACTGAGGGCATTGAGCTCACAGGCTATTCACACTAATTGTATATTATACTCTTATTTCAAAGAATCTGAAATAAGAGAAAAATAAAGAAATCAACAATATATTATGGGGGGGTCATCCTCCCGTTCCCCCCCCCTCATAGTTAACTAATGAACCCCTTAAACTAATCAGGGAAGTCTCTAATTACAATGAATATATATACAAAATTTGAAGAAAATCGGATAATTCTGCATGAAAAACCCATTTATCTAAATTAGGGGGGGGGGGGATTACCCTCCCCCTTTATACTTAACCAATCAATCCCGAAAACTAATCAGGGAATTATCTTAACCCAATGAACCTATAAACAAATTTTGAAGCAAATGGGATAATTCTGCATGAAAAACCCATTTATATAAATTAAGGGGGGGATTAGGCCCCCGTCCCCCCCCCTTTATACTTAACCAATCAATCCCGAAAACTAATCAGGGAAGCGCCTTAACATAGTGAACCTGTAAACAAAATTTGAAGGTAAACGGAATAATTCTGCATGAAAAACCCATTTATATAAATTAAGGGGGGATTAGTCCCCCTCGTCCCCCCCCCTTTATACTTAACCAATCAATCCCGAAAACTAATCAGGTAAGCGCCTTAACACAGTGAACCTATAAACAAAATTTGAAGGAAAACGGAATAATTCTGTATTAAAACCCATTTATATAAATTAAGGGGGGGATTAGCCCCCCGTTCCCCCCCTTTATACTTAACCAATCAATCCCGAAAACTAATCAGGGAAGTGCCTTAACACAGTGAACCTATAAACAAAATTTGAAGGTAAACGGATATTTCTATGAAGAGTTATCGCGTTACGTACGTACATACATACATACATACAAACGCACGTACAGAACCGGCGGGCACATAAGCTCTCAGGCTTTGATAGCCTGTGAGCTAAAAAACTGTATACTATGCACATTTTCTAAAATGGAACCTCAAATTTTAAAGTTTGGATAATACTGCATTTGCAATAACCAGAACAACAATGAAATACGCTACTTCTCCTCCTTTAGCTGTCAATAGCGAAGTAGCAAGAGGTCACGGAATGATCAATATCATTTAAAAACAAGAACGAAAAATCATGCGTCAAGCATAGATTATGTAACACTTTCCAACGCTTCCAAAATAATTTTACAAATCATTACCGTTTAATAAGCTGAAAGATAACATCTAAGTAAACAATTTTGAAAACGCATAACATACTTAAAAACGTAATTTCAGGAATTTTCAACATATACAATAATCGGAAAATTATCCGAATACTTTTATTCAGCCCTGTATATGATCAATAGATTTGTATATATACTACATAGGATGCTAAATTTTAGTTTAGTTAGGAAACGCGTAGCACAGTTTAAAATTCTACTTCTGGAATTTCTGTCAATAAACGGAAATGTGTTCGCTAACTTTTGTGCTGCCCTGTATATGAAATACAGAATTTATACACACCAAGTAATAGAAAAAATTGAATTAAATTTAAAATCGCGTTCAGCAACTTAAAACGCACTTCCAAGAATTATTTTTAACAAACAGTAGAGAATTCTTTTTTGTGTCCCTGTAAATGAACGTTGACTGCTATACACACAATATTATGTAGTAAGCCTCTTGTAATGCACTTTAGTGATGTATATAAATTTCAATGTGTTTAAAATAGTGGAACATTATTTAATTAAACCGCAAATGATTTTTCTCCATAGATGTAATGTAACGGAATTATTTTGACTGTTCCTGTAAAGTAACTATAAGTGCTATGCACACCCTATTTCATATTAAGTTTTTTGTAATGTACCTTAGTGATACATATCATTTACAATGTGTTTGAAATTGTGTAACATCATTAAAATAAACCGCAAATGATTTTTCCCCATAGACCGTAATGTAAAGGAATTCTTTTCAGTGTCCCTGTAAAAAAACTATAAGTGCTACTCACTTCAGTTGAAATAGGGAACATGCTATAGATAACGACAATAACTTATAAAAATTGCAGGGCAATCCGCGCATATTTACGGGAGTTAGAGCACGGACAGACGGCAGGCGGCCAGACGGCCAGACGGCAGACGGCAGATGGCCAGACGGCCAGACAAACCGAAGTTATAAACACTTTTCAACTGGGTTGGAAAGTGTTAAAAGATATTATTAAATTTATCTATATACAAAATATACTGACCACAGAATGCTATACCTGTAAATAAAGAAAAGGAAAATAAAAATAAGCAACTTCGTGTAAATACATTGACTTTGTCTAGAGGGTGACTGGGGGTTAACAATAACTTGTTTAAACAAGTTATTATGATGTTGATAGAACACAGCGTTTGTTATATATCGCATTGTTTTTCAAACTGTATATTTTTATAATACATTCAATAATAACATTATCAAAAGCGTAGTAAAAGAACGTTTTATACTACATGGTGTTCGATAATCTCTATAATAAATCCGTAAGTCATGTGACTGTCATCAACAGTTCCGGGATGCCCGCATCGCTTTTTCATATGCCAGGCGGCCATTTTTATTCAAAATTATTTTTCGAATAAAACTGCATAAAAGTTACATTTTTAGAAAGATCGTTCAAAATAAATTAATATTTGAGAGATGACTTACGATCAATTATGTATGTATTCTGCAATAACTTCAGTTGAAATTAGCTTCGCAGTTCAAATTCTATGCATGAAAGTAAGCAAAAAAAAAAAGATTCATTCGTCGTGAAGGTTTAAAATATTAAACCATTAAACCATGAAGATAATCGTTCGTAAAGTAAGTTTTCCGTGAATGATTTTTTGGAGCGCTGCTTGGTGTAAAAAAAGAAATAATTCGCACCAGGACCTGTGAAACAATTAAAGTTTACCATAATTCCGTTTGATGAAGTGCTTATACAACTCAACTTTCTTTCGAATCTTTTCTTGACGTAAGTTGAATGTAAACAAATACAACTCATGTAATAATATTTAATGAATCAAATTTTGAAATGATCAATTAATTTGGTATTTATGTATTATACGTGCGGCAGGAAGAGA
Organism: Maratus michaelseni; assembly: GCA_963931845.1. Classification (NCBI taxonomy): domain Eukaryota; kingdom Metazoa; phylum Arthropoda; class Arachnida; order Araneae; family Salticidae; genus Maratus; species Maratus michaelseni. The sequence continues at coordinate 427,675,981 of OZ007592.1, forward strand.
TATCACCGAAAATTATTGTTAATCGCCAATCATATTTACCATTGCTAATGACTAATCGCGTTCAAGACAGTAATTTAATATACATTTATGAAATACATAATATTATTAAGTACCTTTATGTTATTTGGGCGCAAATCTCGCCAATAGCATTTTTAAAATCACCAATACCAGCTTCTGTTTTTCGCGTGTGCAAATTAGAAACGATACTTTGATTTTGAAATCAAATGTTTTGATTTATGATATTATTTCTTATTTATCTATTTTCTATTTTAAACTAAAAGTGTGAACGGCATGTATTTTAAATTCTAACAGTTGTCGCAGACGCACCGGGGTTGGCACGATTTTCGTTTTGCGCCATTTTGGCGAGAAAAACCCCATTTTCAGGTACCTGTTAGAGATTTCTAAAACAGCATGATTCTTTTATTTTATTATGAAATAGTTTATTTTGTATTAAAAAACACAAAATTTTATTATAAAACACACATAAAGGTTAATTTATTCAGCTAATAATTATATCGCCAAAATGATATCCAGTGTGTCTGCGACAACTGTGCCCAAAAGGACCCGTCATTAAAAATGGTAAATAATATAAAATCAAAGTAAAATAATACAAAAAATAATTAATAAAAGTAACGTGTTACAGTGCTTAACATACATTTAAGGGAGACCAAACTGGTCGCCAGTGGCGGCTAGTTTATAATAATCCTTCATTATTACCGTTATTATTATTTTTATTTTTATTTAATCTCGGCATAACAATTACCGTTTTCGTGTGTGCACTTTTTTCGAAAGCTAACAATTTAAGCGGGATAGTCGGTTCTACAAGAAGCACCATGGTTCTACACCTTAGGTGGGTATAAAAAATGTTTAATCTTTAAAATGGGTAATATACTAATAATGTTGGGGATCGAATAAACTAAGACATTGATTATAGCTTTGAATTCAGTGCTTGTCAAAGCAAAATTTCTCTTATTATATTTTAATGCCGACAGTATGATACCTTCGAACCTAATATTTTACAGCATTTCTGTGTAAGAACACAGTCAGAAGTTTATTTTTACAAACAAAGAAAGAGGTGGTCCATATAATCAAGATCATACAAAAGGAAAACAAGTTTTAATGAAAAAAAGTTTCATCATAGTTACTTTAGATTTAACAGTCTAATAATGTATTTTGCATGTAAACAGGTTCATTGGATATCGGTTCTAATATATACGTAGAATCCTGAAGCTGTAAAATTATTTTGCGCCATAATATCCAAACAAAGGGAAATGTTTGCAAGTGGATACTACGGCGCAAAATAATCATTTACATAAATTTTACTTATGATTTTGGATAGCGTCGCAAAAAGAGATAAATCAATTTATTGAAATAAATACATTTCAATGCCTAATATAGGCTCACTGAAAGTAATATATTTAACAGTGTATTGGAAAATTATAAGCATTTTTCGTATGTGTAAATATACATTAGAAGACAAACCAAAAATAATTTAAATTGAATTTTAAAACAATACTATTAAATTCATGTGAAGGTGTCACTCAAATTTCGATATCATTTCTTTTAAAACCCATATTTTGAATTGAGGACAGGTGTGAATGAAAAAGCATCAGCAAATAAATTTTATATATCTTTTGATGTTAAAAATAGTAATTGCATCTGTGAATGTGAATAAAACAAAAAAGAAAATGATGATATATTTTTTTAATTATTAACATAGCGTCACTCAAATTTGATATCATTTCTTTTAAGACCCATATTTAAAATTCTTAACGTCAAAAGAAACTGCTGCGTCACAACGTTTAACCCGTTAAGGGTTTTTGTACTGATATGTTATACACCAATGTTGCAAGATCTGTATAAACTTCCGTACGAATCGGTCAACGGATTAGGTATTTGATCCATTTTAAAAACATCTTAAAATATTTTTACAACGGATATTTTGGAGAAGTCACCAAGGAAATAGGACAGAGTGCCTATATTAAGGAAAGATGTATGCATGTGTTTGAATGTTGGAGACCGCTCGTGCAGTCTATCGAACGTAGAGGTCTGCAAATTTGGATAAGGATAAACGAAGACAGGTTTGAATGCACCTGAGACTAAGATTTTTCATTTTTTGATAATTATCATTTAAAGATAACTAGATATTAATTAAAAAATCTGATGATTTTTGTCATTTTTCCGGTGTTAATATCGCTTCGGCACATGTCCGGATAACGGTTATTAAAGTAGATGAAGGTAAAAAGTTTCATTGTTTTTCAGCCCTTTGCAATCACAAAGTTTTTATCCTCTTTGCAACCCTGTCCAGTTGCAATCAAAATCAAAATACGAACGTTTTTGCCGTTCGTTTGTTACGATATCTTCTGTTTAAAATATTTGAAAAAATAAACTTAAAAACAAAAATCTTTTAGTTTTCATGTTTTCCATTTTTTCTACAATTTTAAACTGCCATCCGCGTCACCAAAATTATCTTTATAGTATCAACCCGGTTGTAGCGCTAACTTTTGTTAAGGAAAATATTAGTATTAAATATTTGAAAAACATATTTTTCGAAGGTCGATTCCGTGTTCGTTTGCGTCAATTTTGTATCCGTTTTAATTTTTTTTTCGTGTTTTCTGTGCGTGCAAACTGCCATTTGAGTGTCACGGATAGAAATAGCAAAATACTAAAATATACTCACTTATTTTTTGTACCTTTGTGGTTGTAGCAGTATATTTTGTTTTTAAAAAATTAATATTACTACTTCAAAAAATATTTACTGGAGATTGACTTGATATTCATTTTCATGTTTTCCATTTTCTCAGCATTTTCGAATGTCATTCCCGTTTCCGGATAGAAATACATATAATAATAATAATAATAATAATAATTATTATTATTATTATTATTATTATTATTATTATTATTATTATAACCACTTTTTTAGGTTACTTTCTGTAATATAATGGTTCCATTGATTTAGAATAATATTATTGTTTAATATGCAAAAAATCTGAAAGTTCATTTCACAAAAAAAAAACTGTCACCAAACGCTTTTTTTTTTTTTTTTTTTTTTTTTTAAATGCTAACCAGGTTAGTACCTGGTAGCGGGGCGGAAATTGCCTGATCACAGCATGGCTGTGATCCACCTGACTATAGTTTTGTTGGCATCGCTGCAGTGTTTGCTCTCTAGTGGTTTGCTAAAGTTATCTTTGTTTGCCAGTTCAAGGTTTCTATTTAACTTTTTTGAATTAATAGATTTAAAAACAAAAGCAAACATTAAGGAAGAGAAATTAATTGGTATCGTAATTTAGAACCTTGATCAGGTGACGAGACCTTCGCTTGACTAGGTACCCCCAGAGGTATAATTCACAGGTAACTTGGCGTTATTTGCACCCACGACGGATTTTACATGCACCAGGCGCCTTTAGCGTACATAAATTACATATTTGTCGTCTTTGTTGGCTTGTCACGCTCATGGTGAATTGTCACTGTAGCGTTTATCGCCTTTTTCAGGGGGCTGTTTTCACTTTTCGTTTTTATTTGCCTATGACAGGGTTTTTTGCCGCTTTTATGGGCTCACCCCTGTTGTGGGTGGTTTCTGTCTGTTATCATTTGTTGGGTTTTGTCACTTTCTTGATAAACGCTTCTGCAAACGCTTATGAACCAGCTTGCTAATGTGCCGGCAATCGTCCGGCAAATTTTCGCAATTTTCAACATTCTGAGATAGAATTTCGTATTTTAAAAGTTGGAGTTAACCGGTAATCGCTTTTACGCAAGTCCAGGTAATCCTTCGGAAATATCATTTTGCGTTCTGAAACAGAGTGAAAGACCTTTATGTGAGAATTGAAAGTGCAGCATATCAAAGAGTGAGAAATGAAATCGAAAATGACTCTAATAGTGGTGCCTAACTTCCTTCCTAAAATGCAAATCCATCTCATTGAAAAATGTCTGAATTTAACACTGATTTTAGGTATCCTAATCCTAATAATATTATAAATCTGATTGTGTGCAAATGTTAGGCTGAAGCCAGCATCAAAATGAAACATTTAATTATCCTGTATCTTTGCATATAAGTTGATTATAACCCTCAAATGAACATAGAATGGTTTTTGTTTATTTTATTTCAATATTTTTCTTAATAATTCAAAATTTCATAATTTTCATAGAGAATAAATGGACTTTTTTTCGTATATTTTAAAATGGTTGGTTGGTTTAGTTGGTTTGGCCCAAAGGGCCCGGTTTTGCAGCTTTTTTTATAATGGTAAAATTTATTTTACCGTTGTTAATACTTTATCGTTGCCAATATAAAATAAAACCCCTGAGTAATAATTTTTAATCAACAATTTATTTTCAAGTGAAAAATTTCCACGTGAAAAATGAAAAGGAAATGAATTATTTAAGAATTAAACAGAATATGAAATGATGTCATATTAAAAACAAAACGTGCGTTTTCAAATCTTTGATAATAATACAAAGTGCATAAATACGAGTAAGAATAGAAAACAAGCGAATATGATGTCATATATAGAAAAATAAAACAGATTTGTTTTGATGTTGAAATAAAATGATCTTGGGTTATCAAATTATTTGTGATTAATTTCTCTTTTTTTTTCTTTTTGACATGAAAAGAAATATTTTAAATGTACGTAATATATGTATTTTAAATGTATGTGTTGTAAATTAAAATTCTGTGTTTTAAATGAAATGAGTGAAAGATTTATATTTTTAATGAATTCAACACGAATGATGGGATGGGTTGGCGATTTATCGTCTGCACACAGCTAACATAAAGATACCATATCTTTTATTTAAATTTTAAAAAGTTAAAAAAAAAAAATAAAAAAAATATATTGGATGGCAAATGTCAATGATATGCATCGCAAAATTATCCGTATCGAAAATCAGAAAATCTTAATAAAATTAACTATAATTTTTAAAAGAAAGTTGCTTTTCTCATAAAAGCTAAAGATTTAATATGATTGTGTCGAAGTAACAGTATTTTTCCTCTATCATTTTTCCACAATCGAAACACATTTGTAAATCGTCGTTTCGAACCAGAATTTAATTTTACATTTCTTTTAATTTTAAAATAGGAAAAACTTTGTTGTCGTTTTTAAATATAGCCTTTTTTAAAGTTGTTTCATAATAGATTTTTGTAAAGTCTTGTAGGATAAGAAAAATTGCTTAGATTTTAAAGCAATGTTTAAATAAAATTACAATATTTTTTAAACTTAAAAAACAACAATGTTATCGAAAAGAAAATCGATTTTACCAACAAATTCGCGTAATGCAAAAGCGAAGAAGAAATAAAAAAGTAATGAATCTTTTCTTCCAGCCGAATTGTGTAAACTTGAACAAGCCGATCGTGCCAATTCATAACATTATAAACGTGAAAGCGCGTTCTATATAGTAGAATTTTTTTTACATATAGGTAGAAAATTTCCGAGAATAGGAAGGTTAGGGATCTGTAATTAAGTCCATAGTCAATTTTTTTTTTTTTTTTTTTTTTTTTTTTTTTTTTTTTATCAAGTGAAATTTGGCGCAAAATTAAATACATTGTTGTAACCAGATTTGTTTTTTGCGTGGTAAACACCTAATGGTATTTTAGATGATCATTTCCCGGCTCACCTTTGATGCCAACTATGACTGTAAAGCATATTAAAAACTATTAGCCGATAATTTTCTAATTTTCTTATTGCTTCATGATGGTTCATACTTTAAATCTGAATCGGTCATGCCATTGTCGTTCAATTTTTATTCCTAATCCTAACCCTAATCGTATCCTATCCTAATCCTGATAATAACTTTAAAGAATATTCTTTGACACGAATTTGTAAATTAAATCAATATCCATAAATGGAATGAATGGAAAATAGAATAAATTGAAATGGCAAAATAAAATAACAAGAAAGTACATTTATTCGACACCTAACCCTAGAGAAAGCGTAAAAAATTTCAAGCGCATGAAATAAATTAAAATAATCCTATATATACTAACAAAAATATGTAAATTTAGATAATCAGATTTGTGTTGTCGGTATTTATTTGCTAATAGTGTTCTTGACGCGATAGAGAAAATATCGAGGTTAAATTGGGCAGAATTTAAAGTACTTTCTAGCAACCTTTATTTACATTTTAGAATCGCATCAGATTGTTATATCTTTGTGAAATATCTATCAATGTATAAAATCCACAAGCAGTTTGTTTACTATTTACACCACTTAGCGTGAAACACTTAATTTAATATATACATGAACAAGATAATGTAGTAAGAAATATATAACATATGTCTATGCCAATAGAGTCTAATGCCAATTTAGCAATGCAGCACACATATACAAATTGTACACCAAATACCACCTAAAATGCACTGTTGTATAGAAGAATTCTGCCAGTGTTGTTTTTCGTTTTACGAAAAGGAATTCCTCGATTTTCACGATTTTACTGGGTCTCCTTTTTTTATTAGTTGCAGTTTCATTTTCGCGATTGTATATATTATTTAGCATGAAATTTCACTTTTTTAAGACTGGGTTATGTCAAGGCCCCTATAGCAAAGAAATACCGTATGGTCTCCTATAAAATGTGATAAAGCTTTGGTTAATTATATATGTTGTTAATTATCAAGTGAAATGTTTTGCTAAATTAATGCATTTATTCTTTTTTAATGTTACGTGAACACGGGTAACAGCTAGTAATATTATAAATCTGATTGTGTGCAAATGTTAGGCTGAAGCCAGCATCAAAATGGAGCATTTAATGATCCTGTATCTTTGCATGTAGGCTGATTATAACCCTCAGATGAACATAGACTGGTTTTTGTTCATTTTATTCAAATATTTTTCTTAATAATTCAAAATTTCTTTATTTTTATTGAGAATAAATGGACATTTTTTCGTATAGCATTTTAAAATGGTTAAATTTACTTTACCGTTGCTAATACTTTATCGTTGCCAAAACTAATTCAAAACCCGAAAAAATAATGTTTACTCAACAATTTAGTTTTAATTGAAAAATTTTCACGGGAAAAATGAAAATGAAATTAAAAAAAATTAAAGAATTAAGAAGAAGCATAAATAATATTATTAGAAATAAAACGTACTTTTTTTTAGTTTTTGATAATAATACAAGGTTTCAATATGTGTAACTATAGGAAACAAGCGAATATGACGTCATTTATCAAAAATAAAGCGCATATGCTTTGATTGGTGAAATAAAATAATCTTGGGTTTTTTCTTCACTTTTTTTCTTTTTTTTCTTTTGTATGGTAACAATACTTGCCGTTTTACCGTCTGCGCACGGCTAATATAACTATACCGTATTTTTTATTTAAATTTTAAAAAAGTAAAAAGAATTTTCAAAAGAAAATGGTTAGAAAATGTCAATAATATGCTCCGCAAAATTATCAATGTCGTAAATGATGTCATGGAGAGCGAGAAATAGTGATTTTTCATTCATAAAACTAAAAGAAATAACTCGATTACCTAAAAAAAATAATGACGAATGTTAATAGTTCCATTTTTGTTGATAAAACCTAAAGATTTAATATTATTTCGTTAAAGTAACATAATTTTCCCTATGCCAGTATTGAAATTAATTGCCGGGAAAAGAAAATAACAAGAATTATGTTATTAAAAAGGGATTTCTCTGGGGAAAAAGGAGACGTCATATTTGAAATAAAACGGGAATTTTCCAGTATGTTTTAAAATGAGTGTGAATCAATTCCTTACATTAATAATACAAGGATCAATAAGTATAGGAAGTAGATGCGTTTCACGCCATATTTATAACAAAAAATTTAAATGTTTTGTTATCTATACTGATTATTAAGCATGAGTATCCGTTATTTCGTTATTTCGTTCCGCATGAGTATCCGAGTTTTCTGCTAAAAATCACATCATAATTTTAAGAAAAGGAAAATGAACACGAATCTATTATATTAAAATCTGACCGTGTGTTTGTATTTCGCAATTACTCCTAGACTATCGAACGCAACGCGATTTGCTACCGGTTTAGCGAATACCGGTTTTAATTGATCCGAGGATGTCACACAAACTATCAGAATTAAAAAAAATAAATTAAATGCCTTTTTTTTAACGAAGTTTCTCTAAAAACGGAAAGTAACTTACTCCATATTTGTGTATAAAAAAGGAGAAATAAAACAGGTCAGTATATTTTTTACACCATTTTCTCATTAAAACTGAAAAACAGAATTTATTTTCACTTTGAATAGATGGTGAAAACAAAATCTTGATTTCAGTAAATTATCCGAAAAATACAAACATATTTTCACATATTCAAACTTCACGAATCAATTTATTCTGGAGAACAAAAATTGCCTTCTAATACACTGTCATTTAGAAAACAAGATTTGTTTCAACTATATATTAAACCAAGGAAGCAGAATTGAATTTAAAGAAAAAGCATATACTATTTCTAATTAATGTTTTTTTTTTTTTTTTTTTTTTTTTTTGAAAGATGGCTGTATAAACGTTTCACAAAGGCGTTAAAAGTAAAATTGTTCATCAGTTAAAATTGACAATTCCTCTATTTACACGATTTTATTTGGCCCTGCTTTTTGCATTGGTTGCAATTTCTTATCATATATTCTAATACGAGCAAATCTTGTGTGTGGTTATATATATATGCAAATTTTATCTTAAAAACGGCTCAAACGATTTTGACGAAATTTCTTATCCTACTGTTTTGGGGCACCAGAAAACCATTGGGCTAGGTCACATGTTCGAGAAAATTCGATTAGTGGGTCATTTTGGGTCATTTTGGGTCATGGTCTAGCTAATTGTATCTAAAAAACGGTTCAAACGATTTTGTCGAAATTTTGTATCCGATCATTTTCGGGCACGAGAAGACTATTGGGCTGGGTCACATGTTCGAGAACTTTCGATTAGAGGGTCATTTTTGGGTCAACGCGGGTCAAATTAATTTTATCTAAAAAAACGGCTCTAACGATTTTGATTAAATTTTGTGTCCTACGAGTTTCGAGCACGATAAAATCATTGGGCTAGGTCACATGTCCAAGAAAATTCGATTAGTGGGTCATTTCTGGGTCATTGTGGGTCAAGATCTTAAAAGCGGCTCAATTTACACTAAATTTTGCATCCAATGGTTTTCGAGCACGAGAAGACTGTTGGGCTAGGTCACATGTTCGAGAAAATTCAATTAGTGGGTCATTATGGGTCAAGCTATTTTATCTTAAAAACGGCTCAGACTATTTACACTAAATTTTGCATCCTATGGTTTTCGGACACGAGAAGACTGTTGGGCTAAGTCACATGTTCGAGAAAATTCAATTAGTGGGTCATTTTGGTCATGGGTCATGATATTTGAACTCAAATTTAATTTTGACCGAGCATAGCTCGGTCTTCCCTGCTCGTTCGCGATTATTTGGCACAAAATTTCACTTTTTTAAGACTGAGTTATGTCAAGGTCCCTATAATAATAAATACGATATTGTCTCCTATGAAATGTGATAAATAGTTAGTTAATTATTAACGTTTTTATTTATTGGGAGTAAAATATTTTGCTTAATTAATGTATTTATTCTTCTTTTAATGTTGCGTGAACGAAGTCACGGGTAACAGCTAGTATTTATATATATTAATTCGCCAACGGGAAACGCCTTTACAAAGAAGTTACCTGATAAATCGCAGAAATTATTTTATATTAATCTCGCTGGAATTGTCAGTGCTCTGAATTAAGACAAAGAAAATGTTATATATGAAACGTATTATGTAAGTAATGCAAAATTAGATCACAATGAATGATTAATAGCATTTAGATAACGATAAATATGGTAATAAAATTAAAGAATATCTTTCCATATTTTTTACACTTTCAATTTTAGGCAAAATTTTTCAATGTTTGTATAATGCTTTAAAAATAGCAGCTATGCTAAGTATCTATATGTAGATTAATATTTGAATACTTTATATATAAATTTATCTTATGCAGTACTAGTAACCATTCAACGTTTATGTCAAAAATCACGTCACATTTATAGAGTGTACTTACGGTGTTTCAAAAAATTCCAACGCGCTTCTGTGGAATTTTTTTTTAAATGATCGAAGATTCTAGCAACTTGAACCGTCAAACTAATTGGCTGGAATTTTTTCATAGTACAGTAAGCATACCGGGTGCGTCATAAATTCGTGCAAACTTTAAAAATTCATAATAAAAGAAATAATGTTCGGAAAAAGTTTTGGTTTACGCGAGTATGGTCAGAATGATTTTGGATTTTCTTTCCATGTATAATACAAAATGATTCCAAAAGTATCTGATAGACGGCGCTCACACATCATACTGGGGCGTTTTATGCAAATCAGGTTCGCAATAAAACACCTGGCTGGAAATTGATTCGTCATTCGATCTCAGCAGCATGCTATCGTTACCAGATTAAGCGCTGGTAGCTAAACTTTTCTACAAGAATAGTGAATTTACAAGTATTGCATTGCGAAAATTTCGCACGGAGAAAGGACTTAAGGCGCAAAAAAGCCTTATTTCATTGAATTGGATACTCAACTTAGTACGACGTTTTGAGGAAACGGGGAGTTTGGAGGATCGTCAACGTAGTGGCAGACCATCCTTGAGTGCGGATAGCGTCCATGTTGTAAAAAGTGTCATGGAAGAATTGGCAGCCGAAACATCAACGTGGAATAGCAGTGCTCGTGAAGCTGGGAGAATAGCGGAGATTCCGGATTCGAAGTATTCTGCACGGGATCTTGGATCTGTATCCGCTCAAGATACAGGCACATTACCAATTATTACTGGCAGATACAGATAAAAGACTAAAATTTGCTACATGGGCGCTGGCACAAATGGAGAGTGACCCACAATGGTTTCTGAACGTCGTGAGGACGGATGAAGCACACTTTTCACTGCATGGTGACGTCAATACGCAAAAGAGTCGTATCTGGGCGACGACAAACCCTCGTGAGTACCTGACTAAGCCACTGCATGCTCCGCATGTGACTGTTTGGTGTGGTTTCACCGCGTCTTTTATTCTGGGTCCTTTCTTTTTGAAGAGCCTTGTCCTGAATCCAGCTGGAAAACCTGTACAATCACTGCAGAACGGTATCTTACGCTTTTGCGTGACCACGTTGTGCCTGCATTGCAGGAAAGACATGCATTACGTGTCGTCAACTTCATACAGGATTGTGCCCCGCCCCACTTTGCACGTGAAGTCAAGACGTTCCTGTTAGACACTTTCACTGAAGACCGAGTGATAAGTAGAGGTTGTAAGTTTGAGTGGTCCGCACGATCTCCAGACTTGACCCTGGCAGATGTTTGGTTGTGGGGATACTTAAAGTCTCGTGTATACCGGGGCTCCCCAGCCACTTTGGTGGCACTGAAAGATGCCATTCGACGGACTGTCAGTGGCATCGATGCCGACATGCTACACTCAGCTGTAACAGGCGTATTGACGCGCCTCTCTTGCATAATACCTGGTGGTAGTGGTCATGTTGAGCATTTTTTACCTTAAAATAAATGCAGAGTGTCATGTTATTGTGATTTGTTTCATTGTCTGTTTTTGTGTGCCTGATTTGCATAAAACGCCTCAGTATGACGTGTGAGTGTCCTCTATCAATTACTTTTGGAATTATTTATATATACATGGAAAAAAATCCGATATCCTTCTGATCATACCCGCGCAAACCGAAAATCTTTCCGAGCATTACTTCTTTTATTATGAATTATTAAAGTTTGCACGAATTTATGACGCATCTGGTATTTGACCATGGGATGAGCCTATAATATGATATTATTCTCCATAGTAATTATTTTTTACGGTAGGTCAAAAGCTAAACAAATATGTCAACAAAGCTGCATTAATTTCAAGTGTCCACCATTTTGTCTTTTATAAAACTTCATCAATGTATTTTTTTTTTTTGGTTTATTGGATAAGAAATCAGGTTAACTAATGTAAAGGAATGTTGTTATGATTTCAGAGCATGTTTTGAATAAGGTGGAACTTACGCAGATCGGCGAATTAAAAGCCTGATATTTTTCAGACCGCCATAATGGACGCCATCTTGATTTTATAAAAAAAATATGATTCAATTTTATAAAAAAATATGATTCAATTAAAAAAATATATATGATTCAATTTTTAAAAAATTGAAATATAAAATGTTCGACTGTCTAAAAAATATCCAAAAGCTGACCTTATTTTAGAGCAATTAAAAGTAAACGTGGCCTTAAGGTTAATAAAAAAATAAAAGTATCAAAATAAACTTTAAAAGCGTGCTACATAAGCTTTTTAGGTGCGTTCGTAATTATATAAATACGTAGTACCTATAGTCGTCGCTTGGTCCGTCCGTCTGTCCGTCCGTCTGTCTGTCTGTCCGTCTGTCTGTCCGTCTGTCCGTCCGTCCGCATATAACAACGCAAAAAATTCCCAACCAAATGGTTTGCAATTTAAAATATATTATCGTTGCAGAATTTTGTCGAGACATTTCAAATTTTATTAAAATCGAATCAAAACTTTAGGAGATATTAATAAAAATATTTATTAAGAAATTTAATTTTTTTTTTAATCGGTGCTTTTTTGTTTTAGGAGCTTCCGAAGTTTAATCGTCAAGCGACCGAGATACTTATTTTATTACAGAAACTAGGACTTCCCTCAAAGGGATTAGTCTGAGTGATATTGCTGAGAACATAGGGTTAACAATTACAATATAAAGAAAAAGAGCAAATTAAATGATAGAATTACAAAATATCATATATAAATTCATATACACTGTTAAAAAAATAGAAAAGAAGTACCGTTCATCAGATGTGTTGTCATAATTTTTTTTAACATGTGGCAAAGAATCTCATTTTCTTTAGCGCGTATTGCGCAAAACTTGAAAAAAAAACCGCCGAATCTTTTAAAACGCCAAGCTTTTTAAAGTTACGTAATTGGATTTGCAGCCAATAGATTATTCTATCAAGCGTGGCTTAACGCAAATTTAAATTCATTGTTGCACCCTTTTTTGTGTGTGAATTTAAAATTTTTCTTCCTTGATTATATATCTATTATTTGTATAACTGTTTATAGAAACTCCTACACTTCAAACAACATTGATAGCATGGTTTGCTACAAACCAGATTGCAAAACTATAATCTAAATTACTATTAAAGTATACAAAAAATCTTTCGATGACTTCTGTAAAATAACTTTTACATTAAATCTCCATATCGGCAAAATTGAAAAATTATATATATTTCAAAGTTAAGCTTAACAGATACTTCTTGATTATTCTCTACTGGAGGCTCTGCCCCCTGCGCCTTTACTGCGGCTTTACTGCGCCAATCCGCAGACTTTTCTTTTGCCTGTCTGTCTGTCTCTCCACAATCTGTCTGTTTCCCTATCCGTTCTTCTGCCCGTCTCTCTAACCGATTGTCTATCTCTCTACACGTCTCGCTACATGTGTCTATATTTCTCTACCGGTCTCGCTACCCGCCAATCTATTTCTCTAACCGTCTGTCTATCCGTCTAACTACTTGTATGTATAGCCGTGTCTCTATCCACTTCGCTACCCATTTGTCTATCTGTCTCATAACTTGTTTATCTGTCTCTCTACCCGTCTGTCTATACGCCTCTCTACTCATCTTCTTACCCATCTCCGTACCTATCTACTGTCTCTCTACTCGTCTGTATACCCGTCTCACTATCCGTCTGTTTTTGTACCCGACTCGCTACCAATCTCATTACCCGTCAGTCAACTCGTCTCTGTACTCATCTCTCTACTCGTCTCTTTATCTACAACGCTACGCGTCTCGCAACCTTTCTCGCTACATTCCTGTCTACCGGTGTCTCTACCCGTCTCGTGACCCATCTCGCTACCCCTCTGTCAACCCTCTTTTTACCTTTCTCTCTAGCCGTCTGTCTATTCGTTTCGCTACCCGACAGCCTACCTATGTCTCTACTCGTCTCTCTACCTCTCTGTCTACCCGTTTGTTTACTCGTCTTTCTACCTCTCGCCACCTCTTCCCAATATTTAAACAATTCATTTAATATACAGAAGCCGTTTATCAGTTATTAAATGCAAACAGAAGTAATTTATCTAATAAGTGTAATCAGATGCAATTTTTTTTTAAATACATACATAAACCTGAATAAGAATTCATCAGTTTTGTGTTCATAGTTGTTTATATAATTTGACAGTAAATCTCAACTTCTTAAACCTGAATTGTCTTAAGCTTTTTAAAAAAAAACCACAATGTCTGTATAACTGCAAAGTACCCTGAGGGCTATATTAGCTACATGTTATTAAGTTAAGTAAAGCAGCCAATTGCTTATGTCAGAAAGCGTGGCTTAACGCCATTTTAAATTCATTACTGTAACTTTCTTTTCTTTTCTTTCTTCTTTTTTTTTTTTTTTTTTTTTTGGGGAGGGGGGGGGGGTAGGCGGGAAGGGTTTCAAATATATACATTTAAATTAAAACTTTTGCCTGCATGCATTAGTGTTGTTTGTATTATTAACTAATACCTTGTACACCGAGCTTCATTTGAAACAAATGTAAAAGACTTTTTCTACAGTTTTTTTAGGAGAAACTTTCGTAATTGTGCCCAAAGCCAATCGGAGCATTTAATATCATTATTGTAACTCTTATAGAGTTAAAACAATATTGTTGCTAGCTTTACTCTTGTATGAGACCAGCCTTGCCTGTGTATCTGAATGGGGAAAAGTTTCGTATCCTATGTCGGTTGGCGAAAAAAATTTAAAATGGTGCCAAAAGGTAGTTTTAGCATCTTATAAAATTTTTCAAGAGAGCGGTAAAACATGTTTTTCAAATATTTACAAACATACGTTTATTAAAGCATGTTTTTGCACCATCTTAAAAATTTAAGCATGATGCTAAAATAAAATTTTATCGCCATATTCGATATTTTAATAAGTAATGAAAATACATAAACAAACTTATTTAACAAACCTAAGAGGCATTTTTGTGATAAATAATTGTTATTGTCAAGGGGGTAAATTGTAAACAATTAATAAACGGCTAGTAAATAATAAATAGCATTTAAAATCTAAAAATGGAGAAGTGCTCCGTATAAAAATGCAAAACATAATATTATACGCTTGATATATGTAAATCTTTTTTTTATTTTTTAATATTTCCGAAGGCACAGATAAAAAGGTAAAAATCTCTTTTCCAAATGCCAAATAGAAAATATACAAAATAGAATGCCAAATATACAAAATAAAAAAATATCTGCAAAAAAATATATTTACATAATACTACATCTGCAAAAAAATAAGATTTAGAAAAAGTAAGCCAAATCCTGCAGATCCCAACAATCACATCGAAAAACTTATCACCAAAAAAGAACTCGCCAAATCTTACGGCACAGGAGATGGATTTTTCCCTCTGCATGCAGAATATTAGTTTTTTTTCTTGTACGATGGGTGATTATAATATAATTGTTTCATTTCACATACTACATACCGTTTGATATATTGGCACTTTTATGTTATCCTGGCGCTGTTGATAAATCGCCAGATATTGTTCCTATAACATTTTCATATTGAATTCATTTCATTTAAATATAAACCTTTCACTCATTTAATATAAAATACATGCCTTTCATTAATCCCATTTAAAATGCTAAACAGAGAAAAAAAAAAGAAACAATGCCACAAATCGAAACCTTTTATTTAAACACCAAAGAATTTTTTTTTAATTTACACACGAGAAATAAAAAAAGCTGCTATTGCTGAGATTTGCGCCAAATCTCTAATACCAAGTCTACGAAGTTATTGCGGGGGTTTTCTTTCAAACAGAAAAAAATACAGATTAATTTTCGATTTCTACTAAATTGAAATATATTTTATTGTGCTGAATATTAGTGCGTGTATATTTTTTTGCTCCATGTACTCCATGAGCTTATCAATTCCGATTGTCTACGAAAATCTCCCGCCGGTGAAAATGACGTACGCACAAAACTTTTGTGACGTATGCACTTTAATTGTGCTTTTTTATCTATTTTTTTAATATAATTTCCAAACGGGTTGAAATTTATTATTGGTAATAAATAGACGTCGTTGTCACCATTATAAGTACCTGCTGTAAAAATTTGAACGAAATCCGTTAAATATTTTTTGAGTTATGCTTGACGAAAGGTTTTAATATCCATCGTAGCTATATATGGGGCAAAGTAATACTGCGCTGTGTATGAGTCTTCGTTGCACTCAGACAATTAATCTGCAGACGATAGAATTCATTTCACAGAATTAGAAATCATCAAGATCTGAATATTTATATAACTAGCTGATACATATATATCTGAATATTTATATAACTAGTTAAGATATTTGTATGAACAGTGTCATAAAATATATACTTAACTAGCTGTTTAACCCGTTCTACGCACGTGAGATCATGAATTTAATTCTAAAACGTGCGTACGAACGTACCTCGTTTGTAACGTTTGACGTACAATTTCCAACTTGTTAATTTTGTAAATTCATGAAGAGAAAAGATTGGTTCAATAATCACAGATTAAAAGAATAAAAATTATTTCATGTACACACATTTAAATTTGTGCTATCTTTTGTTACATGTATTTCATATTTCTTAAATGTAGTTACCCTATAAATTTGAAATCAATACATTTCTACAATCTAACACGTTATATTTTAAATATTTGTTATTCCAGCTGCTTATTTTGCGCGCAAAACAAATGTTCTGTAAAAGTGGTATAATGCTTTCCTTAGATATTTTCCTTAGACATTGTATCCGATTATCGCGGTAAGGAGCCCGAATCACTTCTTCAATTGACTGATTTGAAATAATGTTCAACAAGGACTAGTTTCCCCTCTTTCAACTTATTGTGAGAAGATACTTAGATCAATTTAGAACTCTTAAAACATTTTCAACGTTTTAAGAATGTGGTGGAAAATTCTAGGTGATATATATTTTAAACATTATTCTACATTATTAACTTTCTCATACATAAATACGTTATCGATATATATAAGAGAAAGTCCTTTCTGGCTAGATGATCAACGCACAGGCAAAACTGCTGAACCTACAAAGACGAAACTTGCAGGAAAAATACTTCTTAGTATGTAGAGGCGCACTAAGACGGGATTTTCAAAAACTCCACCCCTAAGGGGGGTAAAAAGGGGAACAAACTTTAAAAAAATTCCTTAATAATCGGGTATTATAGTTACATGACAAATGATAACATATTTTAATGTATTTTTGTATGCTGAATCGAATGGTATCAATTAAATACTCATTAGTCAAATAGGTCGTGAGATATTGTACATTTTTCTAATTTGACGAAAATCTAACAATTCTAACAATACAAGCGAGAATTTCTAACAAGTTGGAAATTGTACGTCAAACGTGACAAATGAGGTGCGTTCGTACTATAGCTAGTTATATAAATATTCATATCTTGATGATTTTTAATTCTGTGAAATGAATTATATCGTCTGCAGATTAATTTCTGTCATAAAATAAGTATCTCGGTCGCTTGACGATTAAACCTCGGAAGCTCCTCTAACAAGAAAGCACCGATTTTTTTCTTTTAATTCAAATTTCTTAATAAATATTTTTATTAATATCTCCTAAAGTTTTGATTCGATTTAAAAAAAAATTGAAATGTCTCGACAAAATTCTGCAAAGATAATATATCTTAAATTTCAAACCATTCGGTTGGGTAGTTTTTGCGTTGTTATATGCGGACAGACGGACAGACAGAGAGACGGACGGGCAGACAGACGGATGGACCAAACGACGACAATAGATGCTACGTATTTATATAATTACGAACGCACCTAAAAATACATTCGTTACTATAACAATGGAAGAAATTCAAATTAAATCTTTTTGTTATTTAATTATTTTGTTTATTTTTACAGATAGAAACATTAAATGTTCAATTGGGAATGGAATATTGTTTTTACGGATATTTATGTAATTGTGTATTATTATTAATTCTACAAACGCCACGATTTAAAATAAAACGTGATTGCTAAAATAAAGTTTCGAAGGTCTGTTCAGTATTATATATTGTTTCTTTATTTGTTTTCAGTCTTCAGCCATGTTTCCCCCTTTCTTTGGGTAGTTAGTTATTCATACGATTTCGGACTAATTTTCCGCAATCAGATGCCGCGCCAATTGGCGTTTTAGCTACCATGTTGGGTACTTCTCTGTTATCCCGTCGACCACTTTTCATAACAAAAAACCATCGCCAAACTAACGCCAAATAAACGCCAAATAAACGGGAGAACGTTGACATTAGAATATCAAAATAAATAAATAAATAAAATATAAGACTGTACGGACACAATTGTTATTTTAATTAATGAAATCTATACTATTATGTAAAGAGGAAACGGAGACTAACTAATTGCTTGACTGACTGACCGACTCATCAACGCCCAGCCGAAATTACTAAAGTCAGGGTCACGCAATTTGGACTGTAGATTGCTGTTATGGCCTAGGCAACCAATAAGAAGGGATTTTTGAAAATTCCCTCCCGAAGTGGGTTAAAGGGGGGTTCGAATGTTTTAGGTAATTTTGCCATATCTCAGTAGCAGTTATAGGTAGGAGCTTGAAATTCCAGAAAACAAATCTACTAAAAAAATGATTAAACACCTATTTCAGTAATTTTAGAAATTCCCCCCAGAAGGGGTTTAAAGGGGGGTGGTCGAATGTTTTAGGTCATTTCGCCATATCTCAGCAGCAGTTATAGGTAGGAGCGCGAAAATCAGGAAAACAAATCTGCTAAAAAAGTGATTAAACACCTATTTCAACGATTTCAGAAATTCCCCCAGAAGGGTGTTAAAGGGCGGTGGTCAAATGTTTTAGGTCATTTCGCCATATCTTAGCAGCAGTTATAGGTAGGAGCGCGAAAATCAGGAAAACAAAGCTACTAAAAAATTATTAAACACGTATTTCAGCGATTTCAGAAATTCCCCACCCGAGGGTTTAAAGGGGAGTGGTCGAATGTTTTAGGTCATTTCGCCATATCTCAGCAGCAGTTATAGGTAGGAGCGTTAAAATCAGGAAAACAAATCTACTAAAAAGTGATTAAACATGTATTTCAGCAATTTTAAAATTTCCCCTCCCGGAGGGGGTTAAAGGGTGGTGGTCGAATGTTTTAGGTCATTTCACCATATTTTAGCAGCAGTAATAGGTAGGAGACGGAAATCAGGAAAACAAATCTACTAAAAAAATGATTAAACATGTATTTCAACGATTTTAGAAATTCCCCCCTGAAGGTGGTTAAAGGGAGTGGTCAAATGTTTTAGGTCATTTCGTCATATCTCAGCTGTAGTTTTAGTTAGGAGCGCGAAAATCAGGAAAACAATTCTACTAAAAAATTGGTTAAACACGTATTTCGGCGATTTTGGAAATTCCCCCCAGAAGGTGGTTAAAGGGGTATTCAAAGCCAACAGACATGGTAAATATGTAAATCTATGTACGCTAATGGCACCCGGTGAATGTAAAATCCGTCGTTGGTGCAAAGCCCTCCAAGTTACCTGTGAATAATAACTCTGTGGGTGCCTAGTCAGGTGAGGGTTTCGTCACCTGATCAAGGTTCTAAATTACGAGACCTATTAAATCTGTCAATTCAACAAAGTTAAACAGAAACTTATAATAGGCAAACAAAGATATCTGTAGCAATTCACAAGAGAGCAAGCACAGCAGCGTTGTGAACAAATCTATATTCAGATGGATCACAGCCATGCTGTGATCAGGCGATTTCCGCCCCGCTCTCAGGTACTAACCCGTTAAGCTAGGCATTTATGCCGGGCAGGTAGGGGCCTGGTTTCCGGTATAAAAAAAAGGGGATGTTCAAAAGTTGTGGGTCATTTCGGCATATCTCAGCAGCAGATTTAGGTAGGAGCGTGAAATTCAGGAAAACACATCTACTAAAAAATGGATAAACTCGCATTTCAGTGATTTTAGAAATCCCCCCCAAAGGGTTTTAAAGGGGGTGGTTTCGGAAATTTTAGGACATTTCGCCATATCTCAGCAGCTGTTTTATGTAGGTGCGCGAAATTCAGGAAAACAAATGATTAAACACGTATTTCAGTGAATTTAGAAATCCCCCCCCCGAAGGTGGTTAAAGGGGGATTTGAAAGTTTTAGGTCATTTCGCCATATCTCAGCAACAGTTATAGGTAGGAGCTTGAAATCCCAGAAAACAAATGTACTAAAAAAATTACATTGTCTACCCGTGCAAAGCCGGGACGGACCGCTAGTAAGTAAGTAAAAAACAAATTTGTCGCTTAAAAGACATTTAAAATGAATTATTAATTTTTTTCCTTTAAAAAAAATTTACATTTAATGCAAAATTTTAAAGTGATGCAGTTATAAATATTTACAAGCATTATAAAATTATTAGCAAATGTTATCAAATATATTTTGAGATAAATGGCTTAATATATTCAATAACTTTATTCAAATTATGTTCAGAGTGAAGATTTTTCTATCAGTTTACAGTTATTAATACATTTCGTAAACGTTTCGTCTTTTACATATAAACAAGAACGAAAAATCATGTGTCAAGCATAGATTATGTAACACTTTCCAACGCTTCCAAAATAATTTTACAAATCATTACCCTTTAATAAGCTCAAAGATAACATCTAAGTAAACACTTTGGAAAACGCATAACATATTTAAAAACGTAATTTCAGGAATTCCCAACATATACAATATTCGGAAAAATATCCGAATACTTTTATTCAGCCCTGTATATAATCTATAGATTTGCATATATTCTACATAGGATACTAAATTTTAGTTTAGTTAGGAAACGCGTAACATAGTTTAAAATTTTCCTTCTGGAGTTTCTGTCAATAAACGGAAATGTGTTCGCGATCTTTTGTGCTTCCCTGTATATGATCTACAGAATTTATACACACCACGTAATAAACAAAAAGTGAGTTAAATTTAAAATCGCGTTCAGTAACTTAAAATGCACTTCCAGGAATTATTGTTAACAGGCAGTAGAGAATTCTTTTGTGTGTCCCTGTAAATGAACGATTACTGCTATACACATAATATTCTGTAGTAAAACTCTTGTAATGCACCTTAGTGATATATATAAATTTCGATGCGTTTAAAATAGTGAAACATTATGTAAATAAACCGCAGACGGTTTTTCTCCATAGACGTAATGTAACGGAATTATTTTGGCTGTCCCTGTAAAGTAACTATAAGTGCTATGCGCACCCTATTCCATATTAAGCTTCTTTTAATGCACCTTAGTGATATATATCAATTACAATGTCTTTGAAATTGTGCAACATCATTAAAATAAACCGCAAATGATTTTTCCCCATAGACCGTAATGTAACGGAATTCTTTTGAGTGTCCCTGTAAAAAACTGTAAGTGCTACACAGTTCAGTTGAAATAGGGAACATGCTATAGATAGCGACAATAACATATAAAAATTGCAGGGCAATCCGAGCATATTTAGGGGAGTTAGAGCACGGACAGACGGCAGACGGCCAGACGGCCATACGGCAGACAAACCGAAGTCATAAACACTTTTCAACTAGGTTGGAAAGTGTTAAAAAACACTACTTCTTTTTAATGTATGTGTAAACCTTAGCTTATTTAAGTGCGTATTTTAGAAAAATATGAATATACTTTTGCGCAAAATTTTCAGTAGCAAGGAAAGACCAAAATCCTATTAATATTACATTTATTTTGTGCAATAATTATTTTATTTGTTTTGAGAAATAGCCTTTATTCTTCATCCGATGCTAAACAGTCTCGAAAACTTATATCCGCCTTTTCTGCGATATGTTTGTTCTTTTATGTATTGAGGAAAAATTCACGGTTCATAAAAATACTCATAAATATTCAAAGCGTCTAACTTAAACCATAAGCTACATACATGAAACTAACTATTCTTTTCAGAAAGATATTTACGAAACTTCAAGAACACAAGATAAAATAAGTGATTTGGGAGAAAACTTTAAACTAATTAAAAGGATCTGTTACTAAACATGTTGAAAACGGATTAACCAAACTTGAATTTATATCCTGTGCATCGCTTTGCTTAATTAAAGAAAGAAACAAGAAATTAGGCAAATTAGCATTTATATTCTATCAAGAACTCATTACGCTTTAAAAACCAATATATATATGTAAATATGTGTGTATTTTAGATAACGAAAGACGTACTCTTTTTTTTTTATATATTTAATGCTGTTTACTTCTGTTCTAATAATTTATATTGGGAGGTTGAATAATTTCTCGATGTTTCTTCTTAAAAATTAGTGCTTTATTTAAAATAATTAGTAAAAAGCGTGTCATTGAAAGAAGGGGCAATGTCTGATGAAAATGGCTGGTGAGAAAGGATTTCCCATTTCCGCGTTTCTAAATATATTTTCACCGGTTATGCAATATATGTCCGAGCGTTGTTATGTTGTCATCCGTCTTTCCTTCATTACTCAGCTCAACGCTTTAATTGTTGTCTATAGAGATCTCCCGTGATGGTTTCGTTCGTTTTGAGCAACTCATAAGAAATTACACCGAGATGATCCCACCAAATGCAGAGCAGAAAGTTGGCACCATCGATATTTTGCTTTCATCGATGTTCGATAGCCCACGATTTTGATGCATGGTCTGTATTAACTCAATATTTTCAACTCTAAGAATTATCGTAGTGTCCCAATGTTTCATCGCCAGTCATAATACGATGCAAAAAGCATTTCCTTTTCTGTCGTTTATATAGCTGTTCGCACGTGAAAAGACGTCTTTTGACGTCTTCCATCATGGACTCGTACGACATCTAATGTCTTTGCTTTAGAATCATTCCTAATGCTTAAAATGTTCGGCTAGCGTCTGCCAAGTGTCTTAATGAAGTAACACCTCCAATTCTTCATATTCAAACTCTTCGGTG
Organism: Maratus michaelseni; assembly: GCA_963931845.1. NCBI lineage: Eukaryota > Metazoa > Arthropoda > Arachnida > Araneae > Salticidae > Maratus > Maratus michaelseni. The sequence goes on from OZ007592.1 coordinate 427,698,844, forward strand.
CTCTGGAGATTTGCTTATCTCCAGCATCAAAATCATAAATTTTTAAGCGTCTAAACCATTCTCTGCATATTGTTACCGACTGAGCATGGTCGCCGTAAGCCTCAACAAGAATTCGGTGCGCTTCAGCTGCAGATTTGTTTGAATATATTTGTGGAGTAAAATTCTCCGCAAATACTCTTTTTTTGGCATGTAATTCGACATGATTAAAAATATGAAAAAAAAATGCTGTTTACATTTCGGTAAAATGACATACACTGAATTCCAAACTTGATTATAGTACTTCTTTATAAATGCGTTACCATCTTAAACTGCACGCACGCAATTTTGGTAACGCCATCTGTTGGAAAACAGCGAGAACTCATTCAATCTCCCAATATATGTTTTAATTTATTCTAAATAGCAATTTATATCTATAATTTACTATTTTTTGGCCGGCTTAGAATATAGACAACGGCAGAGAGACATATGTAGTTTATTTTTTAAAGCATCTGACAATTAACTAAAAGTAACATTACTCATATTCTATTAGGTTAGAATGAGATTGTTAAGTTTACAATAAATCTCTTCATGTTCATTCATAGAAAATAAGTCATTTTATTTTAGAACATCGATCACGATTCTGTCTTCATTGATATGTGTTGTTTCCCGTCTTTGATATCGATTATTTATTATTATCATCTTGAGTAATATTTGAATAAAAATAATCACCACCAATGCTCACAAAAGGAATCTGAATGTATTCAAGACAGTTTTTTTCGTCTAAGAGACATTTGTAATCGCTGAATAATGCTGCTTATAGTGTTGAAGAAATATATGTATATACACACATAAGATATTGTTGTGAGCTCGGGGTATGAAAGGATTGATGCCAATATATAAAAATACTTCAAATCCAATAAGAGCACAGCAAAATTTCACTCAGAACAAAACGTTCAATACGACGTATCAGAGACAAAAGCGCTCAGAGAAACATAGTCTCAATTAGTGCTCCCGATGCGATACGTATATCAGTTATACGTTTAACCGATATACGTATATACGTATAATACGTATTTAAGAAATACGTATACCCTAAAATATACGTTTAAACGTATCCATATACGTTTAAGCGTATATCGGTTAAACGTATAATTTAAGTATACGAAAAATTCAATTATACGTATATTTTAAATACGTATTTACTTTTAATACCAATGGACCTCATCAGTATTACGTCACAAAACGGGGAACAAGCTGGAAATCAGTGGTTTTAGCGAAATAATTTGCATAATATGTTTCATACATAGGGCCTTGTTATTTTTCCCTATAAACGATTATTATAAGCATATAACGGGAGAAAACACTTTTTGAGAAAAGAATGAGAATAGACACGTTTTAGATTTATTGTCACTTCTTGTTAAGTAAGTTTATTTTTCTTTTCTAATTTTTTGAAAATTCTTTATTTGTGAGTGCGTATACTCAAGATTGCGTCCGGGTTCAAATGTTATTCTTTCGACGGGGCTAATGTTTTCCACTCTGTGTTAATGTGTATAACGCGAGTTCATTTTTTTAATCATGACACTCATGGTATACAAGGTGTATGGACATTACGTTTAAGATTTTTGTTAATTTTGACAAATTTTATTTTTTGTGTGAAGTACTTATAAATTTTGATTTCTAATAGCCAGACAAATAATCGTCAATGCAGATTTTAGAACGCAATCACACATGCATAAAATGACTTGCCTTCTCATTTCCTTTTTAATGTAGGACGTATTTTCAAAATATTTTAACACGGTGACTACCGGGTTAAAATTAACGGAATTTTATTTTATTCAGAAATTCCGAATTCATACCTGAAAACACTAATAGCAATATTTGCTTTATTTAATGACAGACATTTCGTGATTACATAAAATAAAAAAAAACTTCTTTCGAAATTTCCGGTATTAGTTCGTAATTTTGGATTAAAAGTGGAATGTCAAATAAATGACCAAGTGACGACGCTACGTATACGTCCTCGGTAGCAACCGTGTTAAATAGAGAAAAAAAAATATGCTTAAATACAATAAAAGTATGAGTGCGAAACTTCCCAGGAAATGGATTGGTCAGTGTCACTATTAGATAAAAAGTTAATGCATGCCTATGCTCTACGGTCGCATTAAAAAATAATTTTTCGCGCGAAATGTCCACGCCATAAATCTAAAGAAGTTGTGTGTGGAGGTGTTACAGACATGCAAAAATTTGCTTTGGAGCTACCCGCTACCCATAGTAAAACATTTCATAATTAATAGCTTAGATTTAAGGGGAAAAAACTATATATATCAACTGAGGAAAAAAAGTTTCGATTTTTAATTGTTTTTTGGAATACCTTTACCGCTAGACAGGTAAATTAGGGACTTTCGTGGATCTTTGAACAAGTAATCACGATGGTCAACATAAACTACGAGAATGTGGACCTCAGTGGGTGTTTCTCAATTTCTCTGATCCGCAGACCCGGTAGGTGCCATTTCCCTTTACTTCTGGCATCAGGGTTTTGGTTTTTCTGACGTCACTGGCGGTGCTAAGGTGAATTCTTCCAATGTGAAAGAACCTTTTTTCTGATTTAAAATAGTATTTATGCTAAAAAAAAAATCGTTTCTTTGGTCATAGGAGAGCATATTTCTTCAAAATAAAACATTTTTCATTAGGCACAAAGTAAAGTATTTTTTCTAGAAATAAAGCGATTTAGAGGAGATTTTTTTTGTTCAAATGAAATAATCGTGTATTTTTTCTTTGCTAATATGGGAGTTTGTATTGCTTGTTATCTTTGGTCGATCTTTGAAAGGGACGGGGGTGCAATGTAAACAATTATTTTCATTTCCTTTGACAGCAAGGGCAGTTTTCCATCACACGAAGCTTTAATTCCTTCTCAGAAAGAGAGATTTCCGGTCACATTTCTTAAATACGTGGCAAATATTTTCCAGCTTTTGTTAGTGCTTTTGGTCTTAGCTCTTTAAAATAATGCATTCTTTGCATTGATTTTGCAGAAAATGCCTAGTACTTATGCTATTGCAACATGTACTAATCGTTTGGATAAAACGAAAATTGTTCTATACCATACATTTTCGAAGAAATCTCATATAAAAAATTGATGGATCATTGCATCCAAAGGAACAGATGATAGCTTTAGAAAAATCATGCATCAAGCACAGATTATGTAACACTTTTCAACTCTTCAAAAATACTTTTATAAATCTTTACTGTTTAATTAGGTCTGATGTCTAAGAGAAAAATTTGTACAAAGGCATAGCACATTTAAAAATGCCATTTCAGGAATTACTAACAATATTCGAAAAAATATCGAATTCTTTTGTGCACCCCTGTATATGATCTATAGATTTGTATATAAACTATGCATACAAATTACTAATAATATTACTAATACTATACATACAGCGGCATAAATTGCTAAAATTTAGTTCAGTTAGGGAGGGCATAGCACAGTTGAAAATTCACCTTCAGCAATTTCCGTTGATAAACGCACATGTATTCGATTATTTTGTGCTGCCTTGTGGGTGATCCATAGAATTTATACATAACAAGTAATAAGCAAAAAATTCGTTACATTTAAAAACAACTAAAATCGCACCTAAAATCGCACTTCAAGGAATTATTAGTAACTGACAGTACTTTAACCGAATACTTTTGAGTGTTTCTGTAAATGAACGATACATTATATGACAGTAAGCGCCTTGTAGTGCACCTCAGTGATCAATTTGAATATGTATAAAATATTGAAACATCTTCAAAATAAGCTGCAAACGATTTTTCCCCATAGACCGTAATGTAACGAATTCTTTTCAGTGCTGCAATAAAGGTATAAGTGCTATGCATACAATATTCTATAGTAAAACTCTTATAGTGCACATGTTATATATGTCAATTTTAATATGTTTGAAATATTTTAACATCATTACAATAAGCCGCAAACGATTTTCCCCGTAGACCGTAAAGTAACGGAATTCTTTTGAATCTCCCTGTAAAATAAGCTGTAAGTGCTACACGCTTCATTTTCAATACCGAACATGGCATAATAAAGCTCAATAAGATATATAAATTGCATAACAATCCGAGTATATTTACGGCAGTTAGAGCACAGACAGACAGGACAGACAGACGGCATACAGATAGAAAAACTGAATGTATAAACACTTTCCAACTATGTTGGAAAGCTTAAAAAAGAGATACGCTGCCAAAAAATGAAAAATGTGGAGTCAATCAACTGTGTATGATCAGTATGTGTATGATCAATCAACTCATGTATTTTATCATTGCATGATAAAACAGTACGAAAAACTGCAAATAATAGAACATACATCTAAAATACATCTTCCAAATGCACCCTGTAATGAAATAAAATGCTCGAAATGAAAGCATATTCTGAAGGTATACTTGAAGGTACCTTAATATATTAATTATTAAAATATTTTTATATAATTTTATCATCATACAGCATTAAAATATAAATTAATATGATTCTTTTGGAAGATATTTTTAAAAGTATATTATTTTGAATTTCAAATTTAATTTTTTTATATCACATAAATCTTCCAGTTTTAAAAATGCGGTAATTTAAAAAATAAAGTTTCTATTTTTATTTGTATTTTAAATCTCTTTTAGGAATACTGCTGTCTTACTTTTTATTTTATAAAATATATATATATACCAATTATTTGATATTTAATCACATCAATTATCTGAATGGAATCTGAAGAAACAGTAAATTTTAAAATTAAGTTTAGAACGCTGAAAAGAAATGTAATTTTAAATTTGAAATATTATTAGGAAATAAAAAATTTTGCGTAAACGTAGAACTCTCTTTCACGCAATAATTTATCTTTCTTTTTTTTCTTTTTCTTTTTTTTTTTTAAATTATGTATGTGCATTTATGATTATCGTGTAGCATTAAAATAATACTTTATATAAATATCTCGGAATTTGTTTATAAAGTATATTACTCTGAATTTCAAATTTTATTTCCATTAAATCATCTAATTGTATCTTATGTATATTTCGGTTTAAAAATACTAAATATTCAGTCATTTACTTATTAAAGTTTTTACATTATTTGTATTTTAAATCTAATTACACAAAACTCAATCTTGTGTATATGTGGTATGAGGTTGAAATCTAAGTGATTTTTTAAAAACTTTTTTATAGGTTTTTATGAAATACATGTCACAATTATAATAATATTAGAATTATTATGTATTTCAAATAGAATACTGATCAAATATTAAAAATATACTATATTAAAATTATTAACATGATATTAACTGCACTCATATAAACATTAAATTTTCTGCTCTTGTAGGTCTTTAAGATTTTATTTATAAAAATTACTATTTGCTTGTTTTTAAAATGAAAAGGAACTTTTCATACTGAGGTACAAATAAAATGTAATGATAAAAATAGCAAATTTAAAAATTATATATCGTAGAATTGAAAAGATATAATAGTTTAAATTTTGGATGTGATGTTTGTCCTATGTATAAAAAATATTAAAAAAAAAATTAAACTGCTTCACTCGAAAATTTGTATTGATACTTTTCAATTAAAAATAGGGCTTTTCTAAACCAAATCAATTGGAAAACTGAATCGAGCAGGCTAAATGACTTCTATAATAGGAGTTCTAGAGCAGAGAGCAGGCTAAGTGACATCAAACAGCAAATCGCTATTGATTGCAGGGTGAAATGGGGCACAACCTTATGATATAGTAACCTTGCGCAGACTAGCAGGAGAAAAGTATCTTTTTTCACATGAACGAAAACCGTTTAAACGTTTATACGTTTAACCGCTGGGGTAAGATCCGTATATACGTTGGACCGTATATAGTGTTTCGTATAATACGTATAACCGACTGTGCCGTATCATACGTATAAAAAATCTGCACCCCGTATAATACGTATTATACGTATACACGTATAAACGTATAATAGGGAGCACTAGTCTCAATGCAAAGCCTCTCGTATATATTCAATCGCAGTTGACAGACAACTAACTGAACTGAACTGGTGGGGGTCCTTATATAGGTTTCAGAGATCTTTCCAGATTTTTTCAGAGCTTTCGGATGTCCAGAATTTACCAGAAATTACTTCAACTTTCGATAGAGAACCCAAGCGAGAAAGGATCCCAATGTACAGGTATAAGGGGGGGGGGGTTTGCACAAAAAGTCGCCAAATCCATCGCCAACTTGCCGACATTTGGCGATATATCGCCAAATTTGGCGACAAAAATATGTCGCCAAAACCATCGCCAACTTGGCGATAAACCCATTCCTTGGCGATATTCTCATAAAACTCCCTTATAAAAACAATGCTGTAAGGTTGTTTTCCTTGCAAAGCACCCGAGGCCTTTAGCATTGTGTTACATGATGCTCAATAGGAAATACATTAATAATACTGCAATTTTCACAATAATTGTCTGAGTGCAACGAAGACTCATACACAGCGCATATACTTTGCCCCATATATAGCTACGATGGATATTAAAACCTTTCGTCAAGCATAACTCAAAAAATATTTAACGGATTTCGTTCAAATTTTTACAGCAGGTACCTATAAAGGTGACAACGACGTCTATTTATTACCAAGAATAAATGTCAAACCGTTTGGAAATTATATTAAAAAAATAGATAAAAAAGCACAATTAAAGTACATACGTCACGAAAATTTTGTGCGTACGTCATTTTCACCGGCGGGAGATTTTCGTAGACAATCGGAATTGAAAAGTTCATGGAGTACATGGAGCAAAAAAAATATGCACGCACAATTCAGCACAATAAAATATATTTCAATTTAGTAGAAATCGAAAATTAATCTGGATTTTTTTCTGTTTGAAAGAAAAACCCCGCAATAACTTGGTAGATTTGGTATTAGAGATTTGGCGCAAATCTAAGCAATAGCAGTTTTTTTTATTTCGCGTGTGTAAATTTAAAAAACAATTCTTTTGTGTTTAAATAAAAGGTTTCGATTTATGGCATTATTTCTTTTTTTCTCTTTTTAGCACTTTCCAACCTAGTTGAAAAGTGCTTATGACTTCGGTTTGTCTGGCCGTCTGCCGTCTGGCCGTCTGGCCGTCTGGCCGTCTGGCCGTCTGCCGTCTGCCGTCTGTCCGTGCTCTAACTCCCGTAAATATGCTCGGATTGCTCTGCAATTTTTATATGTTATTATCGTTATCTATAGCATGTTCCCTATTTCAACGGAAGTGTGTAGCACTTATAGTTTTTTTACAGGGATACTCAAAAGAATTCCGTTACATTGCGGTCTATGGGGAAAAATCATTTGCTGTTTATTTAAATAATGTTTCACTATTTTAAACGCATTGAAATTTATATATATCACTAAGGTGCATTAGAAGAAGCTTAATATGGAACAGGGTGTGCATAGCACTTATAGTTACTTTACAGGGACAGTAAAAATAATTCCGTTACATTACGTCTATGGAGAAAAATCGTCTGCGGTTTATTTAAATAATGTTTCACTATTTTAAACGCATTGAAATTTATATAGATCACTAAGGTGCATTACAAGAGACTTACTACGGAATATTGTGTGTATAGCAGTCATCGTTCATTTACAGGGACACGCAAAAGAATTATCTACTGTCTGTTAACAATAATTCCTGGAAGTGCGTTTTAAGTTACTGAACGCGATTTTAATGTTAACTTGCTTTTTGTCTATTACGTGGTGTGTATAAATTCTGTAGATCCTATACAGGGCAGCACAAAAGTTCGCGAACACATTTCTGTTTATTGACAAACTCCAGACGGAGAATTTTAAAATGTGCTACACGTTTCCTAACTGAACTAAAATTTAGCATCCTATGTAGTATATATACAATTCTATATATCCTATACAGGGCTGAATAAAAGTATTCGGATATTTTTCCGAATATTGTATATGTTGGAAATTCCTGAAATTATGTTTTTAAATATGTTATGCGTTTTCCAAATTGTTTACTTAGAAGTTATCTTTTAGCTTATTAAACGGTATGATTTGTAAAATTATTTTGGAAGCGTTGGAAAGTGCTACATAATCTATGCTTGACGCATGATTTTTCGTTCTTGTTAGTATTTTAAATGGGATTAATGAAAGGCATGTATTTTAAATTAAATGAGTGAAAGGTTTATATTTAAATGAAATGAATTCAATATGTAAATGTTATAGGAACAATATTTGGCGATATATCAACTGCGCCAGGATAACATAAAAGTACCAATATATCAAACGGTATGTAGTATGTGAAATGAAACAATTATATTATAATCACCCATCGTACAAGATAAAAACTAATATTCTGCATTCGGAGGGAAAAATCCATCTCCTGTGCCGTAAGATTTGGCGAGTTCTTTTTTTGTGATAAGTTTTTCGATGTGATTGTTGGGATCTGCAGGATATGACTTACTTTGTCTAAATCTTATTTTTTTGGAGATGTAGTATTATGTAAATATATTTTTTTGCAGATATTTTTCTATTTTGTATATTTGGCATTCTATTTTGTATATATTCTATTTGGCATTTGCAAAAGAGATTTTTACCTTTTTATCTGTGCCTTCGGAAATATTAAAAAATAAAAAAAGATTTACATATATCAAGCGTATAATGTTATGTTTTGCATTTTTATACGGACCACGTCTCCATTTTTATATTTTAAATGCTATTTATTATTTACTAGCCGATTATTAATTGTTTACAATTTACCCCCCTGACAATAACAATTATTTATCCCAAAAATGCGTCTTAGGTTTGTTAAATAAGTTTGTTTATGTATTTTCATTACTTATTAAAATATCGAAAATGGCGATAAAATTTTATTTTAGCAACGTGCTTAAATTTTTAAGATGGTGCAAAAACATGCTTTAATAAACGTATGTTTGTAAATATTTGAAAAACATGTTTTACCGCTCTCTTGAAAAATTTTGTAAGATGCTAAAACTACCTTTTGAATTGTTTAAGTATTGGGAAGAGGTGGCGAGAGGTAGAAAGACGAGTAAACAAACGGGTAGCTTGAGCATTTAAAATTTTTTTCGCCAACCGCCATAGGATACGAAACTTTTCCTCATTCAGGCAAGGCTGGCCTCAAACAAGAGTAAAGCTAGCAACAATATTGTTTTAACTCTATAAGAGTTACAATAATGATATTAAATGCTCCGATTGGCTTTGGGCCCAATTACGAAAGTTTCTCCTAAAAAAACTGTAGAAGAAGTCTTTTACATTTGTTTCAAATGAAGCTCGGTCTACAAGGTATTAGTTAATAATACAAACAACACTAATGGCATGGAGGCAAAAGTTTTAATTTAAATGTATATATTTGAAACCCTTCCCCCCCCTACCCCCCCAGAAAAAAAAAGAAAAGAAAGTTACAGTAATGAATTTAAAATGGCGTTAAGCCACGCATTCTGACATAAGCAATTGGCCGCAAACGCGATAACGAAACTTTCACTTAACTTAATAACATGTAGCTAATATAGCCCTCAGGGTACTTTGCAGTTATACAGACCTTGTGTTTTTTTTTAAAAGCTTGAGACAATCCAGGTTTAAGAAGTTGAGATTTACTGTCAAATGATATAAACAACTATGAACACAAAACTGATGAATTATTATTCAGGTTTATGTATGTATTTAAAAAAAATGCATCTGATTACACTTATTAGATAAATTACTTCTGTTTGCATTTAATAACTGATAAACGGCTTCTGTATATTAAATGAATTGTTTAAATATTGGGAAGAGGTGGCGAGAGATAGAAAGACGAGTAAACAAACGGGTAGACAGACGGGTAGTGACCCGAGGCTGACGGGTAGCGAAACGGATAGACAGACGGCTAGAGAGAAAGGTAAAAAGAGGTTTGACAGAAGGGTAGCGAGATGGGTCACGAGACGGGTAGCGACACCGGTAGTCAGGAATGTAGCGAGAAAGGTTGCGAGACGCGTAGCATGGTAGATAAAGAGACGAGTAGAGAGATGAGTACAGAGACGAGTTGACTGACGGGTAATGAGATTGGTAGCGAGACGGGTAAATAGTCGGGTACAAAAACAGACGGATAGTGAGACGGGTATACAGACGAGTAGAGAGACAGTAGATGGGTACGGAGATGGGTAAGAAGATGGGTAGAGAGACAGTAGATGGGTACGGAGATGGGTAAGAAGATGGGTAGAGAGGCGTATAGCCAGACGGATAGGGAGACAGATAGACAACTTGTGAGACAGATTAGACAAATGGGTAGCGAATTGGATAGAGACACGGATAGACATACAAGTAGTTAGACAGATAGACAGACGGTTAGAGAAATAGATTGGCGGGTAGCGAGACCGGTAGAGAAATATAGAGACAGATAGCGAGACGTGTAGAGAGATAGACAATCGGTTAGAGACACGGGCAAAAGAACGGATAGGGAAACAGACAAATTGTGTAGAGGCAGACAGACAGACAGGCAAAAGAAAAGTTTGCGGATTGGCGCAGTAAAGGCGCATTAAAGGTGCAGGGGCAGAGCCACCTAGATAAAAATCAAGAAGTATCTGTTAAGCTTAACTTTGTAATATATATAATTTTATAAATTTGGCCGGTATGGAGATTTAATGTAAAAGTTATATTACAGAAGTCATCGAAAGATTTTTTGTATACTTTAATAGTAATTTAGACTATGGTTTTGCAATATGGTTTGTAGCAAAGCATGCTATCAATGTAGTTTGAAGTGTAAGAGTTTCTATAAACAGTTATACAAATAATAGATATATAATCTAGGAAGAAAAATTTTAAATTCACACACAAAAAATGGTGCAACAATGAAATTAAATTTGCGTTAAGCCACGCTTGATAGAATAATCTACTGGCTGCAAATCCAATTACGTAACTTTAAAAAGCTTGGCGTTTTAAAAGATCCGGCGTTTTTTTTCTTTTTTTTTCAAGTTTTGCGCAATACGCGCTTAAGAAAATGAGATTCTTTGCCACATGTTAAAAAAAATTATGACAACACATCTGATGAACAGTACTTCTTTTCTATTTTTTTAACAGTGTATATGAATTTATATATGATATTTTGTAATTCTATCATTTAATTTGCTCTTTTACTTTATATTGTAATTGTTAACCGTATGTTCTCAGCAATATCACTCAGACTAATCCCTTTGAGGGAAGTCCTAGTAAAATAAAATAAATGAAATATTTACAAATATATACAAAATTCATAACATTGCCCCCTCTCAAGGACTGCACGTCCCGGGCAGTACAACCCAGCTATACCATTCAAAACACTTACAGCATACATGAAAAATAACAATTAAACACATTCATAATGCTGAAGTATACAAAATAAACCCTTATCTAAAAATAAAATTAAAGCATAGACATCATTCCATAAAAGTATTTAAATAATAATAACAATACTAATGATAATGCTAAGCAAAATAAATAATTACATTAATTTATATACAAGACCATGGTCATACTAATTTACACTATTTACAATCAATGCACTAAACCATATGAACTAAGTACTATCGCCATAGTATGGAGCTAGCCTGTAGTAATGAAAGACTCTAAGCTTGGAATTTGGTGACTTTCGTATCCGAATTACGACATCGTTCAGTCTGTTTAGGACTGTATAAGGACCGTTCCAGTGCGATTGCAGTTTAGGAGAAAGTCCTTTGCGTCGAGTCGGATTATAAAACCAAACCTTGTCACCTTCTTGAAATTGATGTCCCGTGGCTTTCATGTCGTACCTGGTCTTCATCTTCTCCGTCTGTATATTGATCCGCTCTCGAGCCAAGTTGTGGAAGTCTTCAAATCGTGCCTGGAGATTCTGCACGTATCCCTGTGGTGATGAAGGCGCATCTGGAGGGCGACCAAAAAGCATATCACAAGGTAGACGAAGATCACGACCGAAAAGCATCTCAGACGGGGAATAGCCGGTTGTTTCATGGACGGCGCTGCGATAGGCGAGAAGAAACAAGGGAAGTTTTTGGTCCCAGTCTTGTTGGTTTCTTGAGACTAGCAGTGAAAAGTTGTTGAGGATGGTACGATTAAACCTCTCAACCATGCCATCCGACTGTGGATGTAAAGGCGTCGTCCTAGTTTTGTCCATTCCGAGAAGTTGACAGAGACCCTCAATCACAGCAGAGATGAAATTTCTCCCCTGGTCGGAATGCATTTGAAGGGGGACTCCATACCTTGATATCCACTGGTGTACCAAGGCATCCGCAACCGTAGAAGCTTCTTGATCAGGGATGGCATAAACTTCAGGCCATTTCGTGAAATAGTCCATGACAACAAGGAGGTATTTGTTGCCATCAGCACTTCTTGGCAAAGGACCTAGGATGTCAAGGGCGATGCGTTCGAAAGGTGCTCCTACGTTGTAGAAATGTAGTCTTCCTCGGCTACGCTTCTTTGGTCCTTTCCGAGCTGCACATGCATCGCAGGATTTGCACCATTTTTCGACGTCAGCTCTCGCTTTTCCCCAGAAGAAGCGCTCTCGGACGATTCTGGTTTCGATAAACATTTGCTCCAGTATGCTACGACTCGTTCTTGGCCATCTATTTCTTGGGAAAGTACATCGCCGACACTTTCGTGACTGGCATCTGTTTCCACAATGAATTGTTTGTCGGGGTCTGGATAGGTAAGGACTGGAGAGGATGTGAGAGCTTCTTTCAGCCGCTGGAAGGAATTGTCGCATTCTTGTGTCCATAGAGACTTCTGTTTGCTTTCAGTGAGCCTGTGCAAGGGTCTTGCGATGTTGGAGAACCCCTGTACAAACTTTCTGTAATAAGTGCATAGTCCCAGAAAGCTTCGCAACTGATGGACATTTTCCGGACGCTTCCAGTTCTTTACTGCGGACACTTTTTCAGGATCTGTTCGAACACCTTCAGCTGAAATGATGTGTCCTAGATAGTTTACTTCCCGTTGGAAGAACTTGCATTTCAAAGGGTTTAGCTTTAAATTCGCCATCTTAAATCATTCATCGAAAACAAATATCTTCTCAAAACACAAATATTGAGTAATCTTCAAATCCAATAAAAGCACAGCAAAATTCTACACAGAAACAATGCGTTCAATACGACGTATCAGAGACAAAATCGCTCAGAGAAACGTAGTCTCAATGCTCTCGTATATATTCAATCGCAGTTGACAGTCAACTAACTGAACTGAACTGGTGGAGGTCCTTACATAGGTTTTAGAGATCTTTCCAGATTTTTCGAGAGCTTTCGGATGTTCAGAATTTACCAGAAATTACTTCAACTTTCGATAGAGATCCCAAGCGAGAAAGGATCCCAACGTACAGGTATAAGGGAGGGGGAGGGATTGCACAAAAAATCGCCAAATCCGTCGTCAACTTGGCGACATTTGGCAAGATATCGCCAAATTTGGCTACAAAAATAAGTCGCTAAAACCATCGCCAACTTGGCGATAAACCCATTCCTTGGCGATATTCCCATAAAACTCCCTTATAAAAACAATGCTGTAAGGTTGTTTTCCTTGCAAAGCACCTGAGGCCTTTAGCATTGAGTTACATGATGCTCAATAGTAAATACATTAATAATACTGCAATTTTCACAATAATAAAATAAAATAAATGAAATATTTACAAATATATACAAAATTCATAACAATATATATGCATATGTTACGGACAATATGATTAATCCGGTCTTTATTAATAATAACCGGCCATTATGTCCGGTCATTATTAATAATAACCGGCCATTATGTCCGGTCATTATTAATAATAACCAATTATTATTAATAATGACCGGATTAATCATATTGACCGTAACATATACACATTATACTTAATACTTATAAATATTAATATTTTAACCTATTAATACAAGTTATTCTTAAAGCTGTTTTACATCTATAATAAGGCATATTTATCATTTTGTTAATTATCTATTAAATTATATAATTTGGGAAAAATGTTTGTGGTTATTCTTGTGCACTTTAAATCGATTATGATCGGAAAGATCGAACATAGGATCCCATTTACTTAAGATCTCTTAAGATCGCTTAAGATTCTCTTACGATCAAATGATAATTTAAATGAAAGATAACGGTACTTCAAGTGTAAGAAATGTTTTAAACACTTAACAGCTTAATTTTTTGACACAATGCACTGCATACAGAGACTAAATACTACTTTTTCAGTACTAAAATATTTGCCTGATATAAACGAAAAGTATTTGCCAGTTAATAAAGCGAAAAATGCAGTTATAAATTAGCTGTACCCAAAAGCTTTTAGTAATGAAATATACCAGCACTTTTGCCCAAGCGGCGTTCAGGCAAAGTTGTTAAGTGGTTAAAGGAATTTTTTTTGTCATTATTTATATTTTTGGTACATGAAATAAAAAAAATATATGTATATAACAAGAACCAAAAATCATGCGTCAAGCATAGATTATGTAACACTTTCCAACGCTTCCAAAATAATTTTACAAATCATTACCGTTTAATAAGCTGAAAGATAACATCAAGTAAACAATTTGGAAAACACATAACATATTTAAAAACATAATTTCAGGAATTTCCAACATATACAATATTCTGAAAAATATCCGAATACTTTTATTCAGCCCTGTAGCATTGCTCTGTAGCCCGGGGCAATTATATTCTAGTCGCATAGTTAATAATGCTGATTCAGGAAATTATATAACAATGATGATTATACAGAAAATTTGTTAATAATGTTAATAAAAGATATTAGTAAAATGTGAAATAATGTTTTAGATAATTACTAGCTGACCCACCCGGCGTTGCCCGGGCCCGTCATATTAAAGTTAAACAAACATAAAATTTGTCTAATTTTATACCTTATGTTGAATGTGTGTATGAGTTGTGCATGAAATTATTTATTTAAAATTGCTGCGCACGCGACGGAAAATCCTATATTTCCACCTTCCGCCGACAAGAGGCGCATTCTGATCTAAACGAGCCTCCGATACGTGTTCCCACTGCCTACGGCACCATATAGTAGGTATGCTACGCACGTGTTACAGAATCTTTTAGTTCCAGCTTCCGCGGTCAGGAGGAGCACTCTGTTCCAAACAAACCACCTTCCGAAAGACTCCGATAGGTGTACCCATTGCCTGCGGCACCGTCTTACAAGCGTGCTGCGCACGCGCTGCAAAGTCCTTTAGTTGCACCTTCCACCACCAGAGGATGCTAATTTGTTCTATACAAACATCCGACACGGGTATCCATTATATCAAGGGAGTTAAAGTACCAATTCCGTCGAAATCAGGACCATACAACTCGAGAATATAATACGCCTTCAGGTGTTGGAAGGTGAACTAAATTTTGTAACGCGATCGAAAACCAAGTCGAATTATCGAAATCCCGTTGTGATCGGTCCCATAGATCCCGAGATAAAAAGGAACAGTTTGAGAATTAAACTTGTAGGGCTGCCCGCCAGGAGGCACGTGGTCAAGTGCACAACAACAAATCACTTACTTTGATTGTTGGTTTGCATCAAGTGAATACGGATTGGATACTTTTATTAGAAACATAAATTTACGAAAATCGTTATTTCAAATTTCTGGTATTCTCTCTATATAACATTTAGAAAATGCTACGATCAGGCTAAAATGTTATATTTCTTAAATGGAATTTGTTTTGTTTAAATCAGAGCAATACATTTTTTTATTATTAATAAGAGTTCTCAATTATTGAAAAAGTAGCCTGAAGTACAATAAATGCTATACTAAATAAAAAGGCGTTAACCCCCCCCCCCACACACACACACACACACAACCTCCTCATACCTCAAGTATAACGAATAATTTGTTCAAGAAAACTCCGATGCAAACTTTCCTTTAATTATCCCTCCCATTGTCAAATAAGCTTTTGTTTCTTTTTCATAAAAAGCAATATTTTTATAAAATAAAAACTTATTGGTGGAGTATTTCATTTTATTTGAAAATTTTAATTCCCAGCCTGTTTTAAGAAAGGATGCATAATTTTCTAATCGAAAAATCCAAGATTTTTAAGAATTTTATGCAGCCTCTAATAACACCATTCCAAGTTTTTATTACTTGTTTGGTATATTTCTTTATTCAAGAGATAACACACATCTTGTCTGCAATGCTTGCTCGTAAATAGAAAAAAAAAGAACATGTTATTTTTTTTCTCTGCAGTCAAGTTAATGCGAAATAATAAATATCTTCGGTTGTAAGAATCGGATAATCTTAATTTTTACAAACGTGTAATGTGGAAACAGAGAGGATCCGAACGATGTTAATTTTAAAATCGTAGCTTAATTTGAACTGCTAACTTGAGTCACCTAAAGAATCTCTTAGTACCTCTTTCTTTGGGGATTCATTATCCAAACACCTGTGGCGGCTCAAATTTTTATCAAAAACGTGTTGTTCATTGCAAGATTAAATCGCTCGAAAATTAAAAAAAAATTAATTAATATTTCTGAAAGTTGTGGATGGAATTTTTTGAAATTAGATTTTTTTTTTATCTAGATCTGAAAATTTTCGAGTCGAAAGACCCAATAGTTTATGTTATTTCGACATGTTGCGAAAAGGCGTACTTAAATTTTATTCTGGTAACTCGCCTTTTTTCCAGTAAACCTAAAATCTTTCTTCACTATCCCAACGCACACCTCATTTCGCGGTTTCACGTTTGTTTTGCACCATTTTCAGAAAAAGATGATAATTTGTAATCGATGTTTAATGTGATTCTAATTAATATCTTAGGTAATTATCAAAATATTAAAATTCTGGGACTCAGGTGCACCAAGCCAGACCTTCGAATATCTACACCTAAATTTTCAGACTTCTAGGTGGGCTAGATTTTGCTAGCCATCGCAAACACAAACACACAGAGCGAAACTTTTTTTATTAGTATAGATTTAGGAAATTAAATATCTAACTGCAAGTAATTATATTTAGTTTAAGAGAGTATAACAGTCACATACGTGAACTGATTATAGGGTATAATCTTCTTGACATAAGCCAAACACATTATAAAGTGGAAAGTGGGGATCGCGCTGAAATCTAATCACCAAACCAAGAAGGTAAACTAGGTTCAAGCTTCTGATTTCATAACTGTCTCAATTGAACAGCTCCGTAGCTTGCATTCAGACATTACTGATAACACTTTTTTAAAAGTATTTTTTTAAAAAGCTAATTCTGCTGATTTTTTCTGATATTAAGTTTTCTGGTATTTTATCATTTTTTCGAAATTAATCATATTTTCTTATTCAGTTTTTTCTCGCATTATTTTATGTGTTTTCAATAGGATATTTTTTAATATTTTCGATACTTTCCAACGTATGATATTTCCAACTCTATATATTATCTATGCAGTTAATCGAAGATTGAATAATAATGAGATGATTTTAATTCGGCAAGTACATCTGAAATTACGGTTTTACTGTCAGTAGTACAGATCAAATTTTTATTTTGATCTCACTTCAAAATAGATTTAACTCAAATATATACCTTAAATCTAAATCTATGTATCTTAATATTCGAACCAGGGACCTTCGGCTTATATAAAACAAATACTGCTAGTTGGCGATGCCTGTTTAGAATTCTGCCTTGGACAATTTTTCACTCAGTTGGAAAATTACAAATCGTATGATTTATTTATCAATTAAAATAATTGTCTGAAAATTAATGATTGTAAATACGTGTCCAACGTTTCATTGGAGTTCCATTAGCTGTAGTTTATTCGTTTGAGCTATTTCAGATAACACACGAGATGTCACTATCTGAAATATCGTTTGAGTGAACTTCGTCCGCTGGATTTGTCCAGGATAGCTCAGTTGGCAGAGCGTTGAAGCTTAAGTCAAAGATCCCTTGTTCGAATCCTGGTTTGGACAGTTTTTCCTTCAGTTTGAAAATTACAACTTGCATGATTTGTTTAACAATTAGAATAATTGTGTTAAAATTAATGAAATTGATACGATAAACAATGTTGTCCACGACATAGGATTCCTTCTCCCGGCATGCTGTAATGGTTGAATATCATCAATACCGTAACTCATTTCTAACTCAAAAACTCTCCCTGCCATACCTATTTCTAATTCTGGGAAAGAAAAAAAGCATCATATATACGATGATGATTGCTTTTCACATTTTAATATGCTGTTCCTATGTACAAATCCCAGGTTTAACTTTGTCACAAAATTGCTGTGGATTTTTGTGACAAGTCCAAAGGAGTTCTCACTTGGAGCAATTAAAGTCGCTTTTAGCAGAGTTCATTTCTTAGAGGTTATTGTCATCCAAATGCATTTGTCAAAAGATAATTTTGACCCAAATTAGAAGAAAGTCACTTCCCGATAGATTAGCATTCGAGCATTACAGGATCCAACTGACGACTGCATAAACACTTGAGAAATAAAATTCAACTGTTGCTATGGCAAACATAATTTGTGCTGCTAAACAGGAAACCTAAAAATAAAATATTTTTTATTATTTAAAAATATTGTGTTTTATTTTTATATGGCAAAATACTCGGATATTTCGACCTGATGGATGTTATTTAAGACATGTTTAAATCACATGTTATTATCGCTATCCACATATTACTTTGTCATTAATTATCTAGGGAATTATATACATATATATTACCGTTACAGATCAATTTATTGTTACATACAGGCTGTACTGTATATACGTATATTTATTTTATTGCACGCATATCTATAATAATAAGGAAATAAGTTTGTTTGTGTGTATACATGTGTAAGTGTGTCTATCCAGTGTTTTTTGCAGAGTTGCTAATTATTTTATTTAGTCCGTGTCCCATTGCACAAATCAGCAATAATTAGTTCGATATTGTGTAGAAAACATGGTTCTCTCCACCACCGTCAGAAAGCGTCCTGTACAGGTTCAATGCTTGAGTTACGACCATGCATTGTACGTTGATTTGAGCTTGTCTAGACGTGTTCAATCACCTCTTACGATTTGGCCAATGAGTTTAGGGACAACCTGTATATATTTTTTCGAAAACGATGCAAATTGCAAATCATGAAACTTTTAACAGAAGTAGATTTTTAAAATCTTCAAATATACGAATCCAAAATTACAGCTTATTATATCGGGTGGCTGTTAATATATCTTTAAAAACAATATGCATTGCAATATTCAATGCACATCCTACAGTGCTGTACTTTTCTGTTTGATATTCAAAGGTAAAATGTACCCACACATTCTGAAAATGACGTGAAAATCAAATATCAGTATTGAAAAAAATTAAAATTTGATGCAATTTCTATGATGCAACAAAGATTACAGCAAAGTAACTTGAAATTATTTCTTTAGAACTAAAAGAATTTGTTAAATAAATATAAGAAATTTGCCTTTAAACTAATCATGAGTACAGTTTACTTCAAAGAAGATTACTTCGAGTACTTTTGAAAGAACATTTTAAAGATAAATACGTTCATTATACAAATAGGTTTATGTTTCAAATAATGTTATATCTACTTCATCTAAAACAAATGCTTTTGAGAATATATTTTCCATCCAATCATACAAGGAATTATTTACTGCAAATAAATTATTTTATGTTTACTTAAAAGTTAAACTTTAAAGCATCTACATTTTTCCCTGTTAAAACTTTTAATTAAAACTTTTTAAATAAATATTGCAAGAGAGAATAAATTAAGGGAAAAAAGATTCGCGTGGAATTTAAAGAGACAAAATATAAGATTGTTTAATCTAAGTAAGAGAAAAAAACAATTTATCTTTAGGATATTTTACTTTAGTTAAACATATAAATATTGAACTTAAATATATCGCAAAAAAGAGATAGTTAATTTCCATAATAGTTTTCCTTTGTATGTTTATTACATCAGAATAAACCCCTAGATGGTTCTGTGGTATATTAAATATACCACATAAATTTAAAGAAAATATGTACCAATTCTTTAATAGCATTTATATTTAATAATTTATGTGAAACGAAAAAAAAAAGAAAACAGAAAAGAAAAGAAAACCTTGCAAAAACTACGTTTAATTTTTTCAAAGATATTGTTTGAATTTGTTGGCGTGATTTTATAAGTACAGCAACAGAATTACTTTTCCTTGAGAGCGTTAAGGATGTTGATATTACTTTAATCCCTCAGATACAATAAAACATATTTATGTATTAACATATAAACAGATGTTAACACATATTAATTTACTTGTAAATTTGCAGTTCAGGAGCATCAACGTCAACTCTGAAAGTGTTTTTTAATCTCACATTTGATAATATTTAATATCTTACAATCCGCAAATTATTTTTTTTAAAATTACTACATATATATTTATGCGCATATAAAATAATTCGAAGGTTTCAGAAATTAGAAGCGTTACATTAAACACGGTTTAGGCAATAATATTCTGACATACTTATGAACTTCTTATTCTTGTAATTTGTTAGATAAAAAAAATACATTTCTTCTCCGTAATCTTATTAAATTTACATTCGCGATTTCCTATTGGTTGTGTGAATGATTCTAGTATATTTTGGATTTTGTTCGACACAGTGGTTTTTATTAGAATAAGCAACACTTTCGAAAATTATTTCATGTTATCCTAATATCCAAATAGCAATATTTACTTACCTGCCAACCACGAAACACCTGCATCTGATAGATAAGCTGAATAATATCGCATGTACAAAAGCAACTTATGAAAATATAAACTGAATCTACTATATTTCACTTATAACTATTTTAGAAATCTAGTGTTATTACAATTTTTGCTTCATAAAAACAGTTTTGATGGTCATTCCCTAATATTTATTTTATATAAGTACATCCTGATCTATCCCGATGGCAATAGCATATTAAAATCTCCCCAAAATAGGCTTATTTGGAAACTTTTAAACCTATTGGGTAATCATTCATAATCGTGCCCAACTGCCAGTTCACTAAATACCAATTGGGATTTGGCGCTATAAAGTTCTTTTTTTTTCTTTTTTTTTTCTTTTTATATCTTTTTATGTTCTCGATTTCTAGTAGTTGTAATATTTCAGGATCGTTTTACTACTCTAATTTCTTTAGATTAGTCACCTCGTTGTACGAGTGATTTTATCCTATTTTAAAAATTATATTATCTCTTCAACGACGAAACATCCACATCTGTTCCAGAGAAGGAATAATTTCTCATGTAAGAAATGGATACAAATGTAAACGCAACTACGACACTTTAATTCAAATTACACATTCAATGTTTTTGTAATTTTCGTTTGGAAAAAAAAAAATATTTCGGTAATCAATCTATAGTAGTTAAACGGTAACTTGTATCAAAATAAATTCTCATTTAGGTCACTAGAATGGTAAAATCACTCGAAAATAATTTATTTTGCAACATATATATACTACGGGGCTCTGCCCCCTACGAGCTACGCTCGCCAACCCCCATTCTGACACCACAAACTTTAAAAACACTCTGATTTGATCAACCTTAAAACGATTGCGGAAGATTGAATTATAATTAAACGACCTGCTGTAATCGGCTGCTAAAATCGGCCTTGTGTAATCGGCTTCTCGCTGTAATATCTGCTATAATCGGGTTTCCATTCATTTTCCTTTGACCAAGGGATTTTAAAGCTGAATCAACTGTTGTCGAGACAGCTAACAACTGTTGATAAAATAAGGTTAATTAAACATTGGAAAATCAACTTGTGCAAAATGGTTAAGTAAGCAATGTCATTGCATCGGGAAATTTTATAACGATGCTAATAGAAAATTGGGTGTTACTCCATTATCCCGACTACTACTTTCTATAAAAGAAAAGAACTGTCTCCGAAATATAGGATTTAAAGCCAAAAGTGCATATCTGTGGCGTCGCATTCAAATGATACCAGGTGCGTTACGCGTGGTAGTTATGTCATCGAGTGATCTTTAATTCAACGTTTATCTGTATTGTTAATTATATTTTACCAATTTATTAGTTATTTCGTTGATTTAAATGTAATTATTAAACGTAAAAATATAGCTTTTAATTGAAGGGAAATATTATTAATTACGCTGTTTTAAAATTTGTAATAATAGATAAAATATTTTGTCGAAATTAATTAATCTTACTCTACTTAATGCTTTGAAAACGCGGATTAATTTAATAATTTATCTTTTTAATATTCACGCGCAAGTATATTTTTTATTCCGTCATTTTCTACATTTATTGCTTTTAACACGTGATCATTTAATTATTATTTTAAAGTTTGATTTCTGTTTTTAATAGTCTCGTGAAAATACATTTCTTAATTAAAAGGGAATATTACGTGCGCTATTTTACAAATTGGCAACGATTCAAATAATGGAATTTATGAAATATGAAATAAATCTTCGTCAAAATAATGAAAATTTTGAATAAAATGATTTTGAATAAAAAATTGAAATATAACCTCAAAAAATGAGTCAAATTGAAAAAATAATTGCAGTCTGCACACCCCAACCTTGTCAACTATATCCTTACAAATTATGTTTAAATTCCTGTGAATAGTTTTCGTTTCTATAAAACTTTTATAAGAAAACTGTTTTGATCAACTTTGATTTTAAATATCTCTTAAAATAATTCTTCGATTTAAAAACTGTCTACTTCAGCGTGTTTATCGAATATTTCTTTATAAAACCACCAATTTTTAAATTTTTATTTGCAATAGTTTTCTGGATATTAGTCCAGAAAGACTTCAAAGCACAAAATCTTAATTGACAGCGGCGGCCGCAGCGGTGGTTACTTTTTTTTAATATAGAGAGATATATATTGCAGCAAAATTGTGCGTATTACTTCAATTTTATTATTTTGATATTCTTTGAACTATGGTTGTTAAGCAACTAATAAATTAAAGAGCAAAGTAAAAAGAAACGTATTTTAAAATTTGTAAAAAACAGGAAAATAATTTTTTTATATTTCCCGAACAGATGCAAAAAAAATTCCAATAATTTAAACAATTAATTTTTAAATTCTAATAAATGTATCGACGAATTTTCAAAGCTATTTGATATATTTAAAGCATCCATATCAAAAATTTAGCATCCGTAATTTTATGTTTAAATCCGTTATTCAAATGTGTGACTTTCATTTCAGTTAAAAATGAAATTTGAAAATCTTCTGCATTCCCATAGGAAAGCATTATGACCTACAAAGAAATATTATATATTTTTCGAACGAATGAACCAAATGTCACTAAAAACTATACAGCTAATTCCGGCTACCTCACCAACATACCCATCAAAAATCAACCTAAAAGGACGATTTTTGCGGCAAATATCGCGGAACAGAAAGACAGACAAACAGACGGAAACTAAAAACTTTTCCCGGCTCCTCAGTGAGCCATTACTGACGTTTCGGCAACTAGTAAATCTACAGATCAGAGGCCTCAACGTCAGCTCAAAAAATCATTGTTCATTAATCTTATTAATTTTTAACATTATCTGCATAATATTTGACGCACTAAAATTCAATCTTTTTAAGTTATTTATACATTTATAAGAATATAAATTTATCGAAAGTTTCGGAAATTTTAGAAGTATCCCATTAAACACAGTGTTATGCAATGATAGGATAAACTACTTGTTACTGTATTTTTTCAGAATAACAATATATTATTTCAGGGGGGCTCCGCCCCCTGAACCCCCCGTTGTCGCTTTAATATTCTATTCTCAATTTCCAGTAATTGCGCTATTTCATTTCTTGAGTATATGTCTGAATGTATTTGCAATTTTCATTTCATTAGAATAACCATCTCTTTGTGCAAGAGATTTTATCCTATCCTTAAAATAATAGTTATATTTCAACTACTAAACATCATATATTGCTGAAGTTGAATAAGTTTTCGTGTATAAAGTATACTTATACAAATTTAAATTTATCTTATTTGACCTATATTCAATTTACGCATTCAACGTTTTTATTATTTTCATTTGGAAAACCGATTTGGTAATCATTTTTTAGTAGTTAAAATAAATTCTCATCTATTTCATTAAAAAACAAGAACGAAAAATCATGCGTCAAGCATAGATTATGTAACACTTTCCAACGCTTCCAAAATAATTTTACAAATCATTACCGTTTAATAAGCTGAAATATAACATCTAAGTAAACAATTTGAAAAACGCATAACATATTTAAAAACATAATTTCAGGAATTTCCAACGTATACAATATTCGGAAAAATATTCGAATACTTTTATTCAGCCCTGTATATGATCTATAGATTTGTATATATACTACATAGGATGCTAAATTAGTTCAGTTAAGAAACGCGTAGCACAGTTTAAAATTCTCCTTCTTGAGTTTCTGTCAATAAACGGAAATGTGTTCGCGAACTTTTGTGCTTCCCTGTATAGGATCTACAGAATTTATACACACCATGCAATAAACATAAAGTGAGTTAAATTAAAATCGTGCTCAGTAAGTTAAAACGCACTTCCATGAATTATTGTTAACAGACAGTAGAGAAATCTTTTGTGTGTCCCTGTAAATGAATGATGACTGCTATACACACACTATTCTGTAAGTAAGCCTCTTGTAATACACCTTAGTGATATATATAAAATTCAATCCGTTTAAAATAGTGAACCATTATTTAAATAAACCGCAGACGATTTTTCTCCCATAGACGTAATGTAACGGAATTCTTTTGACTGTCCCTGTAAATTAACTATAAGTGCTATGCACACCCCATTCCATATTAAGCTTCTTGTAATACACCTTAGTGATATATATCAATTACAATGTGTTTGCAATTGTGTAACATCATTAAAATAAACCGCAAATGATTTTTCCTCATAGACCGTAATGTAACGGAATTCTTTTGAGTGTCCCTGTAAAAAAACTATAAGTGCTACACACTTCAGTTGAAATAGGGAACGTGCTATATATAACGACAATAACATATAAAAATTGCAAGGCAATCCAAGCATATTTACGGGAGTTAGAGCACGGACAGACGGCAGACGGCCAGACAAACCGAAGTCATAAACACTTTTCAACTAGGTTGGAAAGTGTTAAAAAGCATATTAAAAACTTAAAACCCGAAAATTGGCAATTTTTAATAAAACTTCGCGTAAAAATAATGAGATTCTCTTGAATTTTCCTTTGTTGATATTCTTTGAAATATAGTTGCTTAGCAACCATTTAATGAAAGAGAGAAAAAAAATGTATCGGAAATTTTTGTAAAAAATGAGAAAATAATTTTGTAAAAAATGATAGAATAAAATGTATTATATTATTAGAGCAGATGTATAAAATTGCACCAAACATTGTACACCTAATTTAAAAAATCTGACGAATGTATTAAAAAAATTTCAAATTAATTTGAATAATTTAAGACCTGACTTGATAAATTTTAGCCTTCATAACTTACACATTAAATACATTAATCAAATGCGCCATTTTATTTCAATGGATAAAAATTTTCAAAATCGTCTGAATTCCCATAGGAAAGCATTATGACCTAAAAAGAAATGTTTTATATTTTCCGAACGAATGAACCAAACGTAACTAAAAACTAAACAGCTAATTCCGGGTACCTCACCAACATACCTACCAAAAATCAAACTAATCGGATCATTTTTGCGGCAGTTATCGCGGGACAGACAGACAGACAGACAGACAGACAAACAGACAGACAGAAACCAAAAACTTTTCGGGTCTCCACAGTAGGCCTTCACTGACGTTTCGGCAACTAGTAAATCTGCAGATCAGGAGCCTTAACGTCAGCTCTAAAAGTCATTGTTTTTTAATCTCACTTTTCATATTATTGCCGAAACGTCAGTGAAGGCTTACTGTTGAGACCCGAAAAGTTTTTGGTTTCCGTCTGTTTGTCTCTTTGTCTGTCTGTTCCGCGATAACTGCCGTAACTAGTAAATCTAC
The DNA here is from genome assembly GCA_963931845.1 of Maratus michaelseni. Taxonomy (NCBI): domain Eukaryota; kingdom Metazoa; phylum Arthropoda; class Arachnida; order Araneae; family Salticidae; genus Maratus; species Maratus michaelseni. The sequence goes on from OZ007592.1 coordinate 427,724,681, forward strand.
AGATCAGAGGCCTCAACGTCAGCTCAAAAAATCATTGTTCTTACTAATTTTTAACATTATCTGAAAAATATTTGACACACTAAAATTCAATCTTTTTAAGTTATTTATACATTGATAAGAATATAAATTTATCGAAAGTTTCGGAAATTTTAGAAGTATCCCCTTAAACACAATATTATGCAATGATAGGATAAACTACTTGTTACTGTATTTTTTCAGAATAACAATACAAACCCCTGAACCCCACGTTGTCGCTTTAATATTCTATTCTCAATTTCCAGTAATTGTGCTATTTTATTTCTTGAGTATATGTCTGAATGTATTTGCAATTTTCATTTCATTAGAATAACCATCTCTTTGTACAAGAGATTTTATCCTATCCTTAAAAGAATAATGATATTTCAACTACTAAACATCATATGTTTCTGAAGTTGAATAAAATTTCGTGTATAAATTATACTTATACAAATTTAAATTCCTCTTATTTGACCTATATTCAATTTACGCATTCAACGTTTTTATTATTTTCATTTGGAAAACCGATTTGGTAATCATTTTTTAGTACTTAAAATAAATTCTCATCTATTTCATAAAAAAAAAGCATATTAAAAACTTAAAACCCGAAAATTGGCAATTTTTAATAAAACTTCGGGTAAAAATAATGCGATTCACTTGAATTTTCCTTTGTTGATATTCTTTGAAATATAGTTGCTTAGCAACCATTTATTGAAAGAGAGAAAAAAAATGCACTGGAAATTTTTGTAAAAAATGATAGAATAAAATGTATTATATTATTAGAGCAGATGTATAAAATTGCACCAAACATTGTACACCTAATTTAAAAATCTGACGAATGTATTAACAAAATTTCAAATTAATTTGAATAATTTAAGACCTGACTTGATAAATTTTAGCCTTCACAACTTACCCATTAAGTACATTAATCAAATGCGCCATTTTATTTCAATGGATGAAAATTTTCAAAATCGTCTGAATTCCCATAGGAAAGCATTATGACCTAAAAAGAAATGTTTTACGTAATCTTATTAAATTTATATTCGTGATTTCCTATTGTTTGTGTGAATGATTCTAGTATATCTTGGATTTCGTTCTACACAGTGGTTTTATTAGGATAAGCAAAAATTCAGAAAATAATTTCATGTTATCCTAGTACCTAAATAGCAATATTTACTTACCTGCCAACCACGAAACACTCGCATCTGATAGATAAGTTGAATAATATCTCGTGCACAAAAGAAACTTATGGAAATGTAAACTGAATCTACTGTATTTCACTTATATCTATTGCAGAAATCTAGTGTTATTACAATTTTTGTTTCGGAAAAACAGTTTTGATGGTCATTCTATAATATTTATTTTACATACGTACATCTTGATCTAACTCGATGGCAATATCATACTAAAATCTCTCAATAAAATATTAAAATCACCCAATAAAATATTGTAGCAAAATAGTCTGAATTATTTGAATTTTATTATTTTGATATTCTTTAAAATTTAGTTGCTAGGTTACGGTTAAATTAAAGAGGTAAATAAAAATAAATGCATTTTAAAATTTGCAGAAAATGATAGAATAAAATGTATTATATTATTAGAACAGATGTATAAAATTGCACCAAAAATTATACACCTAATTTAAAAAATCTGACGAATGTATTAACAAAATTTCAAATTAATTTGAATAATTTAAGACCTGACTTGATAAATTTTAGCCTTCATAACTTACCGTTTAAATACATTAATCAAATGCGACATTTTATTTTCAACGACTGAAACTAGTCGTTGGGGGCCACCGTAATACTTACCCATCATGGATATGCATAATGTAAAATATTAAAATAAAAATGTGTAAACTACTGTTGTACTACTTATAAAAACTAAAAATGTTGTACTACTTATAAAATGCATTGCAATTCAAATAAAATCGTGGCTTGATGACGTCATAAACTTTAAAGGCTTGATTACTGAATTGCTTGAAAGAGGTTTTTCCTTATAACTCCAAAAATAATAATCCTATTAACTAGCGGTTTATTGCATCTGATTAAGCGTCAAATTTCCAATTAAAATATATCTTTGAAGTGAAATTTGGATGAAATACAGGGTCATGAAAAATCGAAGAGTGTGGCAAATAGGATTCCAAATATCTCGGCAACTCATTATCCGATCGACTTCATGCTTTATGCTAAATTTATGTTTTTTTATTGTCTTTTATGTTCATTTCTTAAAATAAACAATTTCGAAAAATTTTATATACCTTTTATCAGAACGAATATTTCGAGAGTCCGAAAAAAATAGTTCCGGTTAATCGAGGTTATTGAAATGAAATAGTCTTCTTCCCATTATTACATACTAAGTACATACCAAATTGCAAGTCTCTATCTCAATTTTTTCGGGAGATAGAGCGTTTACAGACACACAGACACACAGACACACAGACGGACGGCAAATTTTTTTTTCTAAAAATATGTTTTTCGGAATCTCCAGTGTCTGAAACGTGTAAAGCCGTCAAAAAAAAAATTTCGATTTTCAAAACGATTACAAGACTTACCCTATACTACGTATGATGGGTAAGTAAAAATTCAAAATCGTCTGAATTCCCATAGGAAAGCATTACGATCAAAAATGAAATGTTCTATATTTTTCGAGCGAATGAACCAAATGTAACTAAAAACTATACAGCTAATTCCGGGTATCTCACCAACGTACCTACCAAAAATCAAACTAATCGGATCATTTTTACGGCAGTTATCGCGGAACAGACAGACAGACAGACAGACAGACAGACGGACAGACAGACAGACAGACAAACAGACAGACAGACAGAAACCAAAAACTTTTCGGGTCTCAACAGTAAGCCTTCACTGACGTTTCGGCAATTAATCAAATGCGCCATTTTATTTCAATGGATGAAAATTTTCAAAATCGTCTGAATTCCCATAGGAAAGCATTATGACCTAAAAAGAAATGTTTTCCCTAATCTCATTAAATTTATATTCGTGATTTCCTATTGTTTGTGTGAATGATTCTAGTATATCTTGGATTTCGTTCTACACAGTGGTTTTATTAGGATAAGCAAAAATTCAGAAAATAATTTCATGTTATCCTAGTACCTAAATAGCAATATTTACTTACCTGCCAACCACGAAACACTCGCATCTGATAGATAAGTTGAATAATATCTCGTGTACAAAAGCAACTTATGGAAATGTAAACTGAATCTACTGTATTTCACTTATATCTATTGCAGAAATCTAGTGTTATTACAATTTTTTTTCGGAAAAACAGTTTTGATGGTCATTCTATAATATTTATTTTACATACGTACATCATGATCTAACTCGATGGCAATAGCATACTAAAATCTCTCAATACAATATTAAAATCACCCAATAAAATATTGTAGCAAAATAGTCTGAATTATTTGAATTTTATTATTTTGATATTCTTTAAAATATAGTTGCTAGGTTACGGTTAAATTACATAGGTAAATAAAAATAAATGCATTTTAAAATTTGCAAAAAATGATAAAATAAAATGTATTATATTATTAGAACAGATGTATAAAATTGCACAAAAAATTATACACCTAATTTAAAAAATCTGACGAATGTATTAACAAAATTTCAAATTAATTTGAATAATTTAAGACCTGACTTGATAAATTTTAGCCTTCATAACTTACCGTTTAAATACATTAATCAAATGCGACATTTTATATTCAACGACTGAAAAAATTCAAAATCGTCTGAATTCCCATAGGAAAGCATTATGACCTAAAAAGAAATGTTTTCCCTAATCTCATTAAATTTATATTCGTGATTTCCTATTGTTTGTGTGAATGATTCTAGTATATCTTGGATTTCGTTCTACACAGTGGTTTTATTAGGATAAGCAAAAATTCAGAAAATAATTTCATGTTATCCTAGTACCTAAATAGCAATATTTACTTACCTGCCAACCACGAAACACTCGCATCTGATAGATAAGTTGAATAATATCTCGTGTACAAAAGCAACTTATGGAAATGTAAACTGAATCTACTGTATTTCACTTATATCTATTGCAGAAATCTAGTGTTATTACAATTTTTTTTCGGAAAAACAGTTTTGATGGTCATTCTATAATATTTATTTTACATACGTACATCATGATCTAACTCGATGGCAATAGCATACTAAAATCTCTCAATACAATATTAAAATCACCCAATAAAATATTGTAGCAAAATAGTCTGAATTATTTGAATTTTATTATTTTGATATTCTTTAAAATATAGTTGCTAGGTTACGGTTAAATTACATAGGTAAATAAAAATAAATGCATTTTAAAATTTGCAAAAAATGATAAAATAAAATGTATTATATTATTAGAACAGATGTATAAAATTGCACAAAAAATTATACACCTAATTTAAAAAATCTGACGAATGTATTAACAAAATTTCAAATTAATTTGAATAATTTAAGACCTGACTTGATAAATTTTAGCCTTCATAACTTACCGTTTAAATACATTAATCAAATGCGACATTTTATTTTCAACGACTGAAAAAATTCAAAATCGTCTGAATTCCCATAGGAAAGCATTAGGATCAAAAAAGAAATGTTCTATATTTTCCGAGCGAATGAACTAAAAACTATATGTAACTAAAAACTATACAGCTAATTCCGGGTATCTCACCAACATACCTACCAAAAATCAAACTAATCGGATCATTTTTACGGCAGTTATCGCGGAACAGACAGACAGACAGACAGAAACCAAAAACTTTTCGGGTCTCAACAGTAAGCCTTCACTGACGTTTCGGCAAAAATGATCCGATTAGGTTGATTTTTGGTAGGTATGTTGATGAGGTACCCGGAGTGAGCTGTATAGTTTTGAGTTACATTTGGTTCATTCGTTCGAAAAATATAGAACATTTCTTTTTAGGTCATAATGCTTTCCTATGGGACTGCAGACGATTTTCAAATTTCATTTTTAATTGAAATGGAAATCGCATATTTGAATAATGGATTTCAACGTAAAATTATGGATGTTGATTTTCGATATGGAGGTTTTAAATATATCCAATAATTTTGAAAAATTGCCGATACATTTATCTCATCAAAAACAATTCGTTGTAAATGATCCCGCCAAGCCACAAACCTAAAACGTCAGCCATAAAAAGAAGTGATATCACATAAAAAGAAACGATATAGAAGTGCATATTCCGCGTCCCGTGTAAAAATCTATCACCACTCATAATGTTTCCAAAAGACTCGGAGTGAGGTACAGTATGTGAAAACTGCTTGGAGACCTGCAGGCTTTTATAATGTTCGCGTTTCCTGCAATTACATATGACTATATTATTTTTATTTTTATTTTTATATTTTTATTTATTTAATTATTTTGCTCACATAAAATTGTAAAAAGCTGAAGCTTCTGTGTTTGCATGTCTTTTCTTATTTATGAGCTTGAAAAATTAATTTGTTGATTTTATTTACCATTATTTAAACTAGAAACACCACTCTTACAAAGAGGATTTTTTAAGTAAACGTATAAAGATTTTGAGTTTGTAATATATATATAAACCTTATAATAAACGTTAACTAAATTGAGATATATTGCAGTAATTCTAGCGTAAGGGAATGGCATAGATCTGGGGGAAAATCCGTTCTGTCAGTTCTTTCGCATACAAAAATATTTAAAAAATGATGTAACAAAAATTACAAATTTATTTTTTATGATTGGTTATTGTTAATGGTTATTATATTATTATATTATTTGATTTTACTGATTGAACTTGTGGTCTGATCCAGTAGAGTATTTAAATTTCTTTTTTCGAAGTTGGATATTAGCCGGGATAACCTTATATGAACATACAAAAATGGGCTAATTCGTGCCACCGATTGCTCCCAAACATTGTTTTAATATATTATGTATACAGATTTTGACTGATTTCATGGAGTGGAACTGTATTTCGTTTCCGTTTACCCCTTCTCTGGATACGTCACTTGCCTAACCTGCGAATGTCTGATCTCATTCGTTCAGAATTGAAAATTTATAGTGAAAAATAAACATCATGTACTCTTATTTCTGTGCATTTTCTAAACTTTTAACAGCTATGAATGTTAAGGCCACTGTTTAAACAAATGAATTTCTACAATCAAGTTTTAATGTATACCTTTATTTTATTTACATTTATTTTCTCCTGACGAATGTGTTCGCGTGTATACTTCGCAAACTATTCTTTATAAAGAATAAGAAAAGTACATATATGTCATGTATAATGCTATTTTAATTGACAGGGAATACTGGAATTTGAAAAGAAATAAGTAGAAATTCTGCTTAGTACGATTTTTTCTCGAATATAAATTACGATATTTTCACAACTGTATTCAATTCTCTTATCAAAAGGCCCTAAAGTTTAAGTTTCTGCTAAGCATTAGGGTGGATTGCTGTTATATGGTGAAAAAAATATTTTTCATCAAAACCTACCTATTCGGAAAATATGTTGTAATGTATGGAGATTAAAAGAAAAATAATAAAAAATACTAATTTCAAAATTTAATAGAGCCGCAAGGGATTGGTATTTCGAAAATTAGGGCTATTCCAGCTTTTTCAGTATCCCGCTTCTATCCTTCCACCCCTCCAGAAGTCGGATGCGCTACATCATGGAATCTTCCCCACGTCATACGATACACCCACATGGCTCTGAATAATACTGGATAAACGTGTTTACCCCCCTCGCTCGCTCAGTTTAAAGCTAGCGGCTTACGGAATCGGGCGCTGTTCTTCCTAAGTGAAATAAATTTCGATTTCTTTGTTTGTGTGTTGTGTTGCGTAGTGTACTTTGAATATTATTGCACCATGGCGATGTCAAGAAAATATATGATTTTCCCTATATTTGAGTCTGGCTGTGATATGCCAACGAATATGCTTCCTACCTACGATAACGTAATAAAGTGCGTATGTTGGCATTCAAAAGAAAACCGAAGCAAGGAAACATTGTCTACATCTACACTTTCCTCCTTATGTGCAGAAGTTGCTAATAACTTAGAAGGGACCTGGAAACGAGCTTCAATACCAATAATTGACCACTATAGCATTTTGAGAAAAAATCGATCCTACCACGATAAATATCGCTGTCTTCTTAAATCTTACAAAGCCAGAAAAGGAATTGAAAGCTATCGCTATCAGATTGACGTTTTCCGGAAAAAAGTAAATGCTCTTTTTGATATATTGGCATGTACTTGTAAATTATTTGAAAGTTGCTTCTGTAAGAAAGAACGGAAAGTACCAATCAACGAGGGAGAATTTCTATTAGACCAGCGTACTGAACGAAAAATTCGTAATCGGGTCACTGGATCAGAAAGTCACTTTAAAATAACTAAGGCCGAGAAACGAAAATTAAAGCAAGGGCGATACGTGGAGAGAAACGAAACACTGCTTGATGTTTCTTCCAGTTCAATGGATTTGAATATGAATATAAATAGCGGGTGTAAATTGAAGCAGCATATGTGCGAGCATACTGACTTTTCTTCATCATCAGCTATCATTGAAAGCAGGGCCCAAAACGCTGACGGTGTCACTGTCACACCTGTAGTGACGAAATTTCCAGCCGTAGCCAAGACGTTGGACCGTTTTGACATTTCCGACCAAGCAGGCACTGCCATTGTGTCAGTTGCGTTTCAAGATGTGGGCATTATATCACAGAGCGATGTTTCGAATGTCGTTGACAGAAATAAAACTCGACGTGAGAGAACAAAGACAAGAACCACTCTATAGTCTCAGTTAGTTGTGAAAGATTCTGACCATGACCAATTTGGTTTATCCTTCGATGGACGTAAAGACAGGACTATATCACTAGAAGACAACAGCAAAAAAGTCATAATAGAAGAACACGTAAGCTTGGCAAAAGAATCTGGTTCCGAGTACATCGGCCACGTATCTGTAAATTCGGGGATAGCGCAACTCATCGGAAAACACATCGTAAATTTTTTATCCTGTGTTGACAATAATATAAATGTAACAAAGTTGGTTGCGATTGATTGCGACGGAGCATCTATTAACACAGGTGTCAAAGGAGGTGATATTCGAAATATGGAACTAATCCTGAAACGTCCACTGCAAAGGTTTGTGGGGCAGTTACACGCCAATGAGCTTCCACTACGTCATCTTTTCGCGTACGTGGACGACTTACCCAGAAGCTTCACTCGTGAAATAGAGAAATTGTTGGCTGGATGTGAGAAGGTACCTGTAGTTTCATTCATGTCAATAGATTGCACATTATGTGAAGTGACTAATAAGAAAGACTTAAGTATTGATCAACTGTACTTAACGGAAACTTCTGAAGCCATCAACTGCGGACATTGCAGCGAAAGTGTATCGAAGAGAAACCCTGGAAATGTTTGCCATTCAAGGTGGCTTACAACCGCGTACAGGATTCTCAGTCTTTATATAGCTTACGAAAATCCATCCGAGGACTTAGTAACATTAACGACGTTCATTGTAAAAGTCTATGCACCTATGTGGTTCAATATCAAAATGAAACCATCGGTAATTTATGGTGCACAGCATTTGCATCGATCAATTGTTTTCTTGCGTTTTTTGTCGAGTGATCTGAAGGACGTCATAGACCCTGTTATTAGGAGAAATGAGTTTTTTGGCCATCCTGAAAATATTCTGATATCGATGTTAGCTGACGACAAAACTCACATAAGGCAATTGTCCCTTCGAAAAATTCTAAAAGCGCGCGAAGTATAACGGTCTACTGCAATCAACATTGCATCAAATAATATCCGTATCTTCAATTTACCAGCTTTTGACCTTTGCGCCACGAATTATATTGATTTGATTAAATGGGAAAATGTGACAGAACCTCCACTAACTGAACGATTTAATTCAGTGGTTGAGTAAGCCACCTTAAGAGCGACCTGATTTCAGAAGCAGTAGTAAATCCAGCAATTATTCCGGCGGCAATAATATCTACTATCAAGGGGTTTCCGTGCCACACTCAAGCTACATAACGGATAGTCAAAACAGTCACGGAAGCATCTTCTGCTGTCTGTGGACAATATAGAAGGGACGGTTTTATAAGAAATCGCATCGCATCACTAAACCTCATGCCAATTTTCAACACCAAACGCGATTATCGCCCACTGTAATTTATTGTTTTTTTTAAATTTAATAATAAAGAAGCTGTTAAATAAGAAGCTGCAGTTTTTTCTTGTAACCAATGACGTGTCCTCTTATTGCAATAAATATTTAAAAATACTAAAATGCATGTTTCAGTTAACAAAAATCACTTTGACTTTTTACCGTAAAAAGACTCAAATACATAAATTTCAACCACCTTGCGGCAGTATTAAATTTTTAAATTCATTTTTTAAATTATTTTTCTCTTAATCCCCAAAGAATTTAACATCTCTTCCGTATAGGTAGGTTTTGAAATTGTGAATTTTTTTTTTCGATCCACTCTATTAAGAATACATTTCTCTTATTGGGAAACTAGGTTTAAAATATTTATGTACAACGAAAATGGAATTCATATACTTCGTATACTAGTTCATAATACATTAAAAAGGGCATGTGATATTTTACATAATTTCAATAAACAAGAAGTGTTGTAAAATTTAAATTTTTTTCATACTTTCTGTATGGAAACTTATATAGCGATTAAGTTAAAATTCATGCGCAAACAATTCAATCTCAAAAGTGTTTTAAATGTAGATGCTAGAGAACTTGAAGTTTGCCCGTTTTTACAAAATTAAATGTCAACACAAATGTATATATGAAAAAAAACACATACTGTTGGAATGTCGCATTCACCTTTAAAATATACCGAAACAAAATTAAAGAAGATTTGCTAAAAAGGCGCATTTAATGTCACAAATATAAAAAAGATGTTACAAATATAAAAGATGTTACATAATAAAATATTTTTTAAAAACTTAAAAACTTCCGAAATTTTTCCGCCGAGAACTTTCGATCAGACCTTGATCGTTAGCAGGGTAGCTTTGATTGCGTACTGAAAATTCCTAATCGTACTTTGTCTTCGTCTGAAAAACCACAGGTGAATTTACTTTACAGTAGAGGGGAGGGGTGAAAGATGAGGGGAGGCAGGAAACTGAACATTTCTATCCAACTTTAACAAAACATCTTCTATTTTAAAAACTTAAACTATATACTCGGAAAGTTACATGACATGTTATCATTAATAGCCTTATTACCTTTTATTAAAATTTCAATGGACTATTTTATTAACTAAACATGATAATGGGAGGTATGAATGATGATTCTTGCTTCATTAAAACGAATATTTAAATTATTATAATTATATTAAATTATATATATATTTATAATTATATTAATAATTATATTAAATTATATATATATAACATCACTTGCGTGTTCTTTCAATCTGTCCTTAAATTTACGTCCGATCATCCCAATATATATCTTTTCTTCTTGTATTTCAGTTACCAATGGAATTATCTAAACACCTGCGATTTCATCATTAGGAATAGGGTCAATCTTGCTATGTATTAAGTCTTTCAGTTTTCTTGTTGTTCTAGGTACCATATTAATATTAAATTTCTTTACTGCATATCTTACCTTCTCATATAAACCAGGAACATAGCTAATGTTACAAAATTTATGTTTATTAACCGGATTGCTCTTATGTGCTTTATATTAATAAGCTTTTGTAATATGCTTATATTAATAAGCTTATGTATATTAATAAGCTTATGTATATTAATAAGCTTATGTATATTAATAAGCTTATATAATTTTATGTTATTTTTATTTATATTAAGTGATATTAAAATAGAAGATGTTTTGTAAAAGTTGGATAAACATGTTCAGTTTCCTGCCTTCCCTCACCTTTCTGCCCCCCCTCCCCATTCTCCCCTTTCCATTCCACTGTAAAGTAGATTCACCTGGTTGCCCAGCCTAAGACGGAGTACGATTAGGAATTTTCAGTACGCAATCAGGGCTACCCTGATGGCGATCACTGTCTGATCGAAAGCGCTCGGCATGAAATTTCGGAAGTTTTTAAGTTTTTAAAAACTATTTTATTATATAACATCTTTTATATTTTTGATATCTTTTCTATATTTCTGACATTAAATGCACATTTTTAGCTAGTCTTCTTTAATTTTATTTCAACTAAATGTCAATTTAATAACATAATGCAAGTTTCTTTGAAATAAGAAAGATAACAAAAAGTTGAAAGATATCTGAAATCAACACTCTTGTTTCAAATTAAACATGTAATTATTGTGGATTTAATTGTACTTTTTAAACATTTGACTACTTAAAAATATACTAAAATAATAGTCAAAATGCCAGTTTGTTGAAAGATATCTGAAATCAACACTGTTGTTTCAAATTAAACATGTAATTATTGTGGATTTAATTGTACTTTTTAAACATTTGACTACTTAAAAATATACTAAAATAATAGTCAAAATGCCAGTTTGTTAAAAAATATATCTAATGAAAGCAAATATATACAAGTATGCATTTTTATACATCTTACGAGCAAAACCCGCGGCTTTGCTTGCGTAATTCTTGAAAAATGCAAAGTGGTATTCGTTGGCCTATTTTCATTAGAGGAAATATTACTGTCACAGATAATTCAGAAATTACTAATTAAGCCACACTAATTAAGCAAATATCTGTAATGACTATGTCACAGAAATTGCAATTTTAAAACTTTCCTGTTCCTGCTCACATTAAAATTTCAAAATTTTTAAAAACGGCTCAATGGATGCATTTGTGTCTCTAACGTAATAGCCATGTACAATTTCTAGTTTCTATCCCTAACAATTTCCGAGAAATCATTGTTTAGAAGGTTTTTAGAACATTTTCAACTTATTTCACTTTTTTAAATTTCGATTTTGTTTTATGGAAACCGTTTTTAGCGAACACTGAAATCTTAAAAATAGCCACCATGCAAAATTGCAACATCCTATACCAGAAGCATCACTAAAATCACAATTTTGGAATGTTTTTTGCTTCTACACATTTTTTAAATTTCGAAATTTGAAAAACTGTTCTGTGGAAGCATTTATGTATAAAAAATAACAGGTATGTTAAATTCTAAGTTTCTATCACTAACAATTTAAAAAAAAAAACATAATTTATAAAGTTTTTCGCTTAGTTTACACGTTTTAAACTTTAAAATTTTAATAGACTTTATACCGAGAGTCTGCATCGTAAAAGTTACAAATATATTGAATTTCCAGTTTCTAACCCGAATAAATGCAATTAAATCATAATGTAGAACGTTTTTAGACCGTTTTCAGCGGTTCATTTCAGCCTGTTAAATTTCGATTTTTTTAGAAACTGGTCTTAGCGAGCATTTGCATTTTAAGAGTAACCACCATACCAAATACGAAGCTTCTATACCAGCTGTATCACATAAATTGCAATTTTAGTACTTTTTTATTTTTATTTTTTTTTTTTTCTCCTGTCCTTTTACATTTCACAGTTTTAGTAAACTGTTCTGGATGATAATTTACGTGAGTAACAACCAGGCGAAATTTTAAGTATTTAGCCTTAATAGTTTCAAATAAATCGTAATTTTAACGTTTTTAGAACGCTTCTAGCGCATTTAACTCTTTTAAATTTCGATTTTTTTCATCAAATTGTTCTGTGCGACCAAATCAGCAGCCATGTAAAATTTTAAGTTTCTAACCCCTAACAATTCCGTAGTAATTGCAATTTAGAATGCTTTTTAAATGCATTCCGCTCATTTCAACCTTTGAAATTTTGAATTTCTTTACAAACTATTGATAGCGAGCATTTGTATCTTAAAAGTAACCGCCATGCCAAATTTGAAGTTTCTAATCCTGTTAGTAGAAAAAAATGGTAATTTAGAACTTTGTTTCCTCTTTCAACACTTTTAAATTTCAATATTTTTAAAAAAACAATTCTGTGTGTGCACTTGTGTCTTAAAAAGTATCAGCCATTTTAAATTTCAAGTTTCTGTTTTTAACAATTCTATAGAAATCGTAATTTAGAATGTTTTTAGAACAGTTTTCTCTCATATCATTCTTTTAAATTTCGATTTTTTTAAACTGTCCTTAGATTGAATGTATATCTTATAAGTTACTATGTTGCACAATTTCAATATTGTAATCTCTTCAGTATAAAAACAATTGCAATTTTAGAACGTTCTTCGCTCTTGCCACCCCCTGAGGGTAGTGGCACTGAGATAAAATATAACCTGTGTTAGAGCACAGACTGTCATAATAAATTTGCGAGTTATACGTTTAAAATCGGTTTGGTAGTTTCAAAGATTCCATGGAAATTGTTATTTAGATTTTTTTAGAACACATCATTAGCTCATTTCGCCCTTTTAAATTTCGAACTTAGAAACTGTTCTTAGAGAGCATTTACATCTTATAAGTCACTACCATGCCAAATTTCAAGTTTCTAGTTCCTTCAATATAAAAAAAAATCGAAATTTTAGAAAGTTTTCGCTTTTGCACCCCCTTGTAGTAGTAGCACCTATATAAAATATAGCCTAATTACAGCAGGGACTGTTGCCATCAATTTGCCACCATCACTTTCGAAAATGGTTCTGTAGTTCCACAGATTTCATAGAAATTGTAATTTAGAATGTCTTTAGAACGCTTTTCGCTCATCTCACCCTTTTAAAGTTCGAACTTTTTTAGAATTTGTTCTTAGAGAGCATTTACATCTTATAAGTAACTACCATGCCAAATTTCATGTTTCTAGCTCCTTCAGTATAAAAAAAATCGAAATTTTAGAACGTTTTTCGCTCCTGCACCCCCCACGGGGTAGTGGCACCGAAATAAAATATAGCCTATGTTGGAGCAAGGACTGTCACCATCAATTTGCCACCACCACTCTTGAAAATAGTTCTGTAGTTCCAGAGATTCCATATAAATTGTAATTTAGAATGTTTTTAGAACGCTTTTCGCTCATCTCACATTTTTAAATTTCGAATTTGTATAGAATTTGCTCTTAGAGAGCATTTACATCTTATAAGTAACTACCATGCCAAATTTCATGTTTCTAGCTCCTTCAGTATTAAAAAAATTGAAATTTAAAAAGTTTTTCGCTCTTGCAATCCCCTGGGGGTACTAGCGCCGACATAAAACATAGCCTATGTTGGATCAGGGATTGTTACCATCAATTTGCCACCATCACTTTTGAAATCGCTTCGGTAGTTCCAGAAATTACCCCCTACAAACAAACAAACAAAAAACCAATCGTTTCTTCTTTATAATATTAGTACTAGTAAAACCACAAACTTTGCTCGCGTAATTCTTGAAAAATGCCAAGTGGTATTCGTTGGCCTATTTTCATTAGTGGAAATTTTACTGCCACAGATAATTCAGAAACTACTAATTAAGCCACACTAATTAAACGAATTTTTGTTTTGACTATATCACAGAAATTGCAATTTTAAAACTTTCCTGTTCCTGCTCACATTAAAATTTCAAAAAAATTAAAAAATGTTCTATGGATGCGTTTTTGTCTCTAACGTAACAGCCATGTAAAATTTCAAGTTTCTATCCCTAACAATTTCAGATAAATCATTGTTTAGTAGGTTTTTAGAACTTTTTCAGCTTATTTCATTTTTTTTTTTTTTTTATTTTATGGCAACCGTTTTTAGAGAGTATTTAAATCTTAAAAATAGCTACCATGTCAAATTTCAACTTCTTATACCAGCAGCATCACTAAAATTGAAATTTTGGAATGTGTTTTCCTTCTGCACCTTTTTAATTTCGAATTTTGTAAAAACTGTTCTATGGAAGTATTTACGTATGAAAAATAACACGCATGTTAAATTCTAAGTTTCTATCGCTAACAATTTAGAAAAAACATAATTTATAAAGTTTTCAGCTCAGTTTACACCTTTAAACTTCGAATTTTTAATAGACTGTTTATACCGAGTGTCTGCATCTTAAAAAATACAACTATACTAAATTTCCAGTTCCTAATCCGAATAAATCCAATTAAATCATAATGTAGAACATGTTAGACCGTTTTCCGCTCATTTCAGTCAGTTATTTTTTTTTTTTTAGAAACCTGTCTTACCGAGCATTTTGGAGTTTCTATACCAGCTGTATCACATAAATTGCAATTTTAGTACATTTTTTTTCTCCTGCCCTTTTACATTTCGCATTTTTAGTAAACTGTTCTAGGTGATCATCTACGTGAGTAACAGCCAGGCAAATTTTTGAAGTTTCTAGCCTTAATAGTTCCAAATAAATTGTAATTTAGAACGTTTTTAGAACTCTTCTCGTGCATTTCACTCTTTTAAATTTGGATTTTTAAAAATTGTTCTGTGCGACCAAATCAGCAGCCATGTAAAATTTTAAGTTTCTATCCCAAACAATTCCACAGTAATTGTAATTTAGAACGGTTTTTAAACGCTTTCCGCTCACTTCACCCTTTGAAATTTTGAATTTCTTTACAAACCATTGTTAGGTAGCATTTGTATCTTAAAAGTAACCGCCATGCCAAATTTGAAGTTTCTAATCCTGTTTAGTAAAAAAGGAATCGTAATTTAGAATTTTTTTTCCTCTTTCACCCTTTTCAATTTCGATTTATTTTAAAAAACTGTTCTGTGTGTGCACTTGTGTCTTAAAAAGTATCAGCCATGTTAAATTTCAAGTTTCTGTCCTTAACAATTCCATATAAATCGAAATTTTGAATTTTTTTAGAACAGTTTTCCCTCATATTTCTCTTTTAAATTTCGCTTTTTTTTAAACTGTCCTTAGAGAGAATGTATATCTTATAAGTTACTATCTTGCTCAATTTCAAGTTTCTAATCTCTTCAGTATAATAAAAATTGCAATTTTAGAACGTTATTTGCTCTTGCAACCCCCTAAGGGTAGTGGCACTGACATAAAATATAACCTGTGTTAGAGCACAGACTGTCACCATAAATCTGACTGTCACCGTAAATTTACATCTTATAAGTAGCTACAATGCCAAATTTTAAATTTCTAGCTTCTTCAGTATACAAAAATCGCAATTTTAGAACGTTTTTCGCTTCTGCACCCCCTTGGGTTTGGTGGCACCGACATAAAATATAGCCTATGTTGGAGCAGGGGTTGTCACCATCAATTTGCCACCTTCACTTTTGAAATCAGTTCGGTAGTTCCAGAGATTACCCCCTACAAACAAACAAACAAACAAACAAACAATCTTTACTCCTTTACTAGCAAAACCCGCGGTATTGCTCGCGTAATTCTTGAAAAATACCAAGTGGCATTCGTTGGCCTATCTTCATTAGAGTAAATTTTACTGTCACAGATAATTCAGAAATTACTAACTAAGCCAAGCTAATGTCGAAAAAAAGAACGTCTTTCGCTCTTTCGCCCCACCCCCCTCTGTGATAGTGTCACCGATATAAAATATAACCTATGTTACAGCAGGGACTGTTACCAGCATTTTTGGAAACAGTTCGGTATTTCCAGAGATTCCATAGAAATTGTAATTTAGAATGTTTTTTGAACACTCTTCTGTCATCTCACCGTTTTAAATTAAAAATTTTTTTATAGAAACTGTTTATAGAAACTCTTACACTTCAAACCATTGTATAACTGCAAAGTACCCTGAGGGCTATATTAGCTACATGTTATTAAGTTAAGTGAAAGTTTCGTTATCGCTTTTGCAGCCAATTGCTTATGTCAGAAAGCGTGGATTTTAAATCCATTACTGTAACTTTCTTTTCTTTTCTTTTTCTTTTTTTTTGGGGGGGGGGGAGAGTAGGGTTTCAAATATATACATTTAAATTAAAGCTTTTGCCTTCATGCCAATAGTGTTGTTTGTATTATTAACTAATATCATGTACCCCGAGCTTCATTTGAAACAAATGTAAAAGCCTTCTTCTATAGTTTTTTTAGGAGAAACTTTCGTAATTGGGCTCAAAGCCAATCGGAGCATTTAATATCATTATTTTAACTCTTATAGAGTTAAAACAATATTGTTAGCTTTATTCTTGTTTGAGACAAGCCTTGCCTGTGTATCTGAATGGGGGAAAGTTTCGTATCCTATGTCGGTTGGCGAAAAAAATTTAAAATGGTACCAAAAGGAACTTTTAGCATCTTACAAAATTTTTCAAGAGAGCGGTAAAACATGTTTTTCAAATATTTACAAATATACGTTTATTAAAGCATGTTTTTGCACCATCTTAAAAATTTAAGCACGATGCTAAAATAAAATTTTATCGCCATATTCGATATTTTAATAAGTAATGAAAATACATGAACAAACTTATTTAACAAACCTAAGAGGCATTTTTGTGATAAATAATTGTTATTGTCAGGGGGGTAAATTGTAAACAACTGATAGCATGCTTTGCTACAAACCAGATTGCAAAACTATAGTCTAAATTACTATTAAAGTATACAAAAAATCTTTCGATGACTTCTGTAAAATAACTTTTACATTAAATCACCATATCGACAAAATTGAAAAATTATATATATTTCAAAGTTAAGCTTAACAGATACTTTTTGATTATTCTCTAGGAGGCTCTGCCCCCTGTGCCTTTACGGCGCCAATCCGCAGAATTTTCTTTTGCCTGTTTGTCTGTGTCTCCACAATCTGTCTGTTTCCCTATCCGTTCTTCTGCCCGTCTCTCTACACGTCTCGCTACCTGTCTTTATATTTCTCTACCGGTCTTGCTACCCGCCAATCTATTTCTCTAACAGTCTGTCTGTCCGTCTAACTACTTGTATGTGTAGCCGTGTCTCTATCCACTTCGCTACCCATTTGTCTGTCTGTCTCACAACTTGTCTATCTGTCTCTCTACCCGTCTGGCTATACCCCTCGCTACCCATCTTCTTACCCATCTCCGTACCCATCTACTGTCTCCCTACTCGTCTGTATACCCATCTCACAATCCGTCTGTTTTTGTACCCGACTCGCTACCAATCTCATTTCTCGTCAGTCAACTCGTCTCTGTACTCATCTCGCTACTCGTCTCTTTATCTACCACTCTACGCGTCTCGCAACCTTTCTCGCTACATTCCTGTCAACCGGTGTCTCTATCCGTCTCGTGACCCATCTCGCTACCCCTCTGTCAACCCTCTTTTTACCTTTCTCTCTAGCCGTCTGTCTATTCGTTTCGCTACCCGTCAGCCTACCTATGTCGCTACTCGTCTCTCAACCCGTCTATCTACTCGTTTGTTTACTCGTCTTTCTACCTCTCGCCACCTCTTCCCAATATTTAAACAATTCATTTAATATACAGAAGCCGTTTATCAGTTATTAAATGCAAACAGAAGTAATTTATCTAATAAGTGTAATCAGATGCAATTTTTCTTTTAAATAGATACATAAACCTGAATAATAATTCATCAGTTTTGTGATGAATTATGTGTTCATAGTTGTTTATATCATTTGACAGTAAATCTCAACTTCTTAAACCTGAATTGTCTCAAGCTTTTGAAAAAAACCACAAGGTCTGTATAACTGCAAAGTACCCTGAGGGCTATATTAACTACATGTTATTAAGTTAAGTGAAAGTTTCGTTATCGCGTTTGCAGCCAATTGCTTATGTCAGAAAGCATGGCTTAACGCCATTTTAAATCCATTACTGTAACTTTCTTTTCTTTTCTTTTCTTTCTTTTTTTTTTTTTTTTTTTTTGGGGGGGGGGGGGGGTAGGGTTTCAAATATATATATTTAAATTAAAGCTTTTGCCTCCATGCCAATAGTGTTGTTTGTATTATTAACTAATATCTTGTACCCCGAGCTTCATTTGAAACAAATGTAAAAGACTTCTTCTATAGTTTTTTTAGGAGAAACTTTCGTAATTGGGCCCAAAGCCAATCGGAGCATTTAATATCATTATTGTAACTCTTATAGAGTTAAAACAATATTGTTAGCTTTATTCTTGTTTGAGACAAGCCTTGCCTGTGTATCTGAATGGGGAAAAGTTTCGTATCCTATGTCGGTTGGCGAAAAAAATTTAAAATGGTGCCAAAAGGTACTTTTAGCATCTTACAAAATTTTTCAAGAGAGCGGTAAAACATGTTTTTCAAATATTTACAAATATACGTTTATTAAAGCATGTTTTTGCACCATCTTAAAAATTTAAGCACGATGCTAAAATAAAATTTTATCGCCATATTCGATATTTTAATAAGTAATGAAAATACATGAACAAACTTATTTAACAAACCTAAGAGGCATTTTTGTGATAAATAATTGTTATTGTCAGGGGGGTAAATTGTAAACAATTAATAAACGGCTAGTAAATAATAAATAGCATTTAAAATCTAAAAATGGAGAAGTGGTCCGTATAAAAATGCAAAACATAACATTATACGCTTGATATATGTAAATCTTTTTTTATTTTTTAATATTTCCGAAGGCACAGATAAAAAGGGAAAAATCACTTTTCCAAATGCCAAATAGAAAATATACAAAATAGAATGCCAAATATACAAAATAGAAAAATATCTGCAAAAAAATATATTTACATAATACTACATCTGCAAAAAAAAATAAGATTTAGAAAAAGTAAGCCAAATCCTGCAGATCCCAACAATCACATCGAAAAACTTACCACCAAAAAAGAACTCGCAAAATTTTACGGCACAGGAGATGGATATTTTTCCCTATGAATGCAGAATATTAGTTTTTTTTTCTTGTACGATGGGTGATTATAATATAATTGTTTCATTTCACATACTACATACCGTTTGATATATTGGTACTTTTATGTTATCCTGGCGCAGTTGATAAATCGCCAAATATTGTTCCTATTACATTTTCATATTGAATTCATTTCATTTAAATACTAGATGTTACCCGTGACTTCGTTCACGTAACATTAAAAAAGAATAAATGCATTAATTTAGCAAAACATTTCACTTGATAATTAACAACATATATAATTAACCAAAGCTTTGTCACATTTTATAGGAGACCATACGGTATTTATTTGCTATAGGGGCCTTGACATAACCCAGTCTTAAAAAAGTGAAATTTCATGCCAAATAATATTACAATCGCGAAAATGAAACTGCAACTAATGAAAAAAGGAGGACCCAGTAAAATCCTGAAAATCGAGGAATTCCTTTTCGTAAAACGAAAAACAACACTGGCAGAATTCTTCTATACAACAGTGCATTTTAGGTGGTATTTGTTGTACAATTTGTATATGCGTGCATTGCTAAATGGGCATTATTTTATTGTATATATGCATAGACATATGTTATATATTTCTTACTACATTATCTTGTTTATGTATATATTAAATTAAGTGTTTCACGCTAAGTGGTGTAAATAGTGAACAAAATGCTTGTGGATTTTATACATTGACAGATATTTCACAAAGATATAACAATCTGATGCGATTCTAAAATGTAAATAAAGGTTGCTAGAAAGTACTTTAAATTCTGCCCAATTTAACCTCGATATTTTCTCTATCGCGTCAAGAACAATATTAGCAAATAAATACCGACGACACAAATCTGATTATATAAATTTCCATATTTTTGTCAGTATATATAGGATTATTTTAATTTATTTCATGCGCTTGATAATTTTTACGCTTTCTCTAGGGTTAGATGTCGAATAAATGTACTTTCTTGTTATTTTATTTTGCCATTTCAATTTATTCTATTTTCCATTCATTCCATTTATGGATATTGATTTAATTTACATATTCGTGTCAAAGAATATTCTTTAAAGTTATTATCAGGATTAGGATAGGATACGATTAGGGTTAGGATTAGGAATAAAAATTGAACGACAATGGCATGACCGCTTCAGGTTTAAAGTATGAACCATCATGAAGCAATAAGAAAATTAGAAAATTATCGGCTAATAGTTTTTAATATGCTTTACAGTCATAGTTGGCATCAAATGTGAGTGGGGAAATGATCATCTAAAATACCATTAGGTGTTTACCACTCAAAAAACAAATCTGGTTACAACAATGTATTTAATTTTGCGCCAAATTTCACTTCATATAAAAAAAGCAAATTGACTATGGTCTTAATTACAGACCCCTAACCTTGTTATTCTCGGAAATTTTCTACCTATATGTAAAAAAAATTGTACTATATAGAACGTGCTTTCACGTTTATAATGTTATGAATTGGCACGATCGGCTTGTTCAAGTTTACACAATTCGGCTAGAAGAAAAGATTCATTACTTTTTTATTTCTTCTTTGCTTTTGCATTACGCGAATTTGTTGGTAAAATCGATTTTCTTTTCGATAACATTGCTGTTTTTTAAGTTAAAAAAATATTGTAATTTTACTTAAACATTGCTTTAAAATCTAAGCAATTTTTCTTATCCTACAAGACTTTACAAAAATCTATTATGAAACAACTTTAAAAAAAGCTATATTTAAAAAAGACAACAAAGTTTTTCCTATTTTAAAACTAAAAGAAATGTAAAATTAAATTCCGTTCGAAACGACGATTTACAAATGTGTTTCGATTGTGGGAAAATGATAGAGGAAAAATGCTGTTACTTCGACACAATCATATTAAAACTTTAGCTTTTATGAGAAAAGCAACTTTCTTTTAAAAATTATAGTTATTTTTATTAAGATTTTCTGATTTTCGATACGGATAATTTTGCGATGCATATCATTGACATTTGCCATCCAATATATTTTTTTTATTTTTTTTTTTAAACTTTTTAAAATTTAAATTAAAAATATGGTATCTTTATGTTAGCTGTGTGCAGACGATAAATCGCCAACCTATCCCATCATTCGTATTGAATTCATTAAAAATATAAATCTTTCACTCATTTCATTTAAAACACAGAACTTTAATTTACAACACATACATTTAAAATACATATATTACGTACATTTAAAATAATTCCTTTCATGTCAAAAAGAAAAAAAAAGAGAAATTAATCACAAATAATTTGATAACCCAAGATCATTTTATTTCAACATCAAAACAAATCTGTTTTATTTTTCTATATATGACATCATATTCGCTTGTTTTCCATACTTACTCGTATTTATGCACTTTGTATTATTATCAAATATTTGAAAACGCACGTTTTGTTTTTAATATGACATCATTTCATATTCTGTTTAATTCTTAAATAAATCATTTCATTTTCATTTTTCACGTGGAAATTTTTCACTTGAAAATAAATTATTGATTAAAAATTATTACTCAGGGGTTTTATTTTATATTGGCAACGATAAAGTATTAGCAACGGTAAAATAAATTTTACCATTTTTAAAAAAGCTGCAAAACATTGCGATTTGGGCCAAACCAACCAACCATTTTAAAATATACGAAAAAATGTCCATTTATTCTCTATGAAAATAATGAAATTTTGAATTATTAAGAAAAATATTGAAATAAAATAAACAAAAACCATTCTATGTTCATTTGAGGGTTATAATAAACTTATATGCAAAGATACAGGATAATTAAATGTTTCATTTAGACGCTGGCTTCAGCCTAACATTTGCACACAATCAGATTTATAATATTACTAGCTGTTACCCGTGACTTCGTTCACGCAACATTAAAAGAAGAATAAATACATTAATTAAGCAAAATATTTTACTCCCAATAATTAAAAACGTTAATAATTAACTAACTATTTATCACATTTCATAGGAGACAATACGGTATTTATTATTATAGGCACCTTGACATAACCCAGTCTTAAAAAAGTGAAATTTTGTGCCAAATAATCGCGGAAATGAAATTGCAACCAATGCAGAAAGGAGGGCCTAATAAAATCGTGGAAATAGAGGAATTGGGTAAAAACAAATGTCAATTTTACCTGATAAACAATTTTACTTTTAACGCCTTTGTGAAACGTTTAAACAGCTATCAAAAAAAAAAACATTTATTAGAAATAGTATATGCTTTTTCTTTAAATTCAATTCTGCCTCCATGGTTTAATATATAGTTGAAACAAATCTTGTTTTCTAAATGACAGTATATTGGCAGGCAAATTTTGTTCTCCAGAATAAATTGATTCATGAAGTTTGAATATGTGAAAATATGTTTATATTTTTCGGATAATTTACTGAAATCAAGATTTTGTTTTCACCATCTATTCAAAGTGAAAATAAATTCTGTTTTTCAGTTTTAATGAGAAAATGGTGTAAAAAATATACTGATCTGTTTTATTTCTCCTTTTTTATACACAAATATGGAGTAAGTTACTTTCCGTTTTTAGAGAAGCTTCGTAAAAAAAAAGGCATTTAATTTAATTTTTTTTAATTCTGAGAGTTTGTCTGACATCCTCGGATCAATTATAACCGGTATTCGCTAAACCGGTAGTAAACTAACCAGTAGTAAATCGCGTTGCGTTCGATAGTCTAGGAGTAGTTGCGAAATACAAACACACGGTCAGATTTTAATATAATAGATTCGTGTTCATTTTCCTTTTCTTAAAATTATGATGTGATTGTTAGCAGAAAACTCGGATGCTCATGCGGAACAAAATAACGAAATAACGGATACTCATGCTTAATAATCAGTATAGATAACATAACATTTAAATTTTTCGTTATAAATATGGCGTGAAACTCATCTACTTTCTATACTTATTAATCCTTGTATTATTAATGTAAGGAATTGATTCACACTCATTTAAAACATATTGGCAAATTCCCGTTTTATTTCAAATATGACGTCTCCATTTTCCCCAGAGAAATCCCTTTTTAATGACATAATTCTTGTTAATTTTCTTTTCCAGGCAATTAATTTTAATACTGGCATAGGGAAAATTATGTTACTTTAACGAAATAATATTAAATCTTTAGGTTTTATCAACAAAAATGGAACTATTAACATTCGTAATTTTTTTAGGTAATCGAGTTATTTCATTTAGTTTTAAGAATGAAAAACCAATATTTCTCGCTATCCATGACATCATTTACGACTTAGATAATTTTGCGGAGCATATTATTAACATTTGCTAACCATTTTCTTTTGAAACTTCTTTTTACTTTCTTAACATTTAAATAAAAAATACGGTATAGTTATATTAGCCGTGAGCAGACGGTAAAACGGCAAGCAAGTATTGTTACCATACAAAAGAAAAAAAAAAGAAAAAAAGTGAAGAAAAAAACCCAAGATCATTTTATTTCACCAATCAAAGCATATCCGTTTATTTTCGATAAATGACGTCATATTCGCCTGTTTCCTATGGTTACGCATATTGAAACCTTGTATTATTATCAAAAACTAAAAAAGTACGTTTTATTTCTAATAATTTTATTTAATCTTCTTAATTCTTTATTTTTTTTAATTTCATTTTCATTTTTCCCGTGAAAATTTGTCAATTGAAACAAAATTGTTGAGTAAAAATCATTTTTTCGGGTTTTGAATTAGTTTTGGCAACGATAAAGTATTAGCAACGGTAAAGTAAATTTAACCATTTTAAAATGCTATACGAAAAAATGTCCATTTATTCTCAATGAAAATAACGAAATTTTGAATTATTAAGAAAAATATTTGAATAAAATAAACAAAACCAAGCCTATGTTCATATGAGGGTTATAATCAGCCTATATGCAAAGATACAGGATCATTAAATGCTCCATTTTGACGCTGGCTTCAGCCTAATAATTGCACACAACCAGATTTATAATATTACTAGCTGTTACCCGTGACTTCGTTCACGTAACATTAAAAAAAGAATAAATGCATTAACTTAGTAAAACATTTCACTTGATAATTAACAACATATATAATTAACCAAAGCTTTATCACATTTTATAGGAGATCATACGGTATTTCTTTGCTATAGGGGCCTTGACATAACCCAGTCTTAAAAAAGTGAAATTTCATGCCCAATAATATATACAATCGCGAAAATGAAACTGCAACTAATGAAAAAAGGAGGACCAAGTAAAATCGTGAAAATCGAGGAATTCCTCTTCGTAAAACGAAAAACACTGGCAGAATTCTTCTACACAACAGTGCATTTTAGGTGGTATTTGGTGTACAATTTGTATATGTGTGCATTGCTAAATGGGCATTATTATATTGTTTATTTGCATAGACATATGTTATACATTTCTTACTACATTATCTTGTTTATGTATATATTAAATTAAGTGCTTCACGCTAAGTGGTGTAAATAGTGAACAAACTGCTTGTGGATTTTATAAATTGATAGATATTTCACAAAGATATAACAATCTGATGCGATTCTAAAATGTAAATAAAGGTTGCTAGAAAGTACTTTAAATTCTGCCCAATTTAACCTCGATATTTTCTCTATCGCGTCAAGAACACTATAAGCAAATAAATACCGACGACACAAATCTGATAATCAAAATTTACATATTTTTGTTTATATAGGATTATTTTGATTTATTTCATGCGCTTGAAATTTTTTACGCTTTCTCTAGGGTTAGGTGTCGAATAAATGTACTTTCTTGTTATTTTATTTTGCCATTTCTATTTATTCTATTTTCCATTCATTCCATTCATGGATATTGATTTCATTTACATATTCGTGTCAAAGAATATTCTTTAAAGTTATTATCAGGATTAGGATAGGATACGATTAGGGTTAGGATGAGGAATAAAAATTGAACGACAATGGCATGACCGATTCAGGTTTAAAGTATGAACCAGGAAGTCTATTTACATCATGAAGCAATAAGAAAATTAGAAAATTATCGGCTAATATTTTTTAATATGTTTTACAGTCATAGTTGGCATCAAAGGTGAGCGGGGAAATGATCATCTAAAATATCATTAAGTGTTTACTAAGCAAAACACAAATCTGGTTACAACAATGTATTTCATTTTGCGCAAATTTCACTTGATAAAAAAAAAAATCAAATTGACTATGGACCTAATTACCGACCCCTAACCTTCCTATTCTCACAAATGTTCTACCTATATGTAAAAAAAATTCTACTGTATAGAACGCGCTTTCACGTTTATAATGTTATGAATTGGCACGCTCGGCTTGTTCAAGTTTACACAATTCAGCTGGAAGAAAAGATTCATTACTTATTGATTTCTTCTTTGCTTTTGCATTACGCGAATTTGTTGGTAAAATCGATTTTCTTTTCGATAACATTGTTGTTTTTTAAGTTTAAAAAATATTGTAATTTTACTTAAACATTGCTTTAAAATCTATGCAATTTTTCTTATCCTGCAAGTTTTTACAAAAATCTATTATGAAACAACTTTAAAAAAAGCTATATTTAAAAAAAAAAAGTTTTTCCTATTTTAAAACTAAAAGAAATGTAAAATTAAATTCCGGTTCGAAACAACGATTTACAAATAATGTGTTTTCGATTGTGGGAAAATGATAGAGGAAAAATTCTGTTACTTCGACACAATCATATTAAATCTTTAGCTTTTATGAGAAAAGCAACTTTCTTTTAAAAAATATAGTTATTTTTATTAAGATTTTCTGATTTTCGATACGGATAATTTTGCGATGCATATCATTAACATTTGCCATCCAATTTTTTTTTTTTTTTTTTTTTTTTTTTTTTTTTTTTTTTTTTACTTTTTAAAATTTAAATTAAAAATATGGTATCTTTATGTTAGCAGTGTGCAGACGATAAATCGCCATCCTATCCAAACATTCGTATTGAATTCATTAAAAATATAAATCTTTCACTCATTTCATTTAAAACACAGAACTTTAATTTACAACACATACATTTAAAATACATATATTACGTACATTTAAAATAATTCCTTTCGTGTGAAAAAGAAAAAGAAAAAAAAAAGAAATTAATCACAAATAATTTGATAACCCAAGATCATTTTATTTCAACATCAAAACAAATCTGTTTTATTTTTCTATATATGACATCATATTCGCTTGTTTTCTATTCTTACTCGTATTTATGCACTTTGTATTATTATCAAAGATTTGAAAACGCACGTTTTGTTTTTAATATGACATCATTTCATATTATGTTTAATTCTTAAATAATTCATTTCCTTTTCATTTTTCACGTGGAAAATTTTCACTTGAAAATAAATTGTTGATTAAAAATTATTACTCAGGTGTTTTATTTTATATTGGCAACGATAAAGTATTAGCAACGGTAAAATAAATTTAACCATTTTAAAAAAAGCTGCAAAACCGGGCCCTTTGGGCCAAACCAACCAACCATTGTAAAATATACGAAAAAATGTCCACTTATTCTGTATGAAAATAATGAAAATTTAAATTTTTAAGAAAAATATTGAAATAAAATAAACGAAAAACAGCCTATATTCATTTGTGGGTTATAATCAACTTATATGCAAAGATACAGGATAATTAAATGCTTCATTTTGACGCTGACTTCAGCCTAACATTTGCACACAATCAGATTTATAATATTATTAGGATTAGGATTAGGATAAACCTTTCACTCATTTAATTTAAAATACATGCCTTTTATTAATCCCATTTAAAATGCTAAAAAGAGAAAAAAAAAAGAAATAATGCCATAAATCGAAACCTTTTATTTAAACACCAAAGAATTTTTTTTTTATTTATATACGCGAAATAAAAAAAGCTGCTATTGCTGAGATTTGCGCCAAATCTCTAATACCAAGTCTACCAAGTTATTGCGGGGGTTTTCTTTCAAACAGAAAAAAATCCAGATTAATTTTCGATTTCTACTAAATTGAAATATATTTTATTGTGCTGAATATTAGTGCGTGCATATTTTTTGCTCCATGTACTCCATGAACTTTTCAATTCCGATTGTCTACGAAAATCTCCCGCCGGTGAAAATGACGTACGCACAAAATTTTCGTGACGTATGTACTTTAATTGTGCTTTTTTATCTATTTTTTTAATATAATTTCCAAACGGTTTGGCATTTACTCTTGGTAATAAATAGACGTCGTTGTCACCTTTATAGGTACCTGCTTTAAAAATTTGAACGTTAAATATTTTTTGAGTTATGCTTGACGAAAGGTTTTAATATCCATCGTAGCTATATATGGGGCAAAGTAATACTGCGCTGTGTATCAGTCTTCGTTGCACTCAGACAACTAGATAGATGGTGAAAACAAAATCTTGATTTCAGTAAATTATCCGAAAAATAAAAACATATTTTCACATATTCAAACTTCATGAATCAATTTATTCGGGAGAACAAAAATTGCCTGTCAACATACTGTCATTTAGAAAACAAGATTTGTTTCAGCTATACATTAAACCACGGAGGTAGAATTGAATTTAAAGAAAAGCATATAATAATTCCAATTAATGTTTTTTTGAAGGATGGCTGTTAAAACCTTTCACAAAGGCGTTAAAAGTAAAATTGTTTATCAGGTAAAATTCACAGTTGTTTTTATCCAATTCGTCTATTTCCACGATTTTATTTGGCCCTCCTTTTTGCATTGGTAGCAATTTCATTTTCGCGATTATTTGGCACAAAATTTCACTTTTTTAAGACTGAGTTATGTCAAGGTCCCTATAACAAAAAATACCGTAAAAAATACCGCAAGTAACTCCTATGAAATGTGATAAAGAGTTAGTTAATTATTAACGTTTTTAATTATCGGGAGTGAAATATTTTGCTTAATTAATGTATTTATTATTATTTTAATGTTGCGTGAACGAAGTCACGGGTAACAGCTAGTTTATCTAATAAGTGTAATCAGATGCAATTTTTTTTTAAATACATACATAAACATGAATAATAATTCATCAGTTTTGTGTTCATAGTTGTTTATATCATTTGACAGTAAATCTCAACTTCTTAAACCTGAATTGTCTCAAGCTTTTTAAAAAAACCACAAGGTCTGTATAACTGCAAAGTACCCTGAGGGCTATATTAGCTACATGTTATTAAGTTAAGTGAAAGTTTCGTTATCGCGTTTGCAGCCAATTGCTTATGTCAGAAAGCGTGGCTTAACGGCATTTTAAATTCATTACTGTAACTTTTTTTTTTGGGGGGGGGGAGGGTGGAGGGTTTCAAATATATACATTTAAATTAAAACTTTTGCCTCCATGCCATTAGTGTTGTTTGTATTATTAACTAATACCTTATACACTGAGCTTCATTTGAAACAAATGTAAAAGACTTCTTCTGCAGTATTTTTTAGGAGAAACTTTCGTAATTGGGCTCAAAGCCAATCGGAGCATTTAATATCATTAATGTAACTCTTATAGAGTTAAAACAATATTGTTGCTAGCTTTACTCTTGTTTGAGACCAGCCTTACCTGTGAATCTGAATGGAGAAAAATTTCGTATCCTATGTCGGTTGGCGAAAAAAAATTTAAATGGTGCCAAAAGGTAGTTTTAGCATCTTACAAAATTTTTCAAGAGAGCGGTAAAACATGTTTTTCAAATATTTACAAACATACGTTTATTAAAGCATGTTTTTGCACCATCTTAAAAATTTAAGCACGATGCTAAAATAAAATTTTATCGCCATAGTCGATATTTTAATAAGTAATGAAAATACATAAACAAACTTATTTAACAAACCTAAGAGGCATTTTTGTGATAAATAATTGTTATTGTCAGGGGGGTAAATTGTAAACAATTAATAAACGGCTAGTAAATAATAAATAGCATTTAAAATCTAAAAATGGAGAAGTGGTCCGTATAAAAATGCAAAACATAACATTATACGCTTGATATATGTAAATCTTTTTTTATTTTTTAATATTTCCGAAGGCACAGATATAAAGCTAAAAATCTCTTTTCCAAATGCCAAATAGAAAATATACAAAATAGAATGCCAAATATACAAAATAGAAAAATATCTGCAAAAAATATATTTACATAATACTACATCTGCAAAAAAATAAGATTTAGAAAAAGTAAGCCAAATCCTGCAGATCCCAACAATCACATCGAAAAACTTATCGCCAAAAAAGAACTCGCCAAATCTTACGGCACAGGAGATGGATTTTTCCCTCTGAATGCAGAATATTAGTTTTTATCTTGTACGATGGGTGATTATAATATAATTGTTTCATTTCACATACTACATACCGTTTGATATATTGGTACTTTTATGTTATCCTGGCGCAGTTGATAAATCGCCAAATATTGTTCCTATAATATTTTCATATTGAATTCATTTAATTGTCGGAGCAAAGCTCCGGCTTCCCATGAAAAATTACACTTTTGTGTACACGATAGCGGCCAAAATATTTGCCGCATTGATACCAAAATTGGACTGGAAGTCGGTAGTGGCAAAATCTCGCCGGGGATTGAAAAACAGAAATATTCGTCAACTCTAACGCCCGGAATCGTCTGCTCTAGAATTTTCCATTTCCCCATAGAGATAACATTGCGATTGTTTGAATTAAATAAAAAGAAAATTGAAATAAATTATATTGTTGCCATTTTTTATCATGAAAAACTTTTGAATTAAATAAAAAGAAAATTGAAATAATTTATATTGTTGCCATTTTTTATCATGAGAAACTTATTTAAATAACATTATACTCGGAAACAACCTTTTAGTAAAAGCTCTTAATCTCGGTCCCATATATTTTACTTTTATATATTTTACATATATTTTACTTCTCTGAAATAAGGACCCCATACATTTTTATCTTAAAACACGTGCAATGAAGTTTAAATCGTATTAAGTACATGAATTTAGTTTTTTTTTTTAAATCGAACTCAGCAATTGGTGTAATTAAACTTTTTGTTTCCATTTCAAAATATTTTTTTTTCTTTTCATTCAAACTTATTGTATAAAAGCAGTATGAGAGTAAATCTGTTTATTTTGATATAGTCCAGCCAATCCAGGATAAAAAAAATATATATTAAGAAAAATTTTATATATGAACGGATTATATGTTTTTATTATATAGAATTTGCAAGGATGCCAGTTAAGAGAAAGCAATCAGCTGAAATGAAAATAATTGCGAATCGTAATTCAATGCGGAAAAGTCGCACAAGTCAGTTACCTTCAGATTTTTTGCCGAGTACCGGTATACTGACAACTCAAATGAATGAAGCAATCAGGTTTGATAGAGAGGTATCGCAAATCACCTATGTGTCCTGTAATACGTGTCACAAAGCTTTCCCTGATATCATATTAAATACTGCTGGGCTCTGCCAGACATGCAAGTGTAGAGACGGTGCTTTCAAGTTTTCTGCCACTAATTCGATGGACCCAGGTCCAGTTCCTATTTGTCTCAAAGATCTGAGCTACATTGAACAAATGATGATCGCTCAAATACATCCAGTGGTTTCTCTTTACCGTATACGAGGCTCACAGTATGGATACAGCGGAAATGTAATCAGCTTTAAACAAAATATTGAGAGTTTTATTTCGCGCCTGCCTGTCAATCCTTCAGATATGACTTCAACTGTGTTAGTGACAAAAGATACTTTATCAGGATGTGCAGAGTTTTCTTCGCTCACAACGCCTTCTAGAAGCACTCAGATGGCTTAAAGCTCACAATCCTTATTATTCAAATATCACAATTGATGAAGATTTGATCGCTACATTACCTGAGAATGGTGACGTATCTCAAATGTTACCAACAGCAACCGATATTACTGAGGATATTGATACTTTGAACGAGGAAATAAGGCGCGAATCATTTAGACCACTACTTGAACCGGTAGATCAAAACAACTTAATAAATGACGCAATTCGTGTGCCTCACCCTTCATTAAATTCACAGCCTATCAACGAATTTCAAGAAGAGGGTTACATAGCACGTGCTTTTCCTCATCTTTTTCCACATGGTACAGCTGACTTACGACAACCTCGTCAAAAAGCAGTCTCTCCTGATGAGTATTTTAAGTTCCTAATGAAGTATGAAGATGGGCGATTTGCTAAAGACCCCCGATTTCGCTACTTTGCCATGAATTCAATTCTTCGGTGGCAGTCTTTGGCTAAAGGGCGTTTTTTCGTTCAGCGAAATAGGTTCAGCAATAAGACGGTAGAGCAGATGCGTGATATTCTGAATAGGCAACCAGAAATGGCAAAACACATTATGATTTATGCTAGCAAATTAAGATCCACAAAAGGATACTGGCGTGCACGTTGGGGGGAACTCCTTTCTATGGTAGGACAAATTGGAGCACCAACAATTTTTTTTACACTGTCTGCAGCTGATTATCACTGGCCTGATCTTTTCAGACTTTTAGAGCCTAACAGAGATCCAAATGAGCTGACTGATACAGAACGCAGACAATTAATGCACGACAACCCTCTGTTGACTGGTTGGCTCTTTCAAAAACGTTGTGATATATTTTTGAGAAAAATCTTGACGCCGTTGTTTTTAATAGACGACTACTGGGTTCGTTTCGAATGGTAGTGGCGTGGAAGTCCTCACATGCATGGATTGTTGTGGTTAAGAGAAAGGCGCCAAACATGGAAACACTAGACATGACTAACGCTGAAAATGTAGCAGCCGTAACAGCATATTTTGAAAAACTATGCAGTGCTGTTAATCTTGACAAGGACGTCCTCGTAAATGATATACACCGCTGTCGAGTTCGCTTTTCAGACATTTCCAGTGAAGATCGTGAAAAAGATCTCGCTCAGCTCTTAAATCAAGTCCAACGTCACACAAGACATGGAGATTATTGCCTAAGGAAAAAAAGAGGTGCAAATAGTTATAGCTACAGATTTGGTTTTCCAAAAGCAGAGTGCGACTCTCCAAAGCTTCAAGTAGAAAATGGCATAATTAGCTTTTTGCCAAAAAGAAACGATTCTGAAATGAATACCTACAATTGCTTCGTGTCACAAGTTTGGAGAGCTAACACGGATTTCAGTCCTATTACATCAAAGGATGCGGTTTTGCATTACATTGCCAAATATGCCTCAAAATCAGAAACAGCTTCTGTTCCTTACCAGGAATTGTTATCTGAGATTTTAAATAAGATGAACGAAACAAATCCAGCGGTTCAAGCAGTCCAAAAACTTATTTTGTCTTCTGTTTCTGAAAGGGATTACTCAGCCCAAGAGGTAGTACACATATTAATGGGATGGCCAATGTATCACAGTAGTCGGGAAGTAGTTACAATACGGCTTCATGATAAGAACTGGGAAGAAATCAACTTTTCAAGCGACGAAAGACCATCAAAAAGCATGCTTCAGAAATATTGCGAGCGGCCGGAGAAACTTATTTCCTGCACGCTTCTTAAGTTTGCAAAATCTTTCTCAGTAAGAGAAGTCGATTATCACCAAAGAAGAAAAGATGCAGTTGTCAGAGTTTTTCCTCTTACATCACTCAACCACGACCCAACTCTAGCCGAAGAATACTATAGGCAACAAGTATTACTCAATTATCCTTGGAGAGGTAATTCTGACTCTTTATTGCAAGAAGGCCTGCCGTCTGCGTATCACTCATGGGAGGAAGCATTCAATGATCTAAATATTGATGCACACGAAGAAATAAATTTTCCTGATGTTAGCAGTACACATGAGACAGAAATCCTGCAAGAAGAATACCGCGAGATTGATCCATATATGGCAGCAGCTGCCATAGTTCCTGTGCAGAAAAACGAGGATACTTTGGGGCAACGCGTGATTGATTATGCATGTGAGTGGAAAAGTGAGAGTTAAAAGTACTCTGATCGCAATTTTACTTCATTTTTAAATTACTGTAAAGAACAACAATTTACAGTGCATCAAAATTACGATACGTCTGAGATCAGATTTACAGATGAGCAGCAAAAAATACTTTACTTATGCACGCAACAGCTTTCGTCTTTGCAATCAAGATTTATAAATTGCCCTAAACGTACTTTTATTATTGGGAAAGCCGGAGCTGGAAAAAGTACGGTAATAAAAGAAATTCGTAAAAGAGTTACCGAGCAGTTAGGACCGGAAGCTATTGTGGTTTTGGCTCCAACAGGTGCTGCTGCAATTAATGTCGAGGGCAAAACAATTCACTCTGCACTAAAAGTACCAACATGTTTTAAATCGTTTGCTGATTTAGGAAGTGAAGCAGCAAGAAATCTACAGCTCCGCATGAATCCAGTTTCATTTCTCATTATTGACGAATTTTCAATGATCGGATGCCGTCTGATGGCTGCACTTGAGCAAAGATGTCGCGAAGGTAAACCAGACAGCATTGAACCTTTTGGAGGCTTATTTGTTTACCTGATTGGAGATATTAGGCAGCTACAGCCTGTAAAAGACACACCTCTATATAGGAGACATTCTATAAAAGACATTTTGGCTTTACGTGGACAAACAGTTCTTAAGATGTTTGAAAAATGTTTCACCTTAACAAAGTCAATGAGACAAAGCGACGATCAGCAAATACAGTTTAGAGAGACTCTTGATTCGCTTTCCGTAGGCGAAGTTACAGGCGACCAATACGCATCCCTTATGCAACGACGTAAAGCTATACAGCCTCCGGCTGAACTTGAAAGATTTCAAGATGCCATACGCCTTTTTCCCACAAACAAGCAAGCTGAAGAACATAATCAAGAAGTACTTCGTAAATCAAAATGGCCAGTGGCAAGAATATTAGCAGACCACAATAATCAAATAGCAAGATGGAGTGAAGATGAGCACGCGTCTGGACTTTTTTTAGCAATTGGATGCAGAATTATGTTGCGTACCAATCTGTGGACAGAGGGAGGATTGGTCAACGGTGCACTTGGTACGGTAAAAGATATTGTCTACGGACCAGGATTACGGCCTCCAGGCTTGCCACAGGCAGTAACGGTTCATTTTGATGATTATCGGGGATTATTTCTCACTGAAAGACTTTTTCCTGTCACACCTATTACAAAGTCTTGGGAAGAAAACAATGTCTCATGCTCCCGTACTCAGTTACCTTTAACAGTTTCATACGCTGTCACCATACACAAATCCCAAGGTTTAACTTTGTCAAAAATGGCTGTGGACATTGGTGAAAAGGAGTTGCCACTTGGAGCAACTTATGTCGCGTTTAGCAGGGTTCGACGTTTAGAGGATGTTCTGATTGAAGTGCCTTTCGCAAAGGATAGGCTAGACCAAATTAGAAGAATGGGGGCACTTGCTGATAGATTAGCATTTGAGCAGTATCTGAGGCAACTGTTGACCGAATAAACACTTGAAGATTCAACAGCTGTTATTGTAATTTTTCTTTTATACTATTAAACAGTAAATATAAAAATAAAAAATATATATTATATATTGTTAATGTTATATTTTATGTTTATCCCACTCAATGCTCCGACATTTCGGCCTGACGGATTCTAGTTTAAAATACATTCCTTTCATTAATCCCATATAAAATGTTAAAAAGAGAAAAAAAGAAATAATGCCATAAATCGAAACCTTTTATTTAAACACCAAAGATTTTTTTTCTTTTTTTATTTATACACGCGAAATAAAAAAAGCTGCTATTGCTGAGATTTGCGCCAAATCTCTAATACCAAGTCTACGAAGTTATTGCGGGGGTTTTCTTTCAAACAGAAAAAAATACAGATTAATTTTCGATTTCTACTAAATTGAAATATATTTTATTGTGATGAATATTAGTGCGCGCATATTTTTTTGCTCCATGTACTCCATGAACTTTTCAATTCCGATTGTCTACGAAAATCTCCCGCCGGTGAAAATGACGTACCACAAAATTTCGTGACGTATGTACTTTAATTGTGCTTTTTTATCTATTTTTTTAATATAATTTCCAAACGGTTTAGCATTTATTCTTGGTAATAAATAGACGTCGTTGTCACCTTTATAGGTACCTGCTGTAAAAATTTGAACGTTAAATATTTTTTGAGTTATGCTTGACGAAAGGTTTTAATATCCATCGTAGCTATATATGGGGCAAAGTAATACTGCGCTGTGTATGAGTCTTCGTTGCACTCAGAGAATTATGAATATGCTAAATACAATACAAAGTGTCAGAAAAATATTTTTACAAAACACTTTGTTTCAACGCAGTAGAATTAACGTCTGTGAAAAGCATTGGAAAGAAGATTACTTTTAATTATTTTTAAATTTTCCCCAACACAGCTAATATCCTATAAGTTGTCAAATAAAACTTTGGAGAGGAATGGTTACATTTAAATAAATTGCAAATGTTTATTTTAAAATGAGCTAAATATTTAAAAAAGGCACTCTTTATTAAATAGACAATATATAGCTTATGAAATATGAAAAGAATTGTTACAGAGAATTTCTAGTTAAAATAAAATCATAAATCTGAGATAATTCTTTTTTAAAGTGATTCCTGTGTCCTAAAAGCACATTTGTTTGTGATGTTGAGCATTTCACTATCGAAAGCAGGCAGTGCCTGACATTAAGCAATAATGAGAGTGAGAGATTTCGAAATCTAGGAAGTGTTTGAAGATAAAGTTCGGTGGCTTGATTAATAAAAACAAAATTTTAAATAATACGTGAGACATTTAAATAGCATTTTCATATCCTAATGTGTATTTATCTTGACAATTGACTTATACTAAAAAGAAACTCCCTAAAAATAAAAATAAAACTCCTTAAGACTGTTTCACCTGAACGAATTTGTGAACTGAATTAGCAATAGTCATAAATAGGGTGTCTATGTATTGTAAATCAGGTATGCGTGCACGATGAGATAACTCGCAATACCTCTTAACGGTAAATTCTGGAAGTAGAGATCGTATCGCGAAATTGATAAAAAATACATCGCAATGTTCTGTAGCAGAGACGGACAAACACGAAAAATTCATAAAAATCAAAGAATTTTAACTCAATAAAATTTTGCCGTACAGTTTTTACTGCTTTACTTTTTAAAATATGGAATATTTTGTTCTAAATATAACTTATACGACCAGTGACTATATAAATTTTACATTTTGTAACTTAAAAAAAATAATTAATTTGACGTTAATGGATTTTCAAAGAAAAAAAAATTTCCAATATAATTTTAAAAAATAATGATAAATTCATAATTAGTGAATACATATAAATTATATTTTAGCGAAATTTTAAATAATTAGATAGTACCGCATTTAATATAGATTTGGATATATATCCCACTATACAAAGTTATCTGTTTGAATTTTTAATAAATCCCATTAAAATTTAAACCATATATTATATTTTTGAATTATAGCAATGCACGAAAATTTTCTTAGCTAATTTTGCGCGATATTATCATTATTATGTTCATATTATTGTGGAGCTAGCTTGCATATAAGAACATATCAGTTTAATAACATAATAAATAATAAATAATAATAAATAATTTTAATAAAATGTATAATAATAATTTTCGTTTATTGGTTAGCCTTGATTGTTTTATTTTCCTGCATTTATTTGTTTATTTATTTATTTGTTACTTTTTTAGGGTTTCGTTCATCTCACGAAACCCTATTACTCCCGCTCCGTTGTCTGTCTGTCACAGAGCTATTCGCAGAAACTAGCTTACAGAGTTGAAACTTTGTGTATATAGCTGAATACCAGTTTTGAAGAGCTCATAATATTAAAATTTGAAAAATTCGTATTATTTTAATAAATAGAGATAAAAAACCAAACTTCTAACAGCCTTTTCCTATCAAATTGAAACATTTTTTGTTATAGCAGATGCCAAAAATTAAAAATCCACGATGAAATTCTTTCTGCAATAATTAATTTTCTATCAGACGATTTCCACGCGAAAAAAGAAAATGAAATAATAAGTTTTACCAATTTAAAAAAAGACTAATATGAAATAAAAATGACTGACCTCATAGTGGTAATGAAACGGAAATTTTCAAAGATTTCTCAATAATACAAAGAGTATGAGTATGTGTATGTACACAAAGTAGATTCACGTCATTAGAGAATTAAAAAGAAAATCTGACGTCATATTGGAAGTTTAACGATTTTTTCAGATGTTTGAGAATAATACAAAGCGAGTTTCTATATGATTAATAGAGAATAGTAAATGTATGAGTTTGAGAAACATATTGAATCATGATAAAAATCCGATTATGGAAATATTCGCATATTTTAACATTTTGAAGGTATACAACATGTTTA
Organism: Maratus michaelseni; assembly: GCA_963931845.1. NCBI lineage: Eukaryota > Metazoa > Arthropoda > Arachnida > Araneae > Salticidae > Maratus > Maratus michaelseni. Next base: position 427,762,554 of record OZ007592.1, read on the forward strand.
ATTTTGAACTTATTTTTTTATATCGCATTTAGTCCGCGTGACAGATATTATTATGACAGAATATAACAGCCGGCTTCGCCCGCTATCAGGCTGGTTTGGATACTCGAAAAAATGAAAAAATAGATTGGTAAATGTTTACTTTATAAAAAACAAAAAAACATGAGTTTTTTCTGGTTGCTAAATGAAATGTATTTGTATTTATTAAAGAAAGGATAAAGTGTTTTGAAAGGAATATTAAACGAAACCCTTTGAGCGATCTTCGATCACACTTACCCACTTGTTTTTGTTATCAAGGAAAATGTACAGTGGAAAAAAGAGATCCAAATGTAAATGGCGCAGACAGAGAATAAATGTAATTTTTTAAGAAGCATACAGATAATTACTTCGTCATAATTGAAGATCTCAACATTGAAATTAAACAATTTTTAAAAAGGTTTCGTAGCAACACTACAGTTTTATTACTCAGCGGAGAGTAGTCCTATTTGGACCACCGCTTTAAATGGGCTGCTGCAATTCTGCCGTTAATTACAAAAAGAGATGTCATCTACCGCTGAAATCCTACTCATCAGGATGGCGTCATTCATGATTAGAAGAAGCACCCGCCTTCCACCTGCTGTTTTCAGACAATTAAAAAAAACTAAAATTAGCTGTTTTGCTCTATTTTTTTTCCTACTAAACGTAAGATAATACTTTAAAACTAATGAAAGTTGTTATGTTTGCAGGAGGGAAAAACGTTCTAAAATTACGATTTTTTTATACTGTAGGAGTTAGAAACATGAAATTTGGTATGGTAGTTACTTGCAAGATGTAAATGCGCTCTAAGAACATATTCTAAAAAAATTCGAAATCTAAAAATGTGAAATGAGCGAAAAGTGTTCTAAAAACATTCTAAATTACAATTTCTATAGAATCTCTTGAACTAAACAACCTTTTTCAAAAGTGATGGTGGCAAATTTATGGTGAAAGTCCCTACTGTATCCTTGGCGGTGTCGCGTCAATTCATCTCGCACAATTCATCGTGGAACAATTCATAGCGCACAATTCGTCGCAGCGTCAATTCATCGCGGCGACAATTCGTCGCAGTGTCAATTCGTCGCAGTGTCAATTCTTCGCGAGCTTAATGTCGCGGCTCAATTCGTCGCGACGTCAATTCGTCGCAGCGAAAACGCACAATTCAAGGCGGAACAATTCATCGCTCACAATTCGTCGCGGGCTCAATTCGTCGCGACGGCAATTCGTCGTGGTATCAATTCGTCGCGACGTCAATTCGTCGCAGCAAAAATGTATTTGAAGGCTATTATGGTAAAAATAAGGATAATTTAGTAAAATTATTTAATGATAATTTGTTTTTTAGATATACAGAATTATAACTAACATTTTAAAGGCGATTTCTGAGGAATTTTTTTTATAAGTGATTTTTTTGGGAATTTCCTTATTGTGAACGGGGAAGTTTAATGAATAAGAGCAAGTCATTTCTTATTTAAATTAGAGATAGAATAAATATTGCTTTAGATAACCGAAAAAATGGCGAAGGATTTAAGATAAAATCACTCAGAAAATGAAAAAATAACGAAGACAAATGCTAGAAATTAAAATATATATATATATTAGTTGACATATGTGTACACAGGGTACAACCCCCCCCTCCCTCCCTTATATTTGAAAGAATTAGGAAGTAAAAAAAGTATTGAGAGATGTAAACATAAAATACTGTTTGTGATTGTGATTGAACTGATTGCTGCATGAATGCAATTTCATTAAGTAGTATTTTGGTTTTATAAGTTTTTTCATTTATTTCATCTATACTAATAAAAGAAAAGTGTTTGTCTGTCTGAGTTCTGTGTACGTGTGTGCGATGACAAGCGAAATCTACCACACGTAGAAGTCTGAAAATTTGGGTGTGGATAGTCCAAGGCAGGTCCTACGGACCTGACGCTCAGAGTTTTAATATTTTAAGAACCGGGCCCCCTAGGGCCCTTTTTAGGTTTTTGCATCTAAATTGTTAATAACTTGCCCCATTTTCATCTGATCTCCCTTCTTTTTGTGGGCCTTTCTCCATTAAATTCCCCGCCCATTTCTACATTTCAGTTAGGACCCTGCTCCCCTGGTGCCCGATGCGGTGTTGACTTGATCCTTTTGTGCGCCATGCATTTTTCACCCTCTCAATGCGTAACTTTTAAGTTGAGTCTTCGACTCCTTTCCCCGGGCCAACACCTTGATATTTTTACTGTGGCACTAGGGTCCTTTTTTAGCATTTCTTTCAAATTTTATTCTAATGATTAATTTATACCCTATGCTTAATTTCGACTAATTGAAGATCTAAAGCGCTACGTACTAGGATCTTTTACGATGTTTTCCTCTTAAGGCTTTACTCAAAACTATCATTTGGCCATTTTTGGGACCTCTAATATAGCTCCCTTAAAAATCGACCGATCCACTAGTTTTTTTTTTTTTTTTTTAATGATAACTTTTTTGGACTTCCAGCTACTATATGAACGACAGAAAAATTTCTCGGACAAGTCCCGGGCCTCCTGGGCACCTTAAAATGTTTGTGCCCTAAGTTATTAATAAATTGCCCCATTTTTCTCAGATCTCCTTCGTTTTTGGTGCCTTCCATCCATTAGGCTTTTCTACCATTTCTATGTTCCAGTTAATACCCGCCCCCCGTAGGACTCGGTATAGGGGCACCGTTGAAGTTTTTGTTCCCTAAATTTTTATTAACTTGCTCCTTTAAATCCGATTTTTTTTTCGTTTTTGGTGCCTTTTCTCCATTTAGTTATTCCTACATTTCTACATTCCAGTTAGGACCCTGGGGCCCGACTCGAGGCCCCTTGAACTTTTTGTGTGCTATGCATTTTTCACCCCCATAATTTTGTCACCCTCTTACTAAGCGACTTTAAAGTTTAGCCTTGGATTACTCTCCCCGGGTCACCACTCTTACAGTTTTATTGGGCCTTTAGGGCCCTTTTTTAAACATTTCTTTAAATTTTGTTCTAATGATTAATTTATGCCCTATGTTTAATTCCGACTAATTGAAGTTCTAAAGCGCTAAGTACCAGGATCTTTTAAGATGTTTTCATCTTAGCTCAAAACTATCAGTTAGCCCCCTTTGTTAGCTTCCCTTAAAAATCGGCCGATTCACGGCCGAGCTTTTTTTTGTCTGACAACTACTTAGGACTTCCAACTACTACTTGAACGACAAAAAAATATCTCGGACCTCAGCTACCACCAATTTTGAATATTTATCCCCTTCTTGGGCCCCTCTTTGAAGCTTCTTTTAAAAGAGCCGTAGAAGCTTGAGTTCTGTTTATGGTTATTATCACGGGCACTGAAAACACCGTGTGGGTCACCTAGTTAGAAAGTAAACCATAATTTTATTATATTTTAATTATTTTCATCCGCTAATGCTGCTTGTTGTATTCAGTAAATGTTTCCAATTTATTATTTTTGACTTTCTTCTATAGAAGAAAGTATTGTAATCGAATTTTTTTTCGACTTCTGGTTTTCGACGGATTTACACGTTTTAGGGGTCAGAGATTCCGAAAAAGATGTTTTTATAAATTGTCTGTCTGTCTGTCTATCTGTCCGTCCGTCCGTCTGTCTGTCCTCATTGTATCATTGAAAAGTGTATGAGTTATGCTTAAAATTGAACCAAAAATTTTTTCTGTGTTTTTGACTATAGCCAGCAGGTCCTACTTGAATTTGGGGCTATTTCGACTGACATTTTGAAACGATACAGCAGTATTCCTCCTTAAACTGGTTTAATTTATTAGTTTCAGTAACATGGTTTCGCCAATTTTTTTCATTGTTGTAACCATCGCTTTAACACTTACATGCTTAACACTATATATTTATATTCCCCAACGTCAAATTCTCTCCAAGGGTGGCGACACTTGGTGAAATATCGCCAAATTTTGCGACAAAAGTACGTTGTTATATATGAAGCCAACTTGGCTATGCCTGTCTACTTTAGCGATATTCGCATTAAAATTCAATATTGACGCTGGGAATGACTCTTCGAGTTCGCGCATTTTAGCTTCGTGTATTTTCAGTAGAATTTGCTAAAATCTCAAAAATAATCAATAGGGAGGCTATCTCTTCCTGCCTGTACAGGCCAAGAAGGACTTTTCGTAGTTTAGTATAATACATCGGCTGCTCGCATCCAAGTAACCCGACGATTCGCAAGCAGCTGACGTACAGCAGAATGACGAAAAATATAGATTTTTTTGGCAGTGTGATGGCGAATTTTGAAGCATTAACATGTATGAGATAGAAAAAAGTTTTGGGATCGGCATATCCAACTAGTTTTTTTTTTTTTTTTTTTTTTTTTTTATTGATGAGCAACGGGTACCTTATATATTTAAACTGCAATGGATTTATTTTAAACGAATATTAAGATGGTTCTCAGCTGACCTGCTGAATACTGTGAAACTATCTGACGCGTTTTCTGACTCATTTTTAAACGCAAAGGCATAAAATTGGCCGGCCTGATTGTGAAAGGGATTTGGAGTCGAAATGAATTTTCCATATTTTTACAATTACGTATCGAGTTATAATTGATTCGTGTCACATGGCAACATGTTTATCTCATTCTTCGTGCTGCGGCTTTGGAAATTTAGTTCAAAACGCCAACTTTGTCAGTATTTTCTGAAAGATCTTATGCTTTCATTAAAAACTGGAAAATGTCTTTGGATTGCGAACTTTCTGAATAAGAACACGAGCCAATTCCATGGGTTTCCGAACAAAAATGAATTAAACATTATGTCATAAAGTAGCCAGTTTGGAATTGAGAACATCCGTTATATAACTTTCCCTACTGGTTTGTGGGAAGAATCTTCCTCTGCCCTCTCCTAGCCTCGTTGTAACATGGACATGGACTTAAAATTTAGAAAATATTATTTAATTTTTTCGTTGTTGAAAATACGTACTTTTCACACTACATACCACTTCTCCCTAGTGAAAATTTTGCATGCAAGCATGCAAATGGTAATATTACGAATCAATCTTATCTACAGATTTAAGACTCACGTCATTTTTTCATGCTCTGGGTGATTTTATCCTAAATCTTCCGCCATTTTTTCGGTAATCTAAAGCAATATTTATTCGATCTCTAATTTAAATAAGGAATGAGTTGTTCTAATTCATTAAACCTTCATGTACTCATCAGGGAAATTCACAAAAATTACATATGAAAAATGATTCCTCCAAAATTGCCTGTAAAATGTTAGTTACAATTCTCTAAATCTAAAAAACAAATTATCATTAAGTAATTTTACTGAATTATCTTTATTTTTTCATAATACCCTTCAAAGACTTTTCGCCGCGACGAATTTTGCTCGCGACGAATTGACGCTGCGACGAATTGTCGCCGCGATGAATTGACGCTGCGACGAATTGTCGCCGCGATGAATTGACGCTGCGACGAATTGACGCTGCGACGAATTGTGCGCGATGAATTGTTCCGCGATGAATTGTGCGCGACGAATTGACGCAGAACCATCATTGGCTACACTGTAAAAAATGATCAATGTTTCTTATTTTATGAAAATATACTATAACCACGAACGAAAATATACTATAATCTTTTGAGTTATCCGACATTCCGAAAAGCGTGTTCCATTGTCTTTTGAATCCCCAGAAAGCGATACATTTCGAAAATTTAAAGAATTATTTATAAAAACAAAATCATAGCATCGAAAAAAAAACTATATTTCGAGCTTAGAAAACTGATTAATACACTTTAAAAGCTACTCGTAAACGTTTCGGAAAATTACGGGCAGCTAGAAAAATTTTGTTTTTCTAAATGAGTCTTTAAATCTTGAAATGCCATTGATGTCTGAGGTTTCTAAAGATAAAGAAATACTGTTCAGAATCATGGTTAACAAGGATGAGTTTATATTATACATTTATTCGTCATATTATATTTTCGTAGATTCAGAAACATTCGTCATTTTTTACAGTGTATATTTTATGTCGGTACTACTACCCCCCTGCCCCCAGGGGGTGGAAGATTGAAATACGTTCTAAATTTACCATTTTTGAGCTACTGAAGGATCTATAAACTTGAAACTTGACATGGTAGTTACTTAGACGATGTAAATCCTCCTTAAGAACAAATTCTAAACAAAAAATTGAAATTTAAAAGGGTGCAATGAGCAAACTGTGTTCTAAAACATTCTAAATTACAATTTCTATGGAATTTCTTGAACTACAGAACCCTTTTCAAAAGTGATGGTGGCAAATTAATGGTGACTTTCCCTGCTGGAATTCAGGAGCGAAAAACTTTCTAAAATTACGATTTTCGTGATACTGAAAAAACTATAATTTTGAAATTTAGCATGGTTACATATAAGATGTAATTGCTCTCTAAGAACAAATAAAAGAATTCAAAATTTAAAAGGCTGAAATCAACGAAAAGCGTTCTAAAAACATACTAAATTACAATTTCTATTGAAACTCTGTAACTACCGAACCAATTTCAAACGTACAAATTGATGGTAACAGTATCTGCTCTAACATATGCTATATTTCATGTTGGTCCCAATATCCCAGAAAGGTGTAGTAACGAAAAACGTTCTAAAATTGAAATTTTTCTAATACTGAAGGGGCTAGAAATTTTAAATTTGGCATGGTAGATACTTATAAGATGTATATGCTCTTTAAGAACAGTTTCTAAATAATTCTAAAATTAAAAGGGTGAAATGAGCTAAACGTGTTCTAAAAACATTGTAAATTACAATTTCTATGGAATCTCTGAAACTACCAAACCGATTTTAAAAGTAATGGTTACAAATTTAGTGTGGCAGTTTCTGCTCTAACATAGGCTATATTTTATATCAGTGCCACTACCCTGAGAGGGTTGCAGGGGCAAAAAACGCTCTAAAATTGCAATGTTTGTGATATTGAAAGGATTAGAAACTTGAAATTGGCAAGGTTGTTACTTATAAGATATATATATGCTCCCTAAGAACATTTTCTAAAAAAATTGAAATTTAAAAGGGTGGTATGAGGGAAAACATTCTAAAAACATTCCAAATTACGATTTCTGTTGAATTGTTGAGGACAGAAACTTAAAATTTTGACACAGCTGGTACTTGTTAAGACGCAAGTGCACACCCAGAACAGTTTAAAACAAGCGGGTAGGTGTGATCGAAGATCGCTCAAAGAGTTTCCTTTAATATTCCTTTCAAAACACTTTATCCTTTCTTTAATAAATCCAAATAAATTTCATTTAGCAAAAAAAAAAAAAAAAAAAAAAGGCATGTTTTTCATAAAGTAAAAAATTACCGGTCTATTTTTTTCTTTTTTTCGAATATCTAAACCAGCCCGATAGCGTGCGAAGCCCGCTATTATATTCTGTCATAATAATATCTGTCATGCAGACTAAATGCCATATAAAAAAAAATAATTGCAAAATTAAACATGTTGTACCCTTCAAAATGTTAAAATATGCTAATATTTCCATAATGGGATTTTAATCATGATTCAATATGTTTCTCAAACTCATATATTTACTATTCTCTATTACTCATATTGATACGCGTTTTGTATTATTCTCAAACATTGGAAAAATCCGTTAAACTTCCAATATGACGTCAGATTTTCTTTTTAATTCTCTAATGTCGTGATATTAATCTGCTTTTTGTACATACACATACTCATACTCCTTGTATTATTGAGAAATCTTGGAAAATTTCGTTTTATTACCACTATGACGTCAATCATTTTTATTTCATATTAATATTTTTTTTCAATGGGTGAAACTTTTTTTTTCATTTTCATTTTTCACGTAGAAATCGTCTGATAGAAAATTAATTATTGTAGAAAGAATTTCAACGTAGATTTTTAATTTTTGGCATCTGCTATAACGAAAAAGTTTAAATTTAATAGGAAAAGGCTGTTAGAATATTTTTGTCTCTCTATTTATTAAAATAATACGAATTTTTCAAAGTTTAATATTTTGAGCTCTTCATAGCTAGTATTTAGCTATATACACAAAGTTTCAACTCTGTAAGTTATATAGTTTCTGAGAATACCTCTGTGACAGACAGACAACGGAGCGGGAGTAATAGGGTTTCGTGAGATGAACGAAACCCTAAAAATCGAAATTTAAAAGCTTGAAGAATAAGAAAAACGTTGCAAATTACGATTTTTTTTATTATTCTGACAGGATTAGAAACTTTAAACTTGGCATGGCGGTTACTATTAAGATACAAATGTTCGCTAACAATGGTTTTTAAAGAAATTCAAATTTTCAAAGGGCGAAATGAGCGGAAAGCGTCTTAAAAGCGTTCTGAATTACGATTTCTATGTAATTTTTAGGGATAGAAACTTGAAATTTGACATGGCTGTTGCTTTTAAGACATAAATGGTCACACTGAACAATTTTTTTAAAATCGAAATTTAAAAGAGTGAAATGTGCAAAAAGCGTTCTAAAAACATTCTAAATTGAGGTAGATTTCTATGGATTTGTTAAGGATAGAAAATTGAAGTTTGACATGGTTGTTGCTTTTAAGACGTAACTGGTCGCACAGAAGAACTTTTTTAAAAAATAAGAAATTTAAAAGTGTGAAAATGCGAAAAGCGTTCTAAAGCGTTCTAAATTACGATTTATTTGGAGCTGTTAAGGCTAGAAACTTGAAATTTTGCATGGCTGTTACTCACGTAAATGATCATTCAGAACAGTTTACTAAAAATGCGAAATTTAAAAGGGCAAGAGCAAAGATAAAACGTTCTAAAATTGCAATTTATGTTGTACAGCTGATACAGAAACTTCGTATTTGGAATGGTTTTTACTCTTAAAATGCAAATGAAGATACCGGATTATAAAAAAAATCGAAATTTAACAGGCTGAAATGAGCAGAAAACATTCTAAAAACGTTCTGCATTATGATTTAATTGGGTCTATTCGGGTTAGAAACGGGAAATTCCGTGTAGTGGTAACTTTTAAGATGCGGACGCTCGGTATAAACAGTTTATTAAAAATTTTAAATTTAAATGTTCAAAATGAGCGGAAAACGTTATAAATTCTGTTGTTTTCTAAATTGTTAGGTACAGAAACTTAAAATTTGACATGCTTGTTATTTTTTAGACGTAAATGCTCGCACAGAACAGTTTTTAGAAAATTCGAATTAAAAACAGGTGCAGAAGCAAAAAACTTTCTAAACTTCAGATTCTAGTGATGCTGCTTGTATAATATAAAGAACGAAATTAGTCCATGGTATTATTTAATAATTATTGAAATACAACACGGATTTAAATGAAATTAAGTTTTTAAACTTTTCATATTTTATGTTTTATTTAGAAATTTTTATTTCATTTTATCGATAATAATAGAGTATCAGTACAAAAATAATTCTAATACCACAGCTTGAATGCAAATTCTAAAGTATGACTGCATTTCATGAGTCTGTCTTCATTGAGCTACTTTTCAGTGACTATGAACGCGTTGAAAAAAAAAATGCTTTAATTGTCAGATTATTAGGTCCCGTTACGTTATTATTTACGTGGAGTAAAACTGATGATAAAAAAGGTTTAATTTTGGTTTGATAAATGTATTTTTATGTCTGCTAGTGCAGAAAATGAAATCTGCCCATAAGGCAGATTCACAACCTTTTTAATTGCAGTATGTTTGTATTTATCTGACTTCCATAATCAGGGTGCCTGTAACACTTTAAATATTTTGTGTTCTGTTTTTTTCTAATGGATTACTATGGATAATATAACTTATGAAATAAAAGTTTAATCAACAAAAGTCATTGGCATTCAATAAAAGATAATGATACATCATAAATGAAATTCAACATTTATTCAAAATTTTAACTCAATATTTCTGGGTTAGATTATTTCCAAAGAAAAATCTGCTTGGCTAGACCTTAATTAATATACAGTTTAAGTTAAGACCGAAATTTGTTCTTATTCAAATCTGCTTCAAATTCGTAACAAACGAAAACATTATGTATTTGATCCCCAAAAAAAAGCCAGGTTTCCTCTGTATGATTTCTTTACTTTTACCATAAATACAAGAAAATTTATTGGAGGTTTAAACCAAATAGTCACTTTGTCACTGAAAATTCGATGTTTCTGCTCAGTCATTTAAATAATTGGGTCACTGTTAATCTAGTCATAAAAGAAAGATGAACAGCGCAATTCGAATCTTTTTCTGTTATATGAATTCATTCCTTATCACAAGAAATGTATTTCTTTGGCTATAGTGGGATGAATAAACTCGAAATCATGAAACAATTAATGAATATGGATAAATAAAGATGAGAAAAACCATTCATATTTTTAATTTATTTTGCTTTATTTTATTTTGCTTTATTTACTTTATTTTTTTACTTTATTTTGCTTTATTATTTTTACTTTATTTTATTTTACTGAAAAATCACCTACATTGTCACTGAACGAAAAAAACTGTCAAAAGTGTAACAAGAGTTTATAATTTAACTTGCTTTGCGTATCCATGAAAAAATGCATGTGCTTCACATATTTCCTTTTTTAGCACTTTCCAACCTAGTTGAAAAGTGCTTATGACTTCGGTTTGTCTGGCCGTCTGGCCGTCTGCCGTCTGGCCGTCTGGCCGTCTGCCGTCTGGCCGTCTGGCCGTCTGCCGTCTGGCCGTCTGCCGTCTGCCGTCTGTCCGTGCTCTAACTCCCGTAAATATGCTCGGATTGCTCTGCAATTTTTATATGTTATGGTCGTTATCTATAGCATGTTCCCTATTTCAACGGAAGTGTGTAGCACTTATAGTTTTTTTACAGGGAGACTCAAAAGAATTCCGTTACATTGCGGTCTATGGGGAAAAATCATTTGCGGTTTATTTAAATAATGTTTCACTATTTTAAACGCATTGTAATTTATATATATTACTAAGGTGCATTAGAAGAAGCTTAATATGGAACAGGGTGTGCATAGCACTTATAGTTAATTTACAGGGACAGTAAAAATAATTCCGTTACATTACGTCTATGGAGAAAAATCGTCTGCGGTTTATATAATGTTTCACTATTTTAAACGCATTGAATTTTATATAGATCACTAAGGTGCATTACAAGAGACTTACTATGGAATATTGTGTGTATAGCAGTCATCGTTCATTTACAGGGACACGCAAAAGAATTCTCTACTGTCTGTTAACAATAATTCCTGGAAGTGCGTTTTAAGTTATTGAACGCGATTTTAATTTTAACTCGCTTTTTGTCTATTACGTGGTGTGTATAAATTCTGTAGATCCTATACAGGGCAGCACAAAAGTTCGCGAACACATTTCTGTTTATTGACAAACTCCAGACGGAGAATTTTAAACTGTGCTACGCGTTTCCTAACTGAACTAAAATTATCATCCTATGTAGTATATATACAAATCTATAGATCCTATACAGGGCTGAATAAAAGTATTCGGATATTTTTCCGAATATTGTATATGTTGGAAATTCCTAAAATTATCTTTTTAAATATGTTATGCGTTTTCTAAATTGTTTACTTAGATGTTAGCTTTTAGCTTATTAAACGGTATGATTTGTAAAATTATTTTGGAAGCGTTGGAAAGTGCTATATAATCTATGCTTGACGCATGATTTTTCGTTCTTGTTTGATTTTACAATTGAGAATCACGAACAGACAAATGGAAACAAAGAAAACAATGAATGGACAAAATAATCTTAATTTTATTTTTATTGCAAGAGTTATAAGAAGCAAGTTGTAATTGTGATGGTTTCTCTTTTTCACATTTGCATGTTTCTTGCATATTTGATTTTATTTTCCTAAAGTAGACGAAAAGTTATCTTCTACATTTAGTATATGTGATAGAATTATGTTTTCAAAATAGTTTAATAGTCTATACAATGAAAAATCCCTTTTACTCACTAATTTAGATGCGCCGTTTTGTATGCTTGTTGTGAACAAAGTCTTTTACTAGAACCTCTTCACGTACGACACTTTGGGAAATCCATTAACTAATATCTCAGATAAACAATAAGGACAAATACTTTTATGTTATTTTTTTGTCTGAAATATAACATATAAAATAATATTAGTAGGTTTACTTTATCAATAATTAAAACAATATATTTGTAGCAAGCAATAATTCAAGCAATATTTTTATTGTGCTTTACTTAACTAAATAAAATAATGATGGACACAAACATGAAACATAACGTAAAACAACTTATGGTTATATTTATTACATAAATGAAAAATAAATTATGATCATTTCCTCATATTTTATTGACTTTTTTTATTTCTGATGTTTACCGTAATCAGATGTGATTAACATTTACTTCAATGTAACAAGACGGTACATAATAAAAACAATCATAATAAATAATAGGCTTACTATCCTAGCTTTCTATCCTGTTATTTTACCACAAGGGATTATTGGATCTTATCGACATGAGATTCAATAAGATTAGATGACTAATGAATTATATATTACATTTTGAAAGGATTTTCGTTTGTATTGCATTATTTTCTAATTAAATAAACAAATAAATAAATAAATTTATGTATTTAGGAGTATAACTGCATGCGCATAAAGACCACTGACAGCTATTTTTTAAAAATATTTTCGGGGAAATTACCTTAAAGGGAAATTACCTTACATTTATATAATTACAAAAATAAATCTCCGACAAAGAATATATTTTTTTAAATAGTGGCACAAATAGAAAATAAAAATGTCATTATTGGCAACCCACTAATAAATTTAAAATAATAATTATCAATTCAATCGTATTTGTTTACTATTAAGAAATAATATAGTAGTCCTGTGGCGCCTTTGATACTATCACATGAATAAGTAGCCCTGGATTGAAAATAGTTACAAATTACATACATTTATCTAAAATAAATAATAGATAAGGGTGCAAAGCAATGGAGCAGGACTATTCAATTAACGAAGATGAATTTCCAGCCGAACTTATACGCTTAATGAAATTTACTAATGCCAAACTCTAAGTTGCGTAAAAATGGTTACTCTAACATTTCGCAGGAAACGAATGGAAAGTTCACACTAAACCACTAGAAACTTTGAAAACAATATATAAAAAGGCCACTTGCACAATTCTGTGATAGCACAAAATGGAAATCTCATGGTCTCAAACTTCTCCTTTTATGAAACACTAAATGTTAACGTTTTACCACTTGGCATATTCATCAGCTAGATAATTTAAATATAAATTAAATTCGGAGAGGGGGGGGGGCAGTCTAACATCACTGCTGCTGACACGAGGCGTGATAAATGCTCAGAAACGGGCTTGACGATGCACGAGAAGACGAATATCGACTATATCTAAAACAATTCTTTACCACCAGCATTATAGTGTTAGAGGCTTAAACGAATTCCATGCATTTTTCAGATTTCTACACAGCGAGAATACTGCATTTAGCTTCATTTATATTTTGTTTTCAATGGGCACGAAGCGCTCATACATGCGATCGGGATCTTAGCTTTAAGAAAGTTCATGCATTTTTGAGTTTTTTAAACGACGAGGTTCGTGCGTCTAGTTATTTATTTTTTTAATTTGTGCGAAGCGTGCATACATGTGTTAGTGATCTTGTACATGATAAAAAAATACTAATTTACAAATTTGCTCCTTGCATAAACTCTTGAACAAATAATACTGACATTACTAAAAGCGCGAGAGGCGTGGAGTTTGCTTTGATGCGTTTGTATGTTTGATGCGTTTGTTGTGCTTTGATGCATTCGTGTACGTATTTTTTAAATTATTCAAAATCATCATTGAATGGTGTTAGAATTAAATTGTGTGCTTTCAAGACATTTAAAGTATGGTATGGATATCTGAATATGTTTAATGCGCTGAAGATGAGGCGCAGTGAATATGCATGCCGCTCGTCCCTAGCGGTTTAGTTTTAAGTATGAAGAAAAAAGTCAATTGGAAAGTATAATTGCAAATGAAGATAAGTGCGATATAACAATTTCTGAAAAATCTATTGTTTTTTAGGTAGCTTTCAACACAAGAAGTATAAAGTTAACTATTGAAACCGTTCGGAAGAAATCCATACCAAAAAATATCGATATATTTTCACAATTCATGACCCCCCAAACCCCATAACCATCTTCTGTTCAAATATTGATTTATATATATATGATCTATGTCATACGATAGCACTAATCGATAAGCTCACCAATATCTTCACCGAGTTCGTTGGCCAGCTTGGTACGCCAACCTGTTTCAAAATGGCGGCCACTAAAAGATTTAAAATTAAAAAACAAATATACAAAAAATTAGCAATTCAATTTTTTTTTAAGTGTTAGGTCTTGAAACAAGCATTCCAGAATTTTTTTTGTTTTGCTTCTATCTTAAAAAGTGGTTGAGATAGTTTGAAATTCTAGGGTGGCTGGCATTTCGAAACAAGACAGCCGATTACAATATATCAGGGATTAATTTATGAGTTTTAGTGAACATGAATCCTTGCAAATTATTATATTTCATCGTTGTAATCATTTTCGCATTCATACGCTATATATTCGTATCCATTAACGTCAAATTCTCGCCAAGCTTTTTAACACTTGACGAAGTATTTTCGACCAAAAATAATTCTTCATAAATGAAGCCAACTTGTCTATAGCTGACTAATTTGGCGAATTTCTAATTCAAATTCAGTTTTCACGAATCTTTTGTAAGCGGATTCTTTGCATTTTAGCTTGCTGTTTTCGAGTAATGTTAGTTAACATTTTAAAACGAAGCTACATGAAAGCTACCTTTTCCTCCTGGCACAGACCGGAAGGGCTTTTTAATTCATAACTTATTCATAATAGAGTGTTTACTAAATATATTTTAATACTTAAAATCTTCTTGAAAAATTTAACCTTTTTTAACACTACAAATACGAATTATGCAATTTCACGAAACAAAGTAACTCGTAATTAATCCCATTACAATATGATATATGTTATGTAAACCAATAAACAGTTGTGTAGCATTAAATGAAATAGTCTCTCGATTCAAAAAATCTTTTGATGATGGAATTGTCCAGTAATTATGGTAGCGTTTCTGAATAAATAACCAGTATTTGAATTATTGTTTAGTGAGTGTAATGGGATATAACTACCTATCATAATAAGTCAATATTGTGAATAAGTATTCCGTAAATTAAAGTTAATTATTCTTTTCCTGAAAATGGTAGCCATTGATTGTAGAATATCTATTACTGTGCTTGGAATAAACAAGCTTTATATTCATTTCAATTGATGTGTTATTTTCAAATTCTTATTTAGCGTTGATTGTTTCTTACGTTTCCCATAACGACATTCTTATAAAATTTTAAATATTATTTAAACAAAAATACTGTATTTTAAAGTATTGAATGTTTAAAATTTTTCATGTACAAATTCATACAAATATTTGAAAAGTATTTTGTGGTTCAGAATTTTTTTATGTATGTAAATTCACCAATACAAGGATTTTTGCAATGAAATGTAATGTTGTAAAACTATATTAGAAGCAACCACGGAAAACGGTAAGGCTATTTTAGACGAGAAACGCCGGTGTTCTGCTAGTCAAAAATAGTTTAGATAACAATCTTTCAACAGATGCAAAAATTTTACAAAACGCTATTTAGAGAACTTTGCATTTTATGCCACTCCATATTTGATAAATATATCACTTTTCTGGCAACTGAATTCCACGTTGATCAATACAAGTATTTATCTGTTTTATGTTGAACCCATTTTTTATTGTAAAGATTTGATAACATTCTTGATATTTTTATTTTAGCTGTAAGGATACTTAATATTTCATTTTCTGAAATCGCATCATTTTGAATATCATCTTTAAAAGAATGCAGTAACTTTTTATTTTTTCTGTTTTGCATTGTCTTTGGTAAACAAGGAAGTAGAGTCTCACATATCACATTTTTAAAACTAATTGTTTGATGAAATATCTTAAGAAATGGAAATTTCCGGAAATAATTGAAATCTTAGATGAGTTAAATACATTTCATATTGCATTCCAGAATTCCGCCCACAATAGCCATGAATTTTTCTGTGATTTCATCTTATTAATACTGGTCTGGGTGACAGTTAGACTAAAGCTAGTAAATTTAAAATTTGCTGGAAAATTTTAAATCATGTTGGAACAAACACTAAAAATGTTTTTATGTAATGTGATATTTTTACAAATTCTTAAGTTCCTGAAATATGTTCGGACTTCAGGATATGAACCAAATATTTTTCATGACTTAAGTTAGGCTGTAGCATATAATACTTTTAAAATCATTAGAATTTAAAATATGGAACAGCATTAACAACACAAATTACTTCAATTTCGTCCCACATTCGCAACAAGACTTCTAAATTGTTCTATGTCTATAATATTAGCGCTATTTTTTTAACTCATCAGTGATGTCCTTATATATTATCTCAAATTAATTTCTTCCTATAAACGCATCGTTGGTTATATTGTGCATTACATTATTATAAAAATTTACAAACCACAGATGTTCAGTTTTTTAACAGCATATTGCTTCCTGTTTTTGTTTGACTCAAATTGTCCTAAAATTAGCAACAATTGCTTGGCATAAATTGGCGTTCGAGAAATTTTTTACCCCTGTGTAATTTGTATTTATGACTAGATGAAAAACTCAAGTTCCGCGTTATTTAAATTCTGTACGTTGCCTAACGTCTTGAAAAAGAAATGCTTTTATATTAATCTGGCTGTCAACTGACTCATAAGCGACGTTAGGTAGCATGATTGGCTTATTCTACAATATTACAAAGATAAAAATCATTTAATTTACATTTAAACTTAATATTTTATACTATATTTTTTCTGGACCTTATTTTAAGTATTAGTATTAATAATACTAGAAACTCTGCAGATCAGAGCCTCAAACGCAGCTCTGAAAGTCATAGTTTTTTTATCTCATTTTTCATATTATTTAGCATCACAATCCACAATTTATTTTTTTTTATATTGCATAGATATTTATAGGCATATAAAATACTTCGGTGGTTTCAGAAATTAGAAGCGTTAAATTAAACACAATGATATTCTGAAATTCTTATTAGTAATTTTTTAGATAAAAAATTCATTTCTTCAGGGGGCAGAGACCTCCTGTAATATTATTAAATTTATATTCGTGATTTCCTAATGATTGTGTCAATGATCCTCGTATATCTTGGATTTCGTTATACACAGTGGTTTTATTAGGATACTAGCAAGCTACGCCCGCTGCGCTGGTCGGTTTCTACAAATGAACCTTGAATCAAACGAAATATATCGTTTACTTTGATTTTGTATTTGAAAGCAATCTGTATATTTACCTGAAATATCCTTCCACATTACTGAAAAAGGACGTCATTGCGCTATTATATTTTCTAATGTCCAGTCAAAATTTTATGTGTTAAGGACCAACTCTTTTATACGGTCATTTACAGTTAGGGTTTGCTAAAGAATGATAAAACTATATGCAATATACTAAAACCAGCACTAAAAATTATAGAAACAACAATGCAAACAAATTAACTGACAAAATTCATTCAGCAGAAGTTTTTATAAAGACTAATCTTTGATAATCGGGTTCATCTGATTATAGAACTTTTCCACATAATTCTAAAACTAACAGAGCGATATGAAATATACTAAAACCATCTTTACAAATTATCTATACTTAACAATGCAAGTCGCAAAAAATACGCCCAGTAAAAACTTTCAAAAAGGCTAATATTTCGAAACCAAGTTCACCTGACTATATAACCTTCACACATAACTGTTTGACTAAGCAACGTAGAACAATACGTAGTACACTATAAACCATTCCTGAAATTGCATCTAACTAACTAATAATACAATTCTCATCAAAATCCGTCCAGTAGAACTTTTTCAGAAGGCTAATTTTTCATAATCGGAATAAAATATTGAAAAGGCTAATATTTGATATAAAAAAAGGGTCACCCGATTTTCGAATTTCCTCCTATAATTCTAAAACTAAGCAACGTAGAAAGATATGTTATATAATAAAACTTTCTCTAGAAAATTATCTAACAGTGTAGGTTTCATCGAAATCCATTTGGCAAAATCTATTAAAAATTCTAATCTTTCATAATCGGATTGATCTGATTATAGAACTTCCCATAATAATTCTATAAATAAGCTACGTAAGACGATATGTTATGCAATAAAACCTTCCCTGAAAAATTATCTTACAGTTTAAGTTCTACGAAAATCCATTCAGCAGAAATGTAGTTATAAGCATCCGGAACGAAATTTCACAGATGTTGAAGTAAATTTAAGTATATTGCCATTAGTATAGTTTGCATTTGAATAAAATAAAGGTAATTTTCGGTTAGCCGAGCACCAGGGGTATATGTACATATATATATATATATATATATATATATATATATATATATATATATATATATATATATATATATATATATATATATATATATATATATGTATGTATATATTCATACATATAAGTGTATATATATGTATGTACATATGTATTTGTGTAGATATATCTGTATGTAAATATGTATTTGTGTAGATATATCTGTATTATATATGTGTGTGCATATATACACGTATATATCTATCACTGGCGCCCGGCTAACCGAAAAGTACAAAAAAAATACTGCAAAAATGCTGTCGTACACTTGAAAAAAGATCTTTTGGCTTAAAATCTCTCATCAAAACTGTTTTTCTTTTTTTTCTTTTCTTTCTTTTTTTAAAATAAAATAAGTAACAGTTTTTTCTTTTATTTTTCCAGATGTATAGCCATTTCAATTCTTTCTGCAACAAAAAAAGCATCTTTTGGCTTAAAATCAAATTGTTTGGGGTCAAAAGTAAAGTCAAAATCGCCAAAAACAAAAGATACATCGCCAAATATTGTTTCAATAGCAATCTTGCCCCTTGAATAATTTTTTAAGCATTACGAACATTCCCAATCATGTTTAAATTAAATATTTTCGTTTTATAATATTATCTATCATCAAAACTCTTTTTCTTTTTTTTCTGTTTCTTCTTTCTTTCTTTCTTTTTTTTAAAAATAAAATTAGCTACAGTTTTTCTGTTATTTTTCGAGATGTATAGCCTTTTCATTTCTTTCTGCAACAATAATGGTCGCCAAAAAATTAGCAATGGTAACCTTTTCAGCCAAAATAACAAAACTTTCTATCATAATTATGTAACTAATATACTTAGAACTTTGTGTTATATACTAAAACCTTCCCTGAAAAATTGTCTCTCGAACAATGTAAGTTCCATCAAAATTCATTCGGCAGAACTCGAGTTATAAAGGAACGGATCGAAATTTCCGTTTGTGTTTTATATATATAGTAGAAGACACAATTAAAAAAATTATTTCATGTTATCCTAAAACTCAAATAGCAATATTTACTTACCTGCCACCCACGAAACACCTGCATCTGATGGATAACTTGAATAAAATATCATGTACAAAAGCAGCTCATAAAATGTAAATTGAATCTACTATTTTCACTTATATCTATTTTAGAAATGTAGCGTTATTAGAATTTTTGTTTCGAAAAAATAGTCTTGATGATAATACTATAATATTTATTTTATCTAAGTACATCCTGATCTAACTCTATGGCAATAGCATACTAAAAGCTCCCCAAAATAGGCATAGTATTTGGAAACTTTTAAACCTATTGGGTAATCATTCATAATCATGCCCACTGCCAATTCACTAAGTAGCAAACGTGATTTGGCGCTATAAAATATTTTTTGTAATAACTTCTATGTTCTCATGTTCCAGTAATTGTAATATTTCAGGATCGTTTTACTACTCTAATTTCTTTAGATTAACCACCCTGCTTTACCCGTTGTTTTATCATAATTTTTAAATTGTTAACTTTTCAATGACGAAACATCCACCTCTGTTTCAGAAAATGAAAATATCTCATGTCAGAAATATGCATATAGAAATGTAAACTCATGCTAAGAGACTTATTCAATGTTTTTGTAATTTTCGTTTAAAAAAAATATATTTCAGTAATCATTTTACAATAGTTAAACGGCAATTTGCATCAAAATAAATTCTCTTTTATGTCAATAGAATACGAAAATCACATGAAAATAATGTACTTTGCTAATAAAGTATTGTAGCAAAATAGTGCGAGTTACTTGAATTTTATTATTTTGATATTCTTTGAAATATGGCTGCTATGCAACTGATAAATTAATGAGCAAAGTAAAAAGAAATTCTTTTTAAAATTTGTAAAAAAAGGAAAACAAAAGTTTTATATTTATCGAACAGATACAAAAAAATTTCGAATAAATTAAACTATTAATTTCTAAATTCTAAAAAATGTATCGGAAATTTTGCAAAGTTATTGGATATATTTAAAAGCTCCATACCGAAAATTTAACATCCATAATTTTACGTTTAAATCCATTATTCAAAAATGCAATTTTCATCTCAGTTAAAAATCAAATTTGAAAATCGTCTGCATTTCTATAGGAAAGCATTATGACCTAAAAAGAAATATTCTGTATTTTCCCAACGAATGAACCAAATGTAACTAAAAACTATAAAGCTAATCCCGGGTATCTCACCAACATGCCCACCAAAAATCAACCTAATAGGACGATTTTTACGGCAGTTATCGCGAAACAAACTGACAAACAGACAAACAGACAGACAGAAACCAAAAACTTTTTGCGTCTCCACAGTGAGCCTAAACTGACGTTTCGGCAACTAACTGTTACCAGAGCCCGATTAATTTTATATGGGGCCCAAGGCGCAGCAACATTTCTGGGGCCCCTAGCACCAAAATAGTAGCTAGCCCTTTTTTGGGGGAGGAGGGGGGTATTTGAGGGTTATCATTAGATATTACGAACGGTTGCTAAGTTAACCAAAATCTTGTTCGTTTTTTGAGAAAATAATTGCGAACCTGCAGTTTTAAGAAATAATCGTTTGAAGTATATTTTGATAATGTTACGTCATTTAAAACATGATGAAATTGATATATAATTCTGAAGAGCATAAAGCATGCTTTTTGTAGACTATGGGTTGCAAAGCATTTATTATTCATTTACAGGGTCAAACAAAAGAATTTTGCTACACATTGGGCTATGGGAAAACATCGTTTACAGTGTAATTTAGTGATACTGTTTCACTTTCTCAAACATAATGAAAATTACATTCATTACTGAGGTGCACTATAAATTGCTCTCTTGAAAGTGTGGTGTGCATTGAGTTTATTTACGGGGGGACACAAAAGATATTGGTTACAGTAAATGTGCGATATTTACAGTCTACGTGTGATAAATAAGTTTTCAACTTTGGTTTGCGTGTTTAAGTATAACTAATTTTTTTTTCATAGTACGTGTATGTTTATAAACTCAGTTGATCATAGTACTACAGATTTCGGGAGTGAATTGCTAAAGGGTAGTTTTTAACTGTGTCACGCATTTTCCTGCTGAACTATATTTATTACACTAATAGAAGTTTGGGGAATATAAATAAATTCATATACAGGCCTTCGCAAATAAAAATATACATAGTCGTTTACGTTTGGTAATTGCTGCGAGTGAGTTTTAAGTTACCTTTTAGCTTAATATGTGGTGTGTACGAAAGTTTGTAGATAATATACAGGGTTGCACAAAAGATTTCGAGTGTATTTCTATCGATTCGCGAAAATTGCTAACTGTGAATATTTTAACTAAACTAAATTTTATCATGCTATACATCTATTCATCATATACAGGGCTGCACAAAATAATTCGACTACTTTTTTGACAGGGAAGGTAATTTCGAAAAATGTATTTTTCAATGTGTTATATGTTTTCTAAACTGTTTACTTACATATCTTCTTTCACCTTATTTGACGGTGACATTTCGTTTCAGTTTTCTGGCTGTGTTGGAAAGTGTTTCATAATCTATGCTTGACGCATGATTTTTCGTTCTTGTTTAATTTAGTTCATATGCTTTTCTTTCACATACTCATTCTCTAAGATTAAGTGTCTTGTGTAAATTTCCTGCCTTGGTGTTGTACGTTATCATTTCTATTTATTTAATTTTACATTTATTGCGCTCATGGACATAGATTTCATTTATGTTTTCGTGTCAAAAGCATTATTTAAAGTGATTATGCTCGAAAATACGGAGGAAATGTGTTAATCAACAGGTAACTTAAGACACTGCTTTCAGGCGAGAAGAATATTCGAAAAATCAACATACACCATTATGTTTCTATTTCAATAGACTTCAAATTTTTCATGAAATTGAGATATATGCTATTTAAAAATTAAATTAAAACTAGATGGTACCCGTCAAAACTTGACGGAAAAATTACAATAACAATATTAGTAAAATAAGCTTCTTTATTACATAAGCAAGGGTGCTTATGAAACAATCTTTCAAATATTTTATTTTAAAAAAAATTCCCCCAATGAATTACGTTATTATTTCCGATGCAAACTCCAAACAAACAATCCGTAAACAAAATGGAAATCAGTCTGACATTACCGCCCTATTCCTCACGGCAAGAAAGAAAATTTCCTGAACCTATGAAGTATCATACAAATAGCATATCCCTACGTTCATCTCATATTCAGTCAAAAAAAGAACATATTAAATAAGGCACACATCCCCCCCCCACCCTCCGTGATAATGCAACCGAATGAGCTCCTATGCGCATGTGCATTGCATCTCCCCAAACGCACCGTCGAAATTCGACGTTAAAAAAAAGTTTTAAAATGTTTTGATCAAAATTTTTAAAATGTCTTCTTTAATCATTGTTCGTTTCAAATCCAGATCTTCACGAAACGCATACATTGTTTTAAGCTAATCAATTTTTATGTAAAGATGAAGAATTTTTTTTACAATAATAAATCAATCTACAGATAAAGGAGATTTTTAATCTTTTCAAGTGTAATTTATTTATATGGTATCTTCATTCCTTTACATAATCAGGATGATTATTCCTTTTCCATAATTAAGAGAAATAATGTAAATAAATAAATATCCAAGATTATTTTTGATTCTGTTTTCATTAATATATTGTTAATTTTATTGTTAAAAGTTACTGAAATGGGGCTTTTCTTAATTATTTATTATTATTATTATTATTTTTCTTTTTTTTTTTAGATTTAATGGCAACATTCTTCCGTTTGTTTATTGGGCGAATTATTTGAGGTACTTTTCGGTTAACAGGGCGCCAATGAAGTATATATATATATATATACATATGTATATATAGTATATACATACATATATACAAATATATATAATGTATATAGTTTTGTTTTTCTAGTATTAAATTTATGTGGTTTATAGATTTTGGTTGGATTTTGTGATAATGATTCTGCAAGTAATTTTCCATTGGCGTTTATTATTATGTGTATATATATATATATTTTTTACTGGCGCCGGCTAACCGAAAAGTACCTAATTTACATATAGTTTTTTTCCTTAATGGGACGACGGGAAAATGCACGGAATTTCGACGGGATAATGAATATTTTTGATGGTACTAGAATATTTTTCTGTATTTTATAGTTATATTAAGAAATACATATTTTTTATGATTTGCTGAATCACTTATTTGTTTACTTTTTCATGCATTATATTATTGAAGGTTGTTAGTTCTCTTATTCGTTTAAATATATCCTCCTTATATAAAAAATAGCGTGTGTTTTCTGTGGTGTTTTGCATAAACGTTGTAAAATTCAGGTTATTAGATTTTATCCAACTTTGTTGTCATAACAGCTGATGAAGCAGCCCTCTTCGGCGATTTTTTTGTTACCTGTAAAATGTTTGTTTTTGGTATAGCCCGAACTAAGAAAAAATTGAGTACTTTTCCATTATACGGACACCATTGTCGCCAAGCATATATTTACATGTATGGCATGGTGTCGGTATAACGGAAAAGAACCAAAATTTGCGATCGATCAAATAATTGAATTTCGCTAAACATTAAATTTTCTGGTACTTTTCTATTATCCGGTCGACTACTTTTCATAACAAAAAACTATCGCCAAACTGTAAAATTAAACGCCAAAAATCCAGTCCGATTTACTTGATGTCAGAAGCAATATACGTGTTCGTTACGTCATCAAGTGGTTTTTAATTCGAGATTTGCGTCTATTTTCATTATGTTTTACTGAATTATTAGTTATTTCATTAATTAAAATAACAATTGTGTCCTTAAACTCATGTATTTTATTTATTTATTTATTTTGATATTTCAATGGCAAAGTTCTCCCGTTTATTTGGCGTTACAGTTTGGCGATAGTTGTTTGTTATGAAAAGTGGTCGACGGGATAATTGTCGGAGCAAAGCTCCGGCTTCCCATGAAAAATTACACTTTTGTGTACACGATAGCGGCCAAAATATTTGCCGCATTGATACCAAAATTGGACTGGAAGTCGGTAGTGGCAAAACCTCGGCGGGGATTGAAAAACAGAAATATTCGTCAACTCTAACGCCCGG
The DNA here is from genome assembly GCA_963931845.1 of Maratus michaelseni. Lineage (NCBI taxonomy): Eukaryota > Metazoa > Arthropoda > Arachnida > Araneae > Salticidae > Maratus > Maratus michaelseni. The sequence goes on from OZ007592.1 coordinate 427,786,983, forward strand.
AATCGTCTGCTCTAGAATTTTCCATTTCCCCATAGAGATAACATTGCGATTGTTTGAATTAAATAAAAAGAAAATTGAAATAATTTATATTGTTGCCATTTTTTATCATGAGAAACTTTTGAATTAAATTAAAAGAAAATTGAAATAATTTATATTGTTGCCATTTTTTATCATGAGAAACTTATTTAAATAACAATATACTCGGAAACAACCTTTTAGTAAAAGGTCTAATCTCGGTCCCATATATTTTACTTTTATATATTTTACATATATTTTACTTTTCTGAAATAAGGACCCCATACATTTTTATCTTAAAACACGTGCAATGAACTTTAAATCGTATTAAGTACATTAATTTAGTTTTTTTTTTAATCGAACTCAGCAATTGGTGTAATTAAACTTTTTGTTTCCATTTCAAAATATTTTTTTTTCTTTTCATTCAAGCTTATTGTATAAAAGAAGTATGAGAGTAAATCTGTTTATTTTGATATAGTCCAGCCAATCCAGGATAAAAAAATATATATATTAAGAAACATTTTATATATGAACGGATTATATGTTTTTATTATATAGAATTTGCAAGGATGCCAGTTAAGAGAAAGCAATCAGCTGAAATGTGAAGAATTGCGCAACGTAATTCAATGCGGAGAAGTCGCACAAGTCAGTTACCTTCAGATTTTTTACCGAGTACCGGTATACTGACAACTCAAATGTAATCAGCTTTAAACAAAATATTGAGAGTTTTATTTCGCGCCTGCCTGTCAATCCTTCAGATATGACTTCAACTGTGTTAGTGACAAAAGATACTTTATCAGGATGTGCAGAGTTTTCTGTTCGCTCACAACGCCTTCTAGAAGCACTCAGGTGACTTAAAGCTCACAATACTTATTATTCAAATATCACAATTGATGAAGATTTGATCGCTACATTACCTGAGAATGGTGACGTATCTCAAATGTTACCAACAGCAACCGATATTACTGAAGATATTGATACTTTGAACGAGGAAATAAGGCGCGAGTCATTTAGACCACTACTTGAACCGGTAGATCAAAACAACTTAATAAATGACGCAATTCGTGTACCTCACCCTTCATTAAATTCACAGCCTATCAACGAATTTCAAGAAGAGGGTTACATAGCACGTGCTTTTCCTCATCTTTTTCCACATGGTACAGCTGACTTACGACAACCTCGTCAAAAAGCAGTCTCTCCTGATGAGTATTTTAAGTTCCTAATGAAGTATGAAGATGGGCGATTTGCTAAAGACCCCCGATTTCGCTACTTTGCCATGAATTCAATTCTTCGGTGGCAGTCTTTGGCTAAAGGGCGTTTTTTCGTTCAGCGAAATAGGTTCAGCAATAAGACTGTAGAGCAGATGCGTGATATTCTGAATAGGCAACCAGAAATGGCAAAACACATTATGATTTATGCTAGCAAATTAAGATCCACAAAAGGATACTGGCGTACACGTTGTGGGGAACTCCTTTCCATGGTAGGACAAATTGGAGCACCAACAATTTTTTTTACACTGTCTGCAGCTGATTATCACTGGCCTGATCTTTACAGACTTTTAGAGCCTAACAGAGATCCAAATGAGCTGACTGATACAGAACGCAGACAATTAATGCACGACAACCCTCTGTTGAATGGTTGGCTCTTTCAAAAACGTTGTGATATATTTTTGAGAAAAATCTTGACGCCGTTGTTTTTAATAGACGACTACTGGGTTCGTTTCGAATGGCAGTGGCGTGGAACTCCTCACATGCATGGATTGTTGTTGTTAAGAGGGGCGCCAAACGTGGAAACACTAGACATGACTAACGCTGAAAATGTAGCAGCCGTAACAGCATATTTTGAAAAACTATGCAGTGCTGTTAATCCTGACAAGGACGTCCTCGTAAATGATATACACTGCTGTCGAGTTCGCTTTTCAGACATTTCCAGTGAAGATCGTGAAAAAGATCTCGCTCAGCTCTTAAATCAAGTCCAACGTCACACATGACATGGAGATTATTGCCTAAGGAAAAAAAGAGGTACAAATAGTTATAGCTGCAGATTTGGTTTTCCAAAAGCAGAGTGCGACTCTCCAAAGCTTCAAGTAGAAAATGGCATAATTAGCTTTTTGCCAAAAAGAAACGATTCTGAAATGAATACCTACAATTGCTTCGTGTCACAAGTTTGGAGATCTAACACGGATTTCAGTCCTATTACATCAAAGGATGCGGTTTTGCATTACATTGCCAAATATGCCTCAAAATCAGAAACAGCTTCTGTTCCTTACAAGGAATTGTTATCTGAGATTTTAAATAAGATGAACAAAACAAATCCAGCGGTTCAAGCAGTCCAAAAACTTATTTTGTCTTCTGTTTCTGAAAGGAATTACTCAGCCCAAGAGGTAGTACACATATTAATGGGATGGCCAATGTATCACAGTAGTCGGGAAGTAGTTACAATACGGCTTCATGATAAGAACAGGGAAGAAATCAACTTTTCAAGCGACGAAAGCCCATCAAAAAGCATGCTTCAGAAATATTGCGCGCGGCCGGAGAAACTTATTTCCTGCACGCTTCTTAAGTTTGCAAAATCTTTCTCAGTAAGAGGAGTCGATTATCACCAAAGAAGAAAAGATGCAGTTGTCAGAGTTTTTCCTCTTACATCACTCAACCACGACCCAACTCTAGCCGAAGAATACTATAGGCAACAAGTATTACTCAATTATCCTTGGAGAGGTAATTCTGACTCTTTATTGCAAGAAGGCCTGCCGTCTGCGTATCACTCAAGGGAGGGAGCATTCAATGATCTAAATATTGATGCACACGAAGAAATAAATTTTCCTGCTGTTAGCAGTACACATGAGACAGAAATCCTGCAAGAAGAATACCGCGAGATTGATCCATATATGGCAGCAGCTGCCATAGTTCCTGTGCAGACAAACGAGGATACTTTGGGGCAACGCGTGATTGATCATGCATGTGAGTGGAAAAGTGAGAGTTACAAGTACCCTGATCGCAATTTTACTTCATTTTTAAATTACTGTAAAGAACAACAACTTACAGTGCATCAAAATTACGATACGTCTGAGATCAGATTTACAGATGAGCAGCAAAAAATACGTCACTTATGCACGCAACAGCTTTCGTCTTTGAAATCAAGATTTATAAATTGCCCTAAACGTACTTTTAATATTGGGAATGCCGGAGCTGGAAAAAGTACGGTAATAAAAGAAATTCGTAAAAGAGTTACCGAGCAGTTAGGACTGGAAGCTATTATGGTTTTGGCTCCAACAGGTGCTGCTGCAATTAATGTCGAGGGCAAAACAATTCACTCTGTACTAAAAGTACCAACATGTTTTAAATCGTTTGCTGATTTAGGAAGTGAAGCAGCAAGAAATCTACAGCTCAGCATGAATCCAGTTTCATTTCTCATTATTGACGAATTTTCAATGATCGGATGCCGTCTGATGGCTGCACTTGAGCAAAGATGTCGCGAAGGTAAACCAGACAGCATTGAACCTTTTGGAGGCTTATTTGTTTACCTGATTGGAGATATTAGGCAGCTACAGCCTCTAAAAGACACACCTCTATATAGGAGACATTCTATAAAAGACATTTTGGCTTTACGTGGACAAACAGTTCTTAAGATGTTTGAAAAATGTTTCACCTTAACAAAGTCAATGAGACAAAGAGACGATCAGCAAATACAGTTTAGAGAGACTCTTGATTCGCTTTCCGTAGGCGAAGTTACAGGCGACCAATACGCACCCCTTATGCAACGACGTAAAGCTATACAGCCTCCGGCTGAACTTGAAAGATTTCAAAATGCCATACGCCTTTTTCCCACAAACAAGCAAGCTGAAGAACATAATCAAGAAGTACTTCGTAAATCAAAATGGCCAGTGGCAAGAATATTAGCAGACCACAATAATCAAATAGCAAGATGGAGTGAAGATGAGCACGCATATGTTGCGTACCAATCTGTGGACAGAGGGAGGATTGGTCAACGGTGCACTTGGTACGGTAAAAGATATTGTTTACGGACCAGGATTACGGCCTCCAGGCTTGTCACAGGCAGTAATGTTTCATTTTCATGATTATCGGGGACCATTTCTCACTGAAAGACTTTTTCCTGTCACACCTATTACAAAGTATTGGAAAGAAAACAATGTCTCATGCTCCCGTACTCAGTTACCTTTAACAGTTTCATACGCTGTCACCATACACAAATCCCAAGGTTTAACTTTGTCAAAAATAGCTGTGGACATTGGTGAAAAGGAGTTGTCACTTGGAGCAACTTATGTCGCGTTAGCAGGGTTCGACGTTTAGAGGATGTTCTGATTGAAGTGCCTTTCGCAAAGGATAGGCTAGACCAAATTAGAAGAATGGCACTTGCTGATAGATTAGCATTTGAGCAGTATCTGAGGCAACTGTTTACCGAATAAACACTTGAAGATTCAACAGCAGTTATTGTAATTTTTCTTTTATACTATTAAACAGTAAATATAAAAAAAAAATATATATATTATATATCGTTAATGTTATATTTTATGTTTATCCCACTCAATGCTCCGACATTTCGGCCTGACGGATTCTAGTAGAGAAGTACCAATTTTCTTATTTTTAATCTGAGAAAGAAACAATAATCATGGATTTAATTAATTTTGCAATATGCGGTGCAACCAAAATAATTTTGATTAAATCAGTACACATATATCGCATACACACATGGGTTATTTTTTGGCGCCTAAATGACGATTTTTGCTTTGCATGGCAACCTGGTGTTTTATAATAAATTTGAATATGTGTGTAAATAAATAAAATAAAATAGGTACTTTTATGTTAGCCGGGCGTCAAGGCTCTCCAAATCTTGTTTCAATTGGAATCATTTAAATTGCAACATCTTACGTGAGATTTGTTATTCATATTGATATGTTTACGTTTAGATATTTTATTATGATTACTAGCTGTTACCCGTGACTTCGTTCACGTAACATTAAAAAAAGAATAAATGCATTAACTTAGTAAAACATTTCACTTGATAATTAACAACATATATAATTAACCAAAGCTTTATCACATTTTATAGGAGACCACACGGTATTTCTCTGCTATAGGGGCCTTGACATAACTTAGTCTTAAAAAATTGAAATTTCATGCCAAATAATATATACAATCGCGAAAATGAAACTGCAACTAATGAAAAAAGGAGGACCAAGTAAAATCGTGAAAATCGAGGAATTCCTCTTCGTAAAACGAAAAACAACACTGGCAGAATTCTTCTATACAACAGTGCATTTTAGGTGGTATTTAATGTACAATTTGTATATGTGTGCATTGCTAAATGGGCATTATTATATTGTTTATTTGCATAGACATATGTTATATATTTCTTACTACATTATCTTGTTTATGTATATATTAAATTAAGTGCTTCACGCTAAGTGGTGTAAATAGTGAACAAACTGCTTGTGGATTTTATAAATTGATAGATATTTCACAAAGATATAACAATCTGATGCGATTCTAAAATGTAAATAAAGGTTGCTAGAAAGTACTTTAATTTCTGCCCAATTTAACCTCGATATTTTCTCTATCGCGTCAAGAACACTATAAGCAAATAAATACCGACGACACAAATCTGATAATCTAAATTTACATATTTTTGTTAGTATATATAGGATTATTTTAATTTATTTCATGCGCCTGAAATTTTTTACGCTTTCTCTAGGGTTAGGTTTCGAATAAATGTACTTTCTTGTTATTTTATTTTGCCCTTTCTATTTATTCTATTTTCCATTCATTCCATTTATGGATATTGATTTCATTTACATATTCGTGTCAAAGAATATTCTTTAAAGCTATTATCAGGATTAGGATAGGATAGGATTCAATTAGGGTTAAGATTAATAATAAAAATTGAACGACAATGACATGACCGATTCAGGTTTAAAGTATGGACCAGGAAGTCTATTTACATCATGAAGCAATAAGAAAATTAGAAAATTATCGGCTAATATTTTTTAATATGTTTTACAGTCATAGTTGGCATCAAAGGTGAGCGGGGAAATGATCATCTAAAATACCATTAAGTGTTTACCACGCAAAAAACAAATCTGGTTACAACAATGTATTTAATTTTGCGCCAAATTTTAGTAGTTGATAAAAAAAAAATCAAATTGACTATGGACCTTATTACAGACCCCTAACCTTCCTATTCTCAGAAATGTTCTACCTATATGTAAAAAAAATTCTACTGTATAAAACGCGCTTTCACGTTTATAATGTTATGAATTGGCACGATCGGCTTGTTCAAGTTTACACAATTCCGCTGGAAGAAAAGATTCATTACTTTTTTATTTCTTCTTTGCTTTTGCATTACGCGAATTTGTTGGTAAAATCGATTTTCTTTTCGATAACATTGTTGTTTTTTAAGTTTAAAAAATATTGGAATTTTACTTAAACATTGCTTTAAAATCTATGCAATTTTTCTTATCTTGCAAGACTTTACAAAAATCTATTATGAAACAACTTTAAAAAAAGCTATATTTAAAAAAGACAACAAGGTTTTTCCTATTTTAAAACTAAAAGAAATGTAAAATTAAATTCCGGTTCGAAACGACGATTTACAAATGTGTTTTCAATTGTGGGAAAATGATAGAGGAAAAATGATGTTACTTCGACACAATCATATTAAATCTTCAGCCTTCATGAGAAAAGCAACTTTCTTTTAAAAAATATAGTTATTTTTATTAAGATTTTCTGATTTTCGATACGGATAATTTTGCGATGCATATCATTGACATTTGCCATCCAATATATATATATATATATTTTAATTTTTTTTTTTTTTTTTTTTTTTTTTTTTTACTTTTTAAAATTTAAATTAAAAATATAGTATCTTTATGTTAGCCGTGTGCAGACGATAAATCGCCAACCTATCCCATCATTCGTATTGAATTCATTAAAAATATAAATCTTTCATTCATTTCATTTAAAACACAGAACTTTAATTTACAACACATACATTTAAAATACATATATTACGTACATTTAAAATAATTCCTTTCATGTGAAAAAGAAAAACAAAAAAAGAGAAATTAATCACAAATAATTTGATAACCAAAGATCATTTTATTTCAACATCAAAACAAATCTGTTTTATTTTTCTAAATATGACATCATATTCGCTTGCTTTTCATACTTACTCGTATTTATGCACTTTGTATTATTATCAAATATTTGAAAACGCACGTTTTATTTCTAATATGACATCATTTCATATTCTGTTTAATTCTTAAATAAATCATTTCCTTTTCATTTTTTACGTGGAAAATTTTCACTTGAAAATAAATTGTCGGTTAAAAATTATTACTCAGGGGTTTTATTTTATATTGGCAACGATAAAGTATTAGCAACGGTAAAATAAATTTAACCATTTTAAAAAAAGCTGCAAAACCAGGCCCTTTGGGCCAAACCAACCAACCATTGTAAAATATACGAAAAAATTTCCATTTATTCTGTATGAAAATAATGAAAATTTTAATTTTTTTGAAAAATATTGAAATAAAATAAACGAAAACCAGCCTATATTCATTTGAGGGTTATAATCAACTTATATGCAAAGATACAGGATAATTAAATGCTTCATTTTGATGCTGGCTTCAGCCTAACATTTGCACACAATCAGATTTATAATATTATACTAGCTGTTACCCGTGACTTCGTTCACGTAACATTAAAAAAAGAATAAATGCATTAACTTAGTAAAACATTTCACTTGATAATTAACAACATATATAATTAACCAAAGCTTTATCACATTTTATAGGAGACCATACGGTATTTATTTGCTATAGGGGCCTTGACATAACCCAGTCTTAAAAAAGTGAAATATCATGCCCAATAATATATACAATCGCGAAAATGAAACTGCAACTAATGAAAAAAGGAGGACCCAGTAAAATCGTGAAAATCGAGGAATTCCTCTTCGTAAAACGAAAAACAACACTGGCAGAATTCTTCTATACAACAGTGCATTTTAGGTGGTATTTGGTGTACAATTTGTATATGTGTGCATTGCTAAATGGGCATTATTATATTGTTTATTTGCATAGACATATGTTATATATTTCTTACTACATTATCTTGTTTATGTATGTATTAAATTAAGTGCTTCACGCTAAGTGGTGTAAATAGTGAACAAACCCAGCAAACACAGAATTGTCAGAAACGTCACGAATTGATATAAGAAATATCATTATTGTCAGGTACATCGATTTTCATGTAACAATCCGATATATTTTTCATGGCAAAATACAGTTTTATCATATAAGTGGTGTCCGTACTGTAAAAGAATGGCGATAATCTTACGCAGCACAAAACCCGTATCAAATACTAGGTATCCATTAGCTATACCTACATAGGACGACATGTCGTCGTGTTAACATTACGTCGAATGCACAGTTTCCATTTGACACCAAGAATATGATAATTTTTTAACACCCATCGATACATCGCCGATACACTATCATCGGCTGGCATTTATCTAAACCGGAGTGGCAACACATTTGACCTTCAATTCAATGGCCGCTGTGTTGTGAGTGTTTCGTAGCGGCGATAAAAATTCTTCTATAGAACATCTCAGCTAAAGTAAGTTATTTGTCTAATATATTGACTGTTTAAGTTGTAAATGTTATCTAAGTTTTCTTTTTTTTTAATGAATTAAGTATTTAATTCTTTTCATGCATTTTAAATTATGTGCTAGTGTACGTATATAAACAAACACGTGTAGTGTTTAGCGTTTGCGTTAAATATTGAAAACAAAATTTGTACCTTTTTACGATTGGCTTTCAAATTACTTAATTCATGTTTTTTTATCTGACTAATAAGTATTGTTTAATGGGGAAATAGGAAATATAAAAGTATAACTTGCTTATTTATTATTATTTTTTTTGTTTGTGTAAGGTTGGAAGATTTTTTTTTTTTTTTTTAGTAGTTTACTAGTCTGCAAGATGCAATATAGGGCAGATGTGCCAGTAATGGACATCTTTCAAAGTGGAAAAAAAAAATCAATAAAATTTTAACTTGCATTATTTTTTTCTTCATAAATTGCATGTTTTATTTATAATCTATGTTACTGTTGACACTTTTAAACAAAGCAATCTGAGGCAAAAAATGTTTCACAGTTCCATTGTTTTTGAGTGAAAATCTAAATTAACATGCTAAGAGCTGGCTTGAATTAAATTAATTAAATCTTTTTAATTTTCTTGCAAAAATTGTATGGTTTTGTTTTGATAATAATATATAAAACTTTGAATTTTATATATTAATGGCCAATGGCCATTTAGAAAATCGTATTTATTTTTTTAATTTTTAGGACCCATGCCCATTACTGGAATACTTAATTAGTCGATTTCTAGTAATGTACATCACATTACTAAAAGTGCAATTTCAGTAATGTTCATACACTGTTAGAAATTTCCGTAAAATTCGGAGATTTGGCCGTTAATTTTTACGGCCATCTCCCTTTTTTGAGAAAAAAGCCCAGTGCCCGTTATTTGTAACAAAGTGCTGTAAAATTCGGAGAGTTGGCCGTATATTTAAACATCAGTGTCATTTTTCTGGAAAAAAGGGCAGAGGCCGTAATTTTTTCCTTCCGAAGAAAATATCTTTACCATGAGCACCTGCCATTGGCTGTTAGATATCATACGTCATCGCTACTACGTCGCGGCGAAGGAGGAAGGGTGGAAGGGAAGAATGCAAATGGCGCTGTTCACGTGCAGAATGTTTTTCAAGTATCGGTGATTTGGGTAAGTGTTTTATTGTATACTTTGTATAGTATTCTGATAATGTATTTTAGTTTAATCATTTGTATCTTGTTTATATGTCAGTATAACAGTGTAAATAACTGCATTCCGGCCCTGATTATTACCAAATAGGCACGACAAGGACATTTGTTGTTGCACATGCTTTCCTTAGAAAATTTGGCTTCAGAAGTTAAGCGGGTCCTGATTGAATTATAAGGTAGATAGATGTACCAGTAATGCAGACGTTTTAATGTGAATGTTTGTTTATAAAAAAAAGATAACCAATTAAAATTTAGCTCTTATTATTTTTTGATAACTTTCACTTGCATGTTTTATAATCTGGATTATTGTTTACATTTTTAATCAAATCAATCAGGAAGCAGAAAATAATGTTTCAAAATTTCACTATCCAGTAATATATCCAGAAGTTTCGGCTAGTTTAACTGTTAAAAATAGTGGGGAAATAAATGAATGTATGAACTAATATTCGAAAACTTTTTTTTTTTACACCCCGCTAGCCCTCCCTCCCCCACCCCCACTGTTTCAATAATTTGATAACTGTAATTCCCTGTCATTTAGTATTTTAAACCATTTATCTAAAATAATTAAAATATTGAACTTGTGATAATCACAATAATTAATTTAAACAGTGAATTATTATTACAAATATTTTTTTAATTATCAATATCCTAATATTTAAATTTATTTGAAAATAACTTGTTTCATTAGTATGCTTTCATTAAATTCTGGTTCTAAATAATACAGCCCCCCCCCCCCCCCCCCAACCCCACCTTTTTTTTTTTTTTTTTCGTCATTGTTTCTTTTGACACATTTCTTTTATTAACCTTTTTTAAGTGCATAGCTTCCAACTCCCCCCCTTTTTTTTTGGTACTTTTCGGTTAGCCGGGTGCCAGTGATATATGTACATGTATAAATATATATGTATACACAGGTATATATATTCATACATGCAGGGGTGGGGAAATACATGTTTTTACTCGCTACTGGCGAGTGGATTTATTGACAAGGCGAATGTTTAGGAAATCTTTGAAAAATAGCAGACTATAGAAGATATGACAAACTTTATTTTTTTTTTAGTTCACTATATTTTGTAACTTTCAAATTTACTGTGATATAAGCATGGTATTTACTATGTTCAATCCTATACTAAACTTTTCTCTGTTGTAGGGTAGATGTGCCAGTAATGGTCCGCCTTCCAGTAATGGGCCACCTTCAACATTTTTGGTTTATAAAAAAATAACCAATAAAAATTCAGCTTTTTTTATTTCATTAATATGCTTTCTTTAAATTCTAGTTTTAAATACAATCATAATATCAGTTACTTTTTGTAGGGTGTCCATTACTGGAATTTAGGGTGTTTTGATTTATTTCTGTTATTTACAATTAAATTTTGATTCACATTGGGAAATGTGACTATGAGCATGGTTAAATATTGTTGGTAGATTAATATAATATTAAAAAATGTGGAATATAACAATTATAACTATTAATTTAAAAATAATTTTTAAAGAAATTCCCTAAGGGTGTCCATTACTGGCATATCTACCCTATATATTTCTTAATTTTATCGAAAAAAATATGAAAATGCATTGTAGCAGTGTAATTGACTATTTTTGAAGTCATGTACTACATTGTTATAACAATTTTCAATTCTATTCTGGCTGGTAAAATAAGTCTTTGGCTGGTAAGATTTTCTGAAAATTCCCCACCCCTGCATACATGTATATGTGTAGATCAGTGTTCAAAATTAGCAGTCGTTAGTTGTCAAATGAGACTACATTATAGCATTTGACGACAACAAAATTATTCCTGGGCATCAAATTTGACGCCTAGCTTTTTATAACATTTATTTTTTGCTTTACTTAGTCAATCACCCTCTTTTGAAAATCTGGTCTCGAACCAAACATAAACTATAATGTGAGACAGTTTAGCAGAGATTTTTAGCAAAGTGTACAAATCCAAATGAATATATTAATTTATACAAACTTCTAAACTTTATATTGAACTTGCCATTTAGCACTGCTGAATGTGAAAAGGGATTTATTTAGTAAGTTTAATTTACTAAAAAATAATACACGTAACCATTTATCCACTGATACTGTTAATGATTTATTGGTGGTAAAACTTAGACCCAATTTAGCAGATTTTTATCCAGGTAAAGCTATAAATCCCTGAGAAATAATATAGCTGAAGGACAGTTAGACATCCTGATTTTAGTATCTACCTTTAATTAATTACTTAAAATTAGTGGGTATTGTTTGAGTTTCACCTTTGCAATCTATATGCAGTCAAGCATTGTCAGCATTAAATCGCTTAATATGAATTTTTGCTGAACATGAATTAATAATGCAGTCCCAACAGATAAGATGTACTATATTATTTTTACGGTTAACACACACAAAATGTGGTCCTTTAGATTTCATTTTAACAATATTTCTCTAATTATATTATATGTATAGTTTTTAAGTCTAATTATCAACACTGGGTAACATTTTTTTAGGTTTAATTTTTTTTTTTTTTTTAACATGGTTAAGTGCATTTTTCTATTAATTTCTAAATGTAGTAGTAATTGTAAATGTGTTATCAGTTTTACAGTTGCTTCAATTATTATAATATTGCAGATTCAATAATTTAAATAAAAACAAAATATTCATGCTTTTCTATAAAGTAGCATATAATGATACAGTTATGTGAATTTTAGAAATTGCAACTAGAAATTTTCATTTGACGCCTAAGATATTTACAGTAGGTGTCATTTGACGTCTACCTTTCATGTCCCAATTTCTGTCACTGGTGTAGATATATGTATGTATGTGGCTGAATTTTGGCCAGTGACAGAGTATAAGTAGTACTGTCAGCTGCACTCTGAATAAAGGAATGTCTAGCTCATTGTTGTTTAGATATGAATAGTGGAAATTTCCAGCACTTATCGTGATTCACAGAAATCAAAGTAACTATCTTAAAAATATAGTTAAAATATCTTCAATATTATTAAAGTAACAAACGTAAATTCAAATTTGACCTGCAGTGAGATGCATTTTATTTTTGATTGAAAATAAGTGTGTTCTGACTCTGGTTTCCTGAACAAAAATTGTCTGTCTTGATGTCTATTATCACCTGAGAGAGTTTTTTTTTCCCATTTTGTTTAGAAACATGATGTTTGTAAAAAAGCAAGAAACATATTATTTACTAGACAGACAATAATCATGAACTTGCATTTATTTGTACATCATTAATTCCTATGAAGGTTATCATTAATGGTTTATTTTCTTAAATGATACTTTTCAAACCGAAATAGGTCGAATACCGAATATTTGGTGCATCCCTAATGAAAATAAATTTAAAAAAATGTGTTCATAATTAAACATGTCTTAGTTACAAAACATTTTTTTACTTTTCCTTATGTGCATAAAACATTTAGACAACCTCAGAACCCCTTTTGGTTGAGAAAAGGGCTTCAAGTATGGAAACTGTATTTTTGAGATTCTTAAAAACACATTTTACTTACTCATCATACGTAGTATAGGGTAAGTCTTGTAATCGTTTTGAAAATCGAAAAAAAAAAAAATTGACTGATTTACACGTTTCAGACACTAGAGAATACGAAAAACATATTTTTAGAAGAAAAAAAAAATTGCCGTTCGTTTGTCTGTGTGTGTGTCTGTAACCGCTCTATCTCCCGAACAAATTGAGATAGAGACTTGAAATTTGGTATTTACTTAGTATGTGATAATGGGAAGAAGCTTATTGAATTTCAGTAACCTCGATTAACCGGAACTATTTTTTTCGAACTCTCGAAATATTCATTCTGATAAAAGGTATATAAAAAATTTCGAAATCGGCTATTTTAAGGCGTGAATATAAAAGACAATAAAAAAACATAAATTTTGCATAAAGAATGAAGTCGATCGGATAATGAGTTGCCGAGATATTTGTAATCCTATTTCCCGCACTCTTCCATTTTTCATGACCCTGTATTTCATTTCAATTCAAAAATATAATTTAATTGGAAATGAGACGCTTAATCCGACGCAGTAAACCGTTCGTTAATATGATTATCATTTTAGGAGTTATAAGGATATTTCTTTTACGCAATTCAGCAATACAGCATTTAAAGTTTAGGACGTCATCAAGCCACGATTTTATTCAAATTGCAATGCATTTTATAACTAGTTTACACATTTTTATTTTCATATTTTATATTATACATATCCATGATGGGTAAGTAATACTGTGGCCCCCAA